>CM077105.1:12529914-12542615 GCA_039619505.1 Cimex hemipterus
TGTGTTTTTGATACTTAGTTTTACAAATATTTAATTGAAAGACAGACATAAATGAGATAAATAGATAGGAGAGAAATAGATGGAAAAAGAGAAAGAAAGAGACAGAGGGAGACAGAGAGAGTGGGCGCGCGAGAGAGAGAGAGAGAGAGAGTGATTTTTGAATATTTTATATTTCCAAGCTAACTCAAATAAACTATCCAAAAATCAAATATTACATATTTTCTTAAATATTATCTCAAAAAGATTAAGCAACAAGGGGTTGGCAACTTTTCACGATAGGTGGCATTTCAGCCCGTCAAAACGCCTCCGGTTTAATGATTGTACATAGTAAAACGGAGATTGTATCCTCTTATGACACGATTTCCATCGCGTACAGGACTACGCGGTCAGACGTTAACCTTTTAACCTTTGTTTTCCAGTTCCGAACCCACTATTTTTCTGTCAGCTTTGTGAAATAACGAGACACAGCAAATCTCAGATTAATATTCCACTTAAGATGTTAACCGGTTATCGGTCCCGATCCGACAGTTCGTCTAAGATTACATGCCCGTGGAAAGGATTTCATGCCCAATCGAGCTTTCGAACGAAATTTACTGCTAATGCATTCTTCGTCTTCACCACTCAAACCTATACGTTCCCTTGGCCGACTGTCGGTTTGAAGTCCTGTAACAATCAATAAAAACTAAAATGGCCTGCAGAATCCTTGAAAATATAGCAAATATGTATTTACATATACTATCATACTTTTATTTTTAAATCACGAGAATGTACCAATAAAAAGTATATTCTAGAAATTTCTTAAATTAGAACTCAATCTTCTCTAAAGTTTTCTAAAGTGTCATGTCAAAACTAATATACTATTGGAAACCATCTACAGTAGGAAAATAAAATAAAAAATGGATTGGACTGTTATTTTGATCTCCCATTTATTTGAACAGTTCACAGATGTTTGTGTATAATGTAGTACAGTAATAATCTATCCATCTTAGGCTTGTTAGTAATTATAATTTTTTTCATTAATCACTTCTCATCGTCAGGCAAGACTTTGCGTTGGCTGTATCGTTCCTCCAACTATGTGATGGCCATGATACTGTCATACTTACTCAATTGCCGGACTGGAGCCATTTAAACATGTTTAAGAAAAATTCACTAGTTTCCTTGTCCGCTAGAACAATTAATATCTGGAAATTAATTAAGGTTTTTAGTGGAGATAAAAAAGCCAATGGCACGAGGGGGATTCGAACCCACGACCTTCGGCTAGATAAGCTGCTACTCTACCACATGAACAATCGTGACGATACCACTTGCTTCATTTTGCTCCATTTAATTATTTCCCCAGTGATTCAATTTGCGTAATTTTTGATGTAAGGAAAATTTGTTCAATGTGATTGGTGGTTGTCGTTTTATTTGTCGTAAGAACCTCTTTCCGCAAAACTGCAGAAGTTCTCCTCGTCCACTTTTATTGACGACAATAATAAGAAGAATTTTGGTAGTACAAATTTCCAATCCATATACACTGCAGGGAATGATGAACTCTCTAGATGATTACTGCAAAAACTGGAACTTAAAACTCAATCTTGAAAAATTGAAAGTAATGGTCTTTAGGAATGGAGGCAGACTAGCGTCAAACGAGAAGTGGCATCTGGGTAAAGAATGCAATGACGTGGTTAATGAGAAGAAATACTTATGTATCAACCTTACACCCATTTTTTCCTTAATCAAACATTTACAGAAAAGTCAGGAAACGTTAAAATAGGCTTAAATATAAGCTTTTGGATAAAAACGATATGTTTCCCACTAAAGGCGAAGTTGTTTAATACAGCCTGTAGATCTGTGATTTGCTATGGAGCTAAAGTATGCGGATGGGAAGAGTACTAGGAGGGTGCAGAGGTTCTTTGTCAAAAACCGATCGGACTCCTTCAATATACACCCACCTTTTATGACGAAGGGGAAACAAAATCTAAGATATATTTACTTAATTAAATGCTTTATGTAATGTATTGGTTGAAATAAAAAAATAGTATCATGAGGAGGATTCGATGACCTTCGATACGCTGCTTCTCGAGTCACGGTTTGTGCAGCCGAAGGTCGTGCGTTCGAATCCCGCTCGTGACACTATTTTTTTTTTTTTCATTTCATCTCAACCAATACCAATCACAAAATAATAAATAAATTGAAAGACGTTATTTAGCCAATCGGACAACGTAATATAGTGGGTTATATTTAGTTTTAAAAAACGCTGAGAATCTGTAGTAATATTTTGCTCTATAATTAATTAAGGTTTTAAGCTGAGATAAAAAGTCAGTGTCATGAGCGGATTCGAACCAACGACCTTCGGCTTGATAAGCCGCTACTCTGCCACTTGAGCTATTGTGACTTCGATCCTCTCGGGCACTAACTTCCCATTAATTGTATGATATTAATTGGTAAAGCGAAAAATAGTGAAATTAATTTTGCTCTACAATTTTTAAGTTGCATTTATGGAACCTTTCACAAATTACAGGTATTTTTAGATTATGTTGAGGGGGTTTCTTGTCTGCCTGATGTTTTTCTTTATTTCGGTACGATATTGCTATGGCTAGATAGATCGGAACAAGGAATCTGATTTAGATTTAATTTATAATTTTTCTAATAGATTTCGCACTCGTTTTTGTATTTATTTTGGTAGTAACAACAAAGAGGAAGGCTTGAAATCAAGTGGATGGGGTCAAAGGACAATGGGTGTTTTGAGAACCAGTCGGTCATTTCGAAACAAGACGTTGCCCACTTGCACTACCAGCTTCACTTAACTGCCTTTCATCACATATTTTAATTAGCGTTCCCAAACACCAATAAGTTAATAACGTACACGATAAAAGGTACTTTAATGTGAAAAATCGATGAATACCTGTTTGTGAAATCTACCTTACTTTAACCTTGCGTGAATTTTAAGTTCCAACTGATGCGAACCTCGTCGATTACATAGCCCGTGAAAGGCGAGGATTGAGGCTAGGAATTATGAAATTCAATCCGACCTTTGCTTCTCCCCTATGTGAACCACCGTTCAGAATCTCATCGAATATAAAAAAGGCAGAGAAAATCTGTTAATACCCTTTCTCAAGTTCAATGTAAACCTAGTTCTCGTTGGTGATTTCACAAATAACGCTGACAAATTTTACAATATGTAATTTGAAAATTGCAAAATCCGGTAAAACTTTGGAGCTTTACATTGGGTAGTAATAATTGTGAATATATGCATTTTTTATTAACATAATCTGTTTTATTTAAGAGATATCACGTTGAAATATTTGTACAGACTGTTCAAGAAAACCACAAATCATTCATATTTGTGGTAAAATAAGTTAAGTGTAAACAAATTACAGGTCCAGTTTTTCAAAATTAATACCAGCGAACATAACTTTATCTCTAATATTTTTATGTTTATGATTACATTGAAAATAACAAACCTAAATTGCCGTATATATAAAATTATTCTATGTTCATATAGAGAAAACAGTGAAAACCAGCTAGACAAAAGTAAATGTCACGATATCGTTTTGATTTATTAACTCAGCTAATTGTTTTATTATCAGTAAAATGTTGTTCGTTGATAAGGGGGTGGGGTACAAATTTACCATTTCATATAAAGTTAAAAAGGTTCCTTAATTTTTATTATTCAGAAATCGCGAGATGCGGTCTGATTTTATGTAGGTTTCAGAAAAACAATTTCTTTGTCGTGCCAACGTTTCGATCTTTATTGAGAGCATCTTCAGTGACTGGGATTTACAAACTTAAATTTAACAAATACATGTAGGATATGGAAAAAGTGAATTTATATAATGCAAAAAATATTTTTTATATTCAATCAAAGTATGTCTACTCACTCAAAGGGTTTGTTTTCTGTGTAATTGTGCCATCTCATGCGTGTCATGTGAGAATTTAATATTCTTTTATCGAATAATGCCTTATTCGTCTAGGATTTTTTTATTTGGAGTGTTTTCCTATGAGCATAATATTCTTGCAAAATGATCCCAGCGGCAGTTTTGAACAATGTGTAGTGATTAGTGACCGTTAATCGATAATTATTTCGTGATATGTCGTCTGGTGTGATGAAGGTTTCAGAAAAACATTTTCTTTAACTTGCCGACGTTTCGATCTTTATTGAGATCATCTTCAGGGCCTGGGTTACAAACATTGTTTACATATTTTGGTGTGGAAAAGTGAATTTATACAATATAATTTTTTATGTATTCAATCAAAGTATTTCTATTCACTCGAACTGTTTGTCTTCTGTGTTATTGTGCCATTCTTGCGTGTCGTGTTGAGAGTGCCACTGAGATTTTGCTGTTTTATGTTTATATATTGAAAGAAGTCGGTAGAGAAAAGATATTTTTGTACTTTGTGGTGAAAAGATGTAGATGTGCAGAAGAAAAAAATGTGTGAAAGGTAAACGTTGGCACGATAAAGAAAATGTTTTTCTGAAACCTTCATCACACCAGACGGCATCTCACGATTTTTAAATAATTTTGACTAATGTTTATATGAGGATATTTGGAGCAATGGATGAACAAAAATATTTTCGCTTTGAAAACTTTTTTACTATCTGAGCTTCTGGGGACAAGTGTTCAAAGACGAACGGACAATCATCCTCTTATGTTCTCCTTTTCCTACACCTTATCCTATGAATTTATATGACATTGTTAATCCAGCTTTTCCACTGGACCCATATAACAGCTCACAACACCTCCACTCATTTTTTTAGTTTATTTTTTCCCTCGAATTATCATTTTCATGGGATAAATATCTTTAGATAGATAACTATGTCATAGTTGAATGTATAAGTATTTAGTAAATTACATATTGTTTAATAACTGTTTTGCATCTATTAAAAGTTCATTATATATGTGTGGTGATTAGTGAACGTTAGTCGATAATTATTCCGAAAACGTGAGATGCGGTCTGGTGTGATGTAGGTTTCAGAAAACCTGGCAAGAATGGCACAATTACACAGAAGACAATCACTATGAGCCCTGAAGATGATTTCAATAAAGATCGAAAATTTGGGACGATAAAGAAAATGTTTTTCTGAAACCTACATCACACCAGACCGTATCTCACGATTTCGGAATAATTGTTCGTTATATATATTTTTTTTTAACCAAAACGCATTCCATTGATGTAATCCTCTTCCTGTGGACTTTGTTGCCTGTAGAAAGATGAGGTCTTCTTCTAACTTTTATCAGCTTTAAATTTGTACCTTTTGGCAAAAGTTCGCATGGTTTTTAGATTTTTCTAAGTAGTCTGTGAAATGTTGAACCTGAATTTGAAATTGCAATATGGTCTCCTTCATAGCTGGGTAAGACAATATTCAACGTTTGGACTCCGGTTTTTCCATTTTTGTTCCAGTTCCTGAAGAGTTGGTGCTTGCAGAATAATAATTCTTAGTTCTCGGACAATTAATGCCGCGGGCTTTCCTGGCCTTCGGGAAAAAGTGATCGCGCGACCAGACAAAATTGCTCGCAAGATGTCTAATTTTAATTAAGCTTTACATTTTCAAAAGTATCATATTTTTTGGACAATGTTTTAATTACAATCGTTCCACTTTTCGATAACATATTGCTTCCCCAATTTGAAGTAGGAGGGACTGCTAATGATTTCCTGAAAGATTTTCGTTTCATTTATTAAGGAGAGAATCCTCCATGTCTTCAGGAGTGATGATACCAATATCGACATAGCTCAAGGATATATTTACAGTCATCCTAGTATTTTTCTAGCTATCGCGGAGCAGTTAAAAAGAACGTGTTCTGTCGTGTCTGCCTATCTTGGCATGACGTTGGTCATCTGTTGGTAGTCCCATTTTATAAAGGGGTTGCTGAAGCTTGGCCTGGAAATATACAAATTAGAGTTTTTAATTTTTCTAGATAAAGAAGGATTTATTGTTCTTTTTACTTGTTCGATGCCTGGTTTACGTTCCCAGTATCTGTTGTGTTCTTTACTTACCCAAGATTGAAATTCTTTTTTTTTATGTGGCTATAATTTATTCTACAAAATGGATTTGTGATTATGAGGTGTGTGAGGCACCCCTTTCTAGCATGCGGGATGCCTCGTTGTTTCTGAACCATTATGACCAGGGGTCCAAAAGCGTTTGGATATTTGTAAATTAAAGTTTTTTTAAGCATTTAGGCATTTCCAAAAAGGTTTTGACTTGATCTAATAGGGTTGATTGATTGAAAGTTTTCAGGGTGTGTATACTGCGCCCTTCAAGAGCTATTGTATGTTCTCTGCTTAAAGCACATCGGTGAGTCCTAGTTCGTCAAGGAACTTGATTAGTAGGCCCGGTTTTATTGGTTGAAGCTCTTCTATGGTCACATTGTACATCACAAAGCACTTCCTCCTGCGGGCTAATGTTGCTCCGCAGTTTGTTAATAGATGTGTTGGTGTTTCTTCCGCTTCTTTGCAGAATCTGCATGTGCCATCTTGGTTTACACCGATTTTCTTTAAATGTCCATTTAGTCTGCAGTGTCCTGTTAGGAATCCTGTTAGGATTCGCAGTCTATTCCTGCTTCCTTTGATGCATTCCGTGATTTCTTTCTTTCCAAAATTGGTTAGAAAATTCTTGGATTGTTTATGTCCAATAAGTGAATTCCAGAGTTCCCTTATTTTCTTCTTGTCCTTCTGTCTGAGATACTCGTTAATAGTGTGGATTCCTATTCCACAAAAGGGTTCGGGTCCTGTTAGCGGTGTGGCTGCCCCTTCTCTTGCGAGGGTGTCCGCTTTCTCATTGCCTTCTACTCCCATGTGTCCTGGGACCCAGCAGAGGCTTACTTTGTTCTGCGCACCTAATATGTTTAGTTTTGTTTTGCAGTTCAGCACCATTCTTGAACTAATGATGTTTGAGCTTAGTGCTTTGATGGATGCCTAGCTATCTGACATGATAGGTATGTTCTTGTTTTTGTATCCTTTATTTAGATTAAATTGGACAATCTCATAGGGTTAGAGTGGTTAGATTTATGTTTTCGTTATTTAAAAGGTCATTTTACCATTGGGTGTTTTTTACACGTTTATATGTTATTCGTACTTGCTTCGGCGGTGCATATACTAAAATTGGAATATGTTATTCATGAGCGCTATGGTCATTTCTATGTTCGGCTTGAAAGATGGATGGGTCTTGTGGTCAAAACTTTATCTCTGTGTGTTCTTTAATAAAACTTTAAAAAAAAAAGTAAATGATCTTTAATGAGACGAATTTTTCATTTTGCTAATAGAAGTTGGTCAGGATGAGTGATGAACAAACAACTTGACTGCTCTCTGTACTATGTAAGTCCCACGCACAGTGCTATTTCTAACGTTTTAGCTTCCACAAAAGTAAACAATAAATTTTGGACAGAATAAGAGTTGATGTTGGGTTTTGGTCTGCGATAATTGGGGCTTGTTTGTGAGAATTAGAATAAGATGCGCAAATACCACAGCCGTCTGATTGGCCTTCTCAGTCGATGTTAAATCAGGTTTTGTCATATACAATGATGTTGGAGTAATGATCAATAGGCGTTATGTCTTACTTTCTTTTGTTTTCTGAACCAAGACCAAAATTCCATTTTATTTTGGCAGAGTTAAAGAACATAGTACCCTCAACACGAGCTGGTATATCATAGAAACACGGGACTTTAGTTAACTTCGATAGGTAAACTTCACTGACCGAATAAAACACCAATCTTCAACTGAACTGGCCAAGCTCTGTAATTTTTCTTGTCATTGATGGCTAGTTGACGTCCAAGGTTTTGAAGAAATGTGTGGAAAAAGCTGATGACACATAAAAAGGGATTGAAATATATGGCATCGAGTATAAAGTTCTTTAAAAAAACCCGTCTGTAAAACAAGAGATAAGATTATGTTGACTAGAACAAGGGGAAGACTTGAAATAGGCCTTCTTTTGACAGATATCTCATTGTTTTCTCAAGGTGAGCCGTCTACCATTCACTTGTTGCAACGCCGACCGTTGTTCGGAGATCATCGATATCGATTATTTCCGTTTTCACAGGTCCAATGTCCGTAAATTAAACACAAACTCCAATGAATAAAAAGTTTACTTGTCTTTTTTTTAATGCATTTGACAACTTTTTTTTTTCAAAGTGTAAACGTTCGGAAACAGCATGGGAAAAAGGAACGCCGTTGCGAATTTTTATGCAACTCGCACTCTCCAGAATTTCATCTCCTTATACGTGTAAACGCTAATTTTGAACGATTACACTTTAAAAACAGAAACGGCATTGATCCAGACAGCGAGATTTGGCGGATTTCACCAATGGCTACACCTCAACTCATTTTTCTAAAAACGATCCGCCAACGAACTGGTTTTTAAATAATTTACATTTTTTGAAAATACAATTTCATCCCGGCGGATTGAAACAGGCTGAGAGGTATTGTCAAAAACAATAATGGAAAGAAATCACTTCAGCGGCGTCCCTACGTGTGAGCGTAATAGTGAAAGTGAACGGAACAAGAATTCCAGAATTTTTGGATGTCGAAAGGCCAAGGTCTAGTCGTGACATCTTCCCTTGGTAATTATTGGAAGATTGTTTCTACTATTTAACTACACTTAATACTGTAAATAAAACAAATAGGTTGTAGGGAAAATGACGTCATGTTAAGTTAAGAGCTTCACTAATGATTTATTACTTAGCCTTAGCAGATAATAAACTGCTCTAAATGCCAATTTTTGTACGTACTTTCCCGAATATTTTTTATTATAAATGTCATTAAATTAAGGGTTTTTTAAACTAAAAGGTTTTAATTACGTAATTTTGTTTATTGGATACATTGATTTTTTTTAAACAATAACTTGTATCATGTCCTTTATTAACTAAAGCCTATGTGCCCTGTTAGGCATACTGTTAACAAGGTTGTCGCTAATTTTGTAACGAATTTCAATCCATAGATGGTACAACGTTATTGCAGGTCAACTGGCGGCAGATGGTGATAGAAAAGCCTTCTCTGCAACGCATCCCACATGTGGCCAATGGGATTGAGGTCTGGAGACTGGGGAGAGGCAGATTTGCTAAACGACTGTTATTCAATGAGGTTTGTACAGCATCGACATCCAGAAAATCGAAAATCCCTGCCAATGATAGACTTGTCTGAGGGATGTATTGCTCGATAATTTTTTGGGAATAATGGACTGTGATGAGATTGCCTTCAACAGTATGGCGTCTAGTTCGTCCGCCACTGTAAATTCCAGCCCATACTACTACACGCCCAAACTGCACCGGAAGGCACCCGGACTGGGGTACGCATCCACTGTTCTTGGTTGACTCTTCAGCGCCTTCTTCACTGAACTGACTCATCAGAAAACAGCCACTTTCAAATTGGTGTTCTCTTTTAGTCGCTCACTGCAGCATATTCTCCGCAGTTGCTGGACCAACTTCCATCGCACGATTACGAATTGTTTGTGTTGATAAAGGCGTTTACATCTTGTACTTCATTTAGGATCTGGCGGAACGGGTTCTACCTTGCAAATTGGCTGCCCTCCTTTGGGGTGGTAATGCGCTAAGGTCCACTTCCATTCTCTCGTAATCGAACAGATTCCCGGGAGCCGACTCTCTGAAAAACGCTATCTGCCTCTTCGATATCCACTTGCCTGTGACCTCGATGACTCCTTGTCACAACAATATCGTGAAGTTCTGTTTCAAGACATCTTTCCATGGTTAAAGAAAATACAACTGGATTAAAATGCAGACAAGACGAGAAAAGGTGTTTGTTTACAAAATGAGAAATCTTCATGTTTACTATTCTTCAATAAAAATGCGCTACAGTTCAAAATGTGGATTAACATTTGTATGTGTTTGGATTGTATTTTCTACTTTGTTTTATCCAACTAACAAAAATTTGTCGGTTAATTTAATTAAAATAAAGAGAATAAATGTGTAGAAGTTAATCGATAATTATTTAGGTATCGTGAGATGCGGTCTGGTGTGACGTAGGTTTTAGAAAAACATTTTTTATCGTGCCAACGTTTCGATCTTTATTGAGATCATCTTCAAGATCATCATCTATAAAAAATATATTTTGCATAATATAAATTCACTTTTTTCCACATCTTACATGTACATGTTAAATGTAAACAATGTTTGTAAATCCCAGGCCCTGAAGATGATCTCAATAAAGATCGAAACGTTGGCACGATAAAATTTCAGGAATTTGAACGAAGAACCCATTGGGAAACTGAGACGTCGCCAGATGAAAGTTTTGCAACGGGAGAAATTTCTCCCCAGTAAAATAAGACTCAGATAAGAAAGATAGTACAAAACTAATGGAAACACCATGAACGGCACTATCGGATTGACATTTGCCGTTGTGCATCCTTACTGGAAAATTGAGTAAGACGTTGTCACAACAGGTCGGCCCATACTCCCAGGTTTCCACTTATGCAAAATCCCTTTTGTTTTTATTATCCTTTCTCCCAGGACAATATATAATCATGAACCACATAAAAAAAGACCAAAACCAAAACAAAACGCATTGTGGAACAAACATCTGAAAATATAATTACTTTATTATCGCGGGGTAATTTTCAGTTGTTGTTTTGGAGTTATAAAAAATTCTAACAGTCCTGAAAGATGACAGTGACAAGAAAAAACAATCTGATACTTTAGAAAAGAATGAATGGCCATTGGAAGTCATTATATAGCAGATTCTTGATTAAGAAGTCTAATCGAGGTCCTTGTGCAAGGCCACAATGGGCTATCACATAATGAACAAACATAATTACTAACTCATCATAATTAATAGCATCACTAAATAAACCTATTCTATATCGGTTTTTGACGTAAAAGCAGATATCTTTTTTTTAATGGGAAGTCGAAGTGATAAGCAATGTACTGCTGCAACGTATAGGTGACCGATGCACTATTGTGCTAAACATTAGCATATCTCTCGCTACTATGCAAATTGAGAAATTATTTAAACGAATTTAACAATGTTCAAATTTAAAAACTTAATGTTCGATAAACAGTAATCCTTTATATGAAATTATGTCAATTTTTTCAATGGCCAATAGCTCAATATTCTCTGTCTTTTACTTGATATGTATTAATAATATATTAATTATTCATTTAATTATAATTAAAATTTTAGACTTATTCAATAAAATAATTTATGTTTAATCTACATGGGACTATATGACAACGATATAAGACCGATTTGATGAATTAACATATGTGGTGTTTATATAAAAGAAATTGTAAAATTATGAAACACGTAAACACATCTTCATTACCGCCAGGTCCAAAACGTTCCTTTCCCCGAGGGGACGTAAAATTGTACATAACAACTATTTTTAACATCTGTCCCGGATTTGTTATTCGAGTTGCAAATAAAAGTGGATTTGTAAGTTTACGGTCATCTCGAAAGAATGTGGCATTAGGTGAAGGGGGGAAATATTAAGGTCATGGTTCAGGGAAAATTAACATTTATCTTCAGGACGACGCGCAGCGCTGCTGGCAATTGTTTTGTAGGCCATATTTAGATTTTTAAACCCACCGGCGGTACGATTTAAGCAAGGGGGAGGGGATGCAAGTGAAGTGCAAAAGTGCAATATTTCTCTTTCAAATATGTTTTTGTGTGTCTGAAAACATAATTAGTGGGAAAATTTTACAATGGAATATAAAATATCTCGGTTGTCATGGAAAATTCTAATGAAAAATTATTCTTTCTATAAAAATATAGAAAGGTTATATAGGTTTTATAGGTTCTATAAAAATTTTGTAAGAATGCCAACATCTAAACTGAAACCCCATCGATTATCTTAAATCTTGTAATCTGCCTAATTCGGTCAGATCGTGGAATGATCATTTTTTAAATCTCATTCCAGAATGTTACTCGTTGAAGTGACTGAAATTAAAAATTGTTACACAGAAAGCAAACACTTTGAGCCCTGAAGATGATCTCAATAAAAGATCGAAACGTCGGCACGATAAAGAAAATGTTTTTCTGAAACCAACATCACACCAGATCGCATCTCACGATATCTGATTAATTATCTATTAACGGTCACTAATCTCTACACATTAAAATTGTTGTTATAATTCTGGTATCTTTTTGTCATAAAAACATTTTTTAATTAACAGAAGAGGTCATATCAATCCTCAGCTGTCAAAGCCTGAATCTAATTAAACCCTTACCATAGGGGGTTGATTAGCACTTCTTTCCATTATGAAAACATATTTTATATCAAATACATAATATTATTAGTTGTACTTTATATAATCAAAATCGTATATATATGACACTATACACTTCCATAAAAAGTGATCAGGAACAAGACTCAAAAATAGAATAAAAATAAGAAAATAATGTGAAAATAATATTATATAAGTAAGCATTCAAATTCTATAGATATCTAAAAACATGGAAACTTTTAATAAATTTAAAAGGTAAGGAATGTTTAACGAACAAGATTGACAGTTAATATAATAAATAAACATTTTCGATTTATTAGGTTACCGTTTAATAATTTATTAACGATGTTTATAATAGTTCATACAACATTTATTAATTGTTTTATTTTTCTTTATTGTTAATAAAATTAAGCATTACAAGAACGAAATCAATTTAATGTAAAAAACAATTTTTTTAAAATTTTGCTGAATGTCTTACTTTTTCTTTAATTCTTCTCTCTACCTTACCTCTCTCTCTCTCTCTCTCTCTCTCTCTCTCTCTCTCTCTCT
>CM077105.1:12543015-12557338 GCA_039619505.1 Cimex hemipterus
TCTCTCTCTCTCTCTCTCTCTCTCTCTCTCTCTCTCTCTCTCTCTCTCTTTTTTTTTTTTAATGTGTTATATGTGAAAAACTACGATCCAACTCCATTACGAAGGTAATGAAATAACGTTTTATGTGAATTAGTTAAATAGAAATTGTCAATAATAAAACCAAATGAAGCGCCTTGAAAGAACAGACTTTTATATAAATTCTATATTTCAATCCTTGATCGTTGATTTTATAATTCTCTTACCGCTCAGTGAAGTTCCAAAAGGGTATTATGAAAAAACAGGTATGTTAAGCAAAATGATCGTCATCACTCGATAAAGTATAAATTTCACCACACCTTTACATACCCTCTGTTCTCGGGCATACTTTCTTTAAGGTATTACCACCCATTTTGTTCATATGATCGACGGCTATTTGCATAAATCTCCCTAATCGTGCGTCTGATTTGCAATATCCCAAAACGTCCTTTAGGAAATCCGTGACCATTTCGATAATAAATATCAATACGATTGCGATATTTAATTAGAAGGGTGAAAGGATCCGGAGTTGTATTGGCATCCTATTGTTCATGTTTTTTTAGCAATCGGTATATTTAATATTCTCTTATATATATATATAGAAAACATGACAAGTTGTTTCATAATAAGAAAAGGAAACGGGTTACGATCTATTTTAAAATCCACCGAAGGAGAAAGTGATCTTGATCTTGAAAACCAGTTTCTGGGCCACGCTGTTCAGAACGTTGACTTACTGTAAAGCGTATTTCTCTCGATATTTTATATCACGGGTGAATGTCCCGTTATTCTTGCAACATGGCGACTCGTATGCGCAAATAAAAAGGGCGACTATTACTTTAGAACGTTGCTAAATGTACTCGTTCACGAAGTCCGCGCAAAGGTCAGTTGATATGGCCAAGGGCGCATCACTTTCAACGGAAATACTTTTCTTACAACGTGAGGCAAGAAAAATGTCCATCTGTCCTTAAATCACGACCCGAGTACTCTTGATCTTATCTCACTTTCGTACAGCAACGTGATTAATATTTTAATAAATCATTCTTTTTACCCAAAAAAGAACTGTCTTGTATATGTCCGTTGTTATCAATGAGAAAAATCGCAATCAAACATAGGAAGAACATTACAAAAAATTAAATCAAGCTTATCAGTATATAAATATTTTTTTTTAATTGTTATAAATTACGACTTAACTCACTTTTTAACACAAGTATTTATAGATACATCAAAGGTTTGTATTGTATAATATGCATTATGTGAAGAAATATTTTTTGTTTAAAACAATGCTTATGGAAAATATGGTTTTATAATATAGTTTCGCTTTAAATTACATCTTCATGAAACATCAAAATCTGTTAATTAAACGCAACGTTTCAATATAAACTGCAATTCATAAAGGTACTTCGTCGAGACAACCGTAGGTTGGTTATGTCCTAATACCAGGCGAGAAATAGATAAGGCAATAGGGGAAGATAAATTAGGAGAAAGGCTCTTTGTGGGAAGACTAACGGATCTTCGAAGCTTCGGGTGTTAAGTAATCTAAGCAGAGCTTTTAATCGCAAACGAGACACTAGCTTTGCGCAAAGAAAGCCGCCAAAAATATTTATTTCTAATGTACACAGGGACAGTGCCTAGAAGACAGTCGTGTTGTGCAAGGAGAGCATTCCCGATGAGGACGGCTCGTGAGTCAACGATTTGGTATTACGGAAAAAGAGACCTCCCGCAGACGATCGCTCACATTTCCATGTTGGCCAATAGTTTAAATTTCTTTATCACGGAAAACAGTTGTACAATTAGCATATCGACGTTTCGTGTTTTAAGTGACAGTTTTGTTAATCTACTTACATAAGACTTTACAACTGTACATTACCTTTAAAATTATACAAAGAATAGATATGAAGAAGAAAACGTCAAATAATGATTGGGCCATTTTCAGTCTTTGTTTGTTGTTGTACACATCTTTAACACTGAAGATTGCGGAATGCAGAAAGGTATCCTGACAGACCTCGAGGACCAAAATGATCGGTAACGACAAAATTACAGGTCATCATCCCGCAGACCGCACGGTGAAATATAAAAACAGACTTGTTTGCGTTTAAAACGAAATTCTCTTCAGATTGAGGCACTAGACTGGATGATGACGTGCTGTCGGGTGCCTCATCTGCCGTGGTACTGCGGGGGTTCCTTAAATTTTTGCTGACAGCTTGGCGGCCTTATGACTTACGAGCTGTCAGCGAACAAATTTTTCGCTTCCTCATCGGTGGGAATCATCTCCTATCACGGAGGGATTTTTATGGTCGTCTGTACCATGGGCTGGCTTAAATGTTCCAAATTCAACCCTAGTCTGGGACTGGATTCGTGTTGGTTTGTTGTGATGCCCCTGGAGGGATCTTAGACATAGGCTATCTTCTATTTGTAATCTTGGGCAGTGTTACTACCCCGGCCTCACGGGAGACGTTGCGACCGGACGACAGCGTGTATGCGATGATTACGCTGAATAGTCCCTCGAATGCGTGAGTAAGCGAATGGGAGCGGGTGGTGAATCGGTTTCTCTCACTCGAGCATGCTTTGCATTGTTGTGCATATGACTGGCACGGTACCCTTGGGGAAGCGAAGGATCGGACCACTTAGGCTAGGCCTATGGCGCCCCTCGAAAGTGCATGACAGGTGTAGGCTGAGCTCGACAAGACGCTTTTGACCGTAGGCAGTGCTCATCTAGGGGGTGGTTAGCAATTCAACTGTAAAAAATAACCCTGGCCAGAGCGGATCCGGTAGTTTCTACGCTAAGGAAGCCCCCACACTCAGGGAGAAAGAGTCGCTCTAGGGAGGATGCGGGAGAGCAGTCTGATGTATTTCGGAGTGCGGCATACGACCCGATGCACAGCGTGGGCCCGACCATTCGGAGTGGACAAGCGGTGAGCGAGGTTGTCCTTTGCCCTTAGGGGCTGGGGCGCTTCTACACCAATGCTGCGGCGATAACACAATCCCGTCGTATGCGGAGGTGCATCAGCTCTCATCTTGAGAATCAAAACGTCCGATAACGCCGAATAGGTCAGGTGCGGACGTTAAAGATCCTCTTGTCTTGTTGACGATAAGTACTCGGGAACGTAATGCCATCACGGAGGATATGTTAAAAGTTAGCTCACTGAGTGAGCCCTTTAGATTTCGTGACCATACACATAGATAGCTAACCATTGGTGCTCTTCACCGATCAATCTGTTTGTTTTTTCTTGATTCTTATTATTTTTATTTATTTTCAATAAAAAATCCTGAACCATGGAAAAGCTTAATAAGTTTATTCAAACCCAAAAAAATCTGAATATCATCCAATAATAAAACTAATGAATACCTAAAAATACTTTACAAAATCGTAAGACAGTTGGAAAAGCGTAATAAGTTCATTCCAACCTAAACAAATTTGTTTGTATTTCTCTTTCTCACATTTGTTATCTTATTTTTGCCTTATTTTTTTAATATCTAAAAACTGAACAATTAAATTGAGTGTTATACAGAAGCAAAATTATAAAAGAGGGAGAAAGTCAATAAGAGGTGCCTAAAATTTTACGGAATTGTTTCTTGCGTATCAATGTACTCAGCTCTGAAATAAATGTTAATATTTTTGTACTTGTTTTAAATTTTCAACCTTAAAAAAGTTATTTTACATACAAGTGAAAAGAATCATTGCACAAATAAAATGTTGCAAGTGTGCAATTACGCAATTGGAGACATCGAGAACACACTTGACCTTCCGCAATTTATCACCGCATAGAATTGTCGGTAGGAGCCTAAACATATTGCATTTCATTTCAACTGTAATCCACAGCAGCAGTAAAATATCCAGCATTGCGTTGAGTTTATTTTTTCCAGGGAGCGATCATATGTTTGCTTTCACGCTATTTTTGTTCAAGCTTTCAATTCTGCACTAGCAAAAGGAACAAAGATTAAGAAACATGGCTCAAAATCATTGGTCAAGCCCTGGGATATGAAATTGTTTTCCAAACTTCCACTACCACTGAACGCTGCAGCAAGTACATCCGCATCTGGAGGTGAAAATTCTAATATGACGGTATTTATTTCAACATCAGTTTTTATTATAATTTTCCACCTTGGTCCCAGCTGAGTGGGAAGTTTTGTTTCCACTAAATAGCGAAGTAAATTGTTACCTAGTCTAAAGTATATAGATGTAAGAAGGTTTCTTTGTGGTTCACATGTCCGTGTATATTCACAGTTTTACCACTGGGAGTTTTATATTATTCAAAAATAAGACATTTGTTATGTTGGACAGAAAACAAAGTAGTGCTGGCTTTACTCGCAGGGAAAAGAACATTAGACTGGGCCGCTTGCAGAGGACGGTTAGTTCTTGGCGCGGATCACCCAGGAATCATCAACCTCATAAACGGAAAAACGAAAAACGTCCCAACAAACGCAGTTGCCGAATTACAAAAAGCCATCTCGCGTATAACCGGCTATGAGAAAATAATATTTACAAAAACTGGTAGGTTAAGAAATGGCTGTGAATAACGACAGTTTACTGTCTGTTTTACCTACAGGGTCGGAAGCGCAGGAATTGGCAATCCGATTGGTCGCCTCCTGGGGTGAAAGAGAAGGAAAAGATAAAGAAAAAGGAATCGCGCTTGTTACACCCTGCTCTCCATGGAGTCACGAGCGATTCCCGCTGGGCCCTATGAAAAAGAAAGCCCTCCCTTTTGACAACCTATCCGCCCTAGAGGTGCAATCGTGGATAAATTCATACGGGAAATTCTTATAACCGATCTTCTTTCAGGGCGAGCTATGGACCAACAACTCCGCCGTCGCTTTCATGATGAACACAATCCACTGGTCGGAGGACAAGGGTTTTCAAGTTCCTGGTACGAGGTACTTGACCGAGGTGAGAAGAGTGTGCGACAAGCACAACATTCTTTGGGTGACGGACGAATCCGCGAGCGCTTTCGGGAGGACGGGCTATCCTTTGGCATTCATGGCTGAGTCCTGCCGGCCGGACATCGTTGTCATTGGTGACACTCTCGGAGGAGGTATTTATCCGGTATGTCACCAGTATGTACAATACATAAAAAAAAACTGTTTTTGAAATAAATTAAATGACAGATTGACTAAACAAAGTACAGCTTAATGCCCTGGACTGTAAAATATTTCACATTTCATGCATAACATTAAGAATTTTGTTATCTGATTTTATTTTAAACTAGTTAAGATTTAACATGGCCTTACAGCCAAAGATCTGAGGTGAAAGTACCTCACTAAATCGAAAGATGGGGGTCCAGTCCAGACGATGATTCTTATTTTCTCGCACATCCCACAGATGGCAGACAAAGTTAAAAACATCCAAAATATAAAAATTTTAAAAAATGCTATCAGGTTTTTGGGGAAATTTCATGCGATTTGACAAATCATTTCATTATTTTATTATTTTCAAAAACTTTTCAGCTTTGATGCAATTGTAAAAGGCTATTTTTTACTTACTTCACTGCCCCCACATAAAAATAATATCTTAAATAAATAATACGTTTTTTTCTGAAATGAAAGCAGTAAAAACAAGAACGCAAACATTTCTGCCGGTGTTTCTACTAAATACAATTGGATTTACATTTTTAGTTTGTTTAACATTGAATTGTACAAGATCAGAAAATGTGTAATTGTCTTCTTTTGAATTTCTATCGTCGTACAAATATAATTATTTAGGTAGAGTCGTTAATGATCGCATGTTGCTCCATTTTCGTTATTTTTGTTATTAAAAGTTGCTAATAAAAGCCGCATATATTAAAAGTCGCATAAAAATTCATTTTATAAATCCACCTAACCCAAATCGCCCAAAAAAAGTACTTTAACCTTTACTTTCTATACACCTTTAATATAATTAAAGTTAACGATTTACTTATGTACAACTCTCTGATTTTGTTACCATATTGCGCCCAAATGTTTAAGGTTGGAACATAACTTCTATTATAATTATGCTAAATATTGTTTATAATACAACGTATTTTTTGTAATTACATGTACTATAAGACAGATTCACTTTTTAACTGATTTTTTATTATTTTATCTCATAACTGCTAATCCTACCCAAGTATTGAAAGAAGCTTAATCAAAATATATATAAAATTTATAACACAGCGTTTGATTTATAATCAGTTTTCTGGTAAGTTTTCCATATGTGTGCTATATTGATTACACGTTATCAACCATTTTAACACCCACAAATATCCATACAATACTGTAAGTATGAAAATAAAATATAACATAAAAGAAAGTGTTAAATGAGTAATTGTATTGTTTACGGGCTTATGATAACATTGTTACACCCTTCATACCCAGAGAAATTCCCATCTGATATTAATAATCGACAACTCGATGAACCTAATTTTTTTAATAATTGGGTTCATCTACTGTTTGTAGAAACAATTATATGCCGTTCAAAATGTTTTTAGGAAAATTATATTATACATAAAAAGTAAATATCACAAACAAATACTAAAATAATGTGAAATTTGGTTTGGATGTCAATTAGATGATATTTAGTTTGTTAGTTTCTACGTTTTGTCGTGCGCGTTATTTTTATAGGCTTAACTCTAAACCAACTGCCCATCAAGAAATAGAATTTTACGGCCAAAGTGACCTTTCGCCACCGCCATCTTCAATGGTTGTAGTGTGCATTGCTCGGAGGTTATGTCATATTTACAGATTCTTATGGAGTAAAGGCGAATTGCCAACCAATGACGAAGAGAGGGATGATCGGCGACGATTAAAGCTGAATGGCTTTTTCTCGATAATTTCAAAGACGCCTTACATTTAATTTGTTTTGCTTTTACTGTAATATTCTATGGCAAATGGTTATGAAGGTTAACCAAAGCATGGCAAATATTAACATCCTGCCGTCCTGTCTGACTAGTCTTGCCTGTCTTCAGTGGATGGCCTGGCTCTTATCAGATCATGTATGATGCAATGCACATCGCTTCTGACCGACAAAACTAGCGAAATAGGCATGGCCAGATGACTGGAGGCTCTTGAGCTATATAACAATGTTATGTGCTAACCAATCCTACCTTTCCATATAAGAATTGAGTATATTCGTGTTTCAGACATCTGCCGTGTTGCTCTCAGACAGGGTGTTCTGCGGTAAGGAGGATAAGCCAGTGTTGAAGTTGCCCGATTCTACTCTGTCGAACCACGCCGCCGCTGTAGGTCTCGAAGTGATAAAAGGATACGAAATGGAAGACCTGGCAGAAGCTGCGAGAATGAACGGGATCTGTCTTAAAACGGCAATCCAATGGGCGTTGGGACCGGAGGAGCTGACGTGCGTCACTGGAAAAGGACTGTTAATGGCAATAAGGGTCCATGGCGGTAAACGATTTTTCAGATAATCACTCATCTTATCTTTCATTTATACAATAAATTTAATTGATTAAGTGTAAATTGAAGATTAAGATCTTTCAATTAATTAAAGCGGGAGCTATCGTGATTTCGATCCACTCGGCCACTAACTTTCTATCTAACCCCCACCATTTGAATTTCATGACAGCTCAAGTGGTGGTAGAGCGGCGGTGTATCTAGCCGAAAATCGTCGGTTCAAATCCCGCTCGTGACACTGACTTTTTTATCTCAACTAAAAAACCTTAATTAATTGAAAGATATTAATTGGTCAAGCGGACCACGAAAACTAGTGAATTAAGATTAAGTATAACCCAGTTATGCTTCTGTATATTTTTATCCTAAATTACCCTAAGTACCCATATCACTGACTAAATCTATTAAATAATAATTATTATATAATAGTTTGTCAATATTATACTATATATATACAAAATTATTGATTTTTTAAATTACTTTTTACATCTATTTATAAAATTAATTGACTCCAAAATAATAGTTACATTTTATACTTTGTAGTTTTTAATAATAATGATGTTTATTTAACAACAAAAAGAAATGTATACAAAACAAACTAAATTGACATTATACAGTATGGTCTGGCGGAAATCAAAGCTACATCACTTCACCAACACAAATATAAGAATGAAATATAGAACTAAAAACGAAAAGGTAGAAAACTTATAAGAATACGTAAAGAAAATAAATTAATTAATTAAAAACTAGACAAAAGAGTATTTATTATTCATAATACATTTCCTTAATTAGTTCAAAACGCTTTTGATTTCTTGGACAAATTACATTTTGAATTATTTATCGTCAAATCATCGGAAAAAACCTGCGCCGAGCCGATTCTTACATTACAGTCGTCAATCAGAATGAATTTCAGATGGGAAGAACAAAATTAAAAAGATTTGACAAGTTTGAAAAATTATCATCACAAAAAATCCAATTTAATTAGACAAGTAGTTGAAAAACGACAGAATTGTTGTTTTGGTTAGAAATTAGATTCCATCCGTTCAGCATACAAAATTTCACAGCGGTAGCAAAATAATTTAATTTAATAGCAAACAACAGCCCACATATAAGCTCTTCGAAATCCGGATGTTATTTCAGCAGGAACCCGTAGGACAATTAGCAAAATTTTCATAAGCGATAAAATCCTTACATTCTACAAATGTTTGTATGAAAATGACTACACATTTCTACTTTTTAGTTTTACAACCCCAATAAAATATATTCGGTAAAATTAAATAAATATTTTGTCACAGATTGTGTTACATCAAGTATTCTCAATGAGTGTGGTTAGCTAGATTGAGTATTTTATCATCAAGAAAGAATCAGACTTTCATAGAACGTTTAAAATTGCAATTTAATATTATATTAATTGCCTATTTTATGTGGTTACAACCAATTTAACCGCTATTAAGATAGGGAAATCTATGTTTTTCAAGATACATAGGTCAAAAATTGAATTAAATTTAAGTAATAATATAAGTAATAAATTTCAGTTATTTAACGTGTTTAGTTGAGATAAAAAAAGCCAGTGTCACGAGCGGGATTCGAACCCACGACCTTCTGCTCGATACACCACTACTCTACCACTTGAGCTGTAGTGACTTCGATCTTCTCTGACCCTATCTTCCTATCTCAACCCCACCTTTCGAATTTTCCCTCCTTTTGGCCATTTTTCATTTCATAAGTCAAACAATTTTAAATTTTTCAATTGAATTAAAATGCCTTGTGGGTGGCTACTCTGCGACAGGAATGTCGCCATATCTATACTGCTTCCTTATAAGGAACAGTGTTGATTTCTTTCCCGCCTGTATGTCCATGATATTTCTTCCTTGTCTAAGAAGGTGTTGATTCCCTTCCGATACATCTTCCTCATTGGTTGCCGTGTGGGATTTTCTCTTCCTCTAGTTTATAGGTCTAGTTTTACTGAATCCGAGTCCGTCTCACTTTCATTGATGCGGGATATGCCGACTCATACAAAGCAAAGGAAGAGATATGTTAAATATGTGAATATTAATCTTTTAAGTAAGGTATTGGTTGTATTATTGTATATCCATTGCAACAAAAAAAATATTGGTTGAGATAAAAAAATTAGTGTCATGAGCGAGATTCGACCCCACAACCTTCGGCCAAATACGCCGCTACTCTACCACTTGAAATATCGTGACGTAAATTTTTTACCTCAACCAATATCTTACATAAAACTGAAGGAATTAATTTGATCAATCGGACTACGAAACCTAACGGATGTATGTGAATATTGTCAAAAGTTAAAATGGATCAAGTATAACAACGGACTTTTAAATGGCTGTATTACATTTTGTGTTTATTATTAATTTTTATAAAACAAAAAATTATTTTATTTAAATAACATTTTTTAAATAAAATCTTAACTCTTTAGTTTACGTGTGTAGAGATTAGTGACCGTTAATAGATAATTATTCAGATATCGTGAGATGCGGTCTGGTGTGATGTAGATATCAGAAAAACATTTTCTTTATCGTGCCAACGTTTCGATCTTTATTGAGATCATCTTCAGAGCCTGGGATTTACAAAGATAGTTTACATTTAGAAAATACATGTAGGATGTAGAAAAGTGAATTTATA
This sequence comes from Cimex hemipterus, assembly GCA_039619505.1. Classification (NCBI taxonomy): domain Eukaryota; kingdom Metazoa; phylum Arthropoda; class Insecta; order Hemiptera; family Cimicidae; genus Cimex; species Cimex hemipterus. The sequence goes on from CM077105.1 coordinate 12,553,036, forward strand.
CAATGCAAAATGTATTTTATATTCAATCAAAGTATTTCTACTCACTCAAAGTGTTTGTCTTCTGTGTAATTGTGCCATTCTTGCGTGTCGTGTTGAGAGTGCCAGTAAGATTTTGTTGTTTAATGTTTATATATGTTGGATTTTAAAGGTGTGGGAAAGGAAGTAGTTGTACAAAATATAAAATATATTTTGCGTTGTATAAATTCACTTTTCCACATCCTACATGTATTTTCTAAATGTAAACTATGTTTGTAAATCCCAGGCCCTGAAGATGATCTCAATAAAAGATCGAAACGTCGGCACGATAAAGAAAATGTTTTTCTGATACATACATCACACCAGACCGCATGTCACGATATCTGAATAATTATTTAGTTTACTTTTTAATGTTCTAAAGTTAAGTTATAAAAATAAATAAAAGCACACTACAGTACTGGTTAACAACTGTCTGCCGGAAATGGGCAATACTTCCGGTATTTTCTGTTTTGTGCTCAGTTTTATCAATTTGTTCGATAATATGTTTAAGTGAATTTTTCTTTAATGCCTTGTTTCCAAATCGGTTGTTCCGGATATACTGTTTACTTTCCATCTAGACCGTTATTCCCGGTTTTTGAATAGTTAAAGTTTTCTCTCATCAATGGCTTTGGCGGTAAAACCGAGGTTCAAATAAATTTCGTGTTTATTTACAACTGCTAAAGGTATACAAAAATTTAAGTTGGTTTTCGGGGTGAATAGACCTATAAATATCCGGTCTTTTCCAAATGGTTGTAGTACGTACTGGAATTACGTTAGCCGTCTGATTATGTTCCAAGGTGATCCGAAGTTATTTCTATACAAATCTCTTGATTATCTGTTCTAACTTATGTTAAAAGAATTTGCATACCAATTAAAATTATTTAAACCTTTTCTTTTCTCACGCCATTGTTGTCGATTTTCCTTTTTTTACTGATTAATTGACTGGATTTTTTAAAAATTATTTTTGTACCCTATACATATTCATGCGTATGACAAACGCAATTATAATTTTTTTTATACGGTCACAACACTAACACTAATGTAAGCGCTGCGTCACCATGCACGTACAAAACCAGCCAATTGTGGCGCTCAGTGGGACAGATTAAGGGGTAAGGAGGTCTCGAGGCCCATCGTCGATTAAGGCGTTATTGGCAGGTTCTTAGGTGGGAATGTGCAGAGAGTGGTCTGGCAATAGGGTTAGGATGGATCGTGAGGTTTGGTGTGGAACTTTTGGAATCGGGAACGGATCAGATCGTTGACTCCAAAGCGGTCGCAGTAAAGTCTTGTATAAGGTTACTTTAGTTTTGACGTACAAAGCAAATTTCCGTCCTAGACGTAGTTTTCCAAGTCTTCTATTCAGTTCTTTTCTCTTAAGGTTTTTTATGGGGATTACATGTCAGTGAATCGTGGTGCCTACGAATTTGACTTGAATAAAAGTCAGTATTTCTTTATTGTTGATGTACAATGGATGGCAAGTCTGTTTTTCTTTTTTTTTTTTTTTTTCAATATGAACGTATATTTTGCTTCATTCAGTCTTGTCCTCCACTTTTCGAATCGATAAGATCTTGGATGTTGGACGTAGCTCGGATAGGATTAGAGGTAGAGGACAAAATTATGGTTTCGTCCGCATAGGTGGTGATGACGGTATTAAGGTGTACATCTAGTTCAGCATTATAAATGATACAAGGGATGGGACCAAGATTGCCCCCCCCCTTGTGGGGCGCTGGCTTAATCATGACTTCCGAGAATTCGATGCCGTGCCACACCCCACGAAGCATTTCTGAAGCAGAAATCTGTTAGGTAGGATTTTAGGATCAGATAACAAGGAGAGGGTAGGAATCGTTTAAGTTTATAAAGCATGCCCGGTATAAGACCCTATAAGACAATTGGGACAACGTTTGTCATCTAATTGTGACGGAATTTTTTTGTATTTATTTAATCTCGTTAAAAAGGATAAAATTTCTCATTAGGATCTGGGGTTGTTTTCTTCAGATAAGCCTACGCTGTGCATCCTTCGACTGGAATGCCATTTTCGGTACAGTTTTAGTACTCTACTATGATCACGATTTAAACCTGCTTGTCAATTCGTAAGAAATACCTTTTAGAAATTTCATTTCTCAATCGTATAAATTTTGTGCTTTCGGACTTAAGAAGTTGGGATTTAAGGTGCTCTCTCAAATAGACTATTTTTTAACGTATCTCTGACTATTTTAGTGCAATTAATTTTACTATAATATAAGAATATGGAGAATAATATTGCATAGTACTTTGAAATGGCACAGAAAATACCATGGGAACCTCTCAAATCAAGGCGGGTGTGAAATACCTTATTAAATTTTTGTAAGTGCAAAAAACCTGGAACAGACAAGGTGATAACTTGCAAAAATGTGAGACTAAGTTTCATTTAAGCTGTGCAAGGCTGAATTATCCTGATTCGGATTCAATAAAGGTACCTTTTTCTGTTTTGTTCCTGAAGAAGAGACAGAAGAAGCGCCTAAATTTTATTACTATATTAATACATCTATTTCGTGGTCTCATGGGTCAGGATCCCTAAAATAATTAAAAGTGCTTTTGTTTAATCAAGCATAACATACGGCATACAGGACAAGCATCTATTAAAGATTTTTCTTCATTGCAAAAAAACAGTCATTCTGGTCATTTATAATCTTGAGTATCAAGAAAAATGCAAAAAAGATATTGTTAAATTAAGGCTCCTCACCCTACCATGTATTTTTATTTATTGTTCTGTAATTTATGTACATAAGAGTAGGAATAAATTTTTCATTCGAAATAATGTAAAAAAATATTCCACTCGTAACGCTTTAAAATTGTATGTACCTTATACTTTAGAAAGTTAGAAAATTGTAAAAATTACGTTATGCCCAAACACGACATTTGTTTGCCCACAACATTCGATTCCTTGACTTTAAATACGTTTTAAAAAATGTTCTTATATGTTAGTATCGCAGGATTTTATGTGTGTCAATGAATCTTGTGGGAAGGATTTTTAAACTTTAATGTTTTGTTATATAAAAAATTTTGTGAATATTTTGACTCTTTAATACCAAAAGCTTGGTGTTTACTACAACAAATTCTATTCTAAAATCGGCATACATTTTTTAAAACACAGAAAAATTAAACCTTATAGCAAAAGAAAAAACATTATTATGGGACAAACCATAAAAATAACAATAAGGTAACAGAATGTTTTACAAATCAGCCACTTGGATTAAGACTTGTCGTTAACCTGTAGTGAAATAAGTTGAAATAAGTCACCTAATACAATATATAAAAGATGGAACTAATGACATTAAGAATTTAGAGAAATAATAATAAAAAGAAGAAAAGAATTGCGTTTTGTGAAGTTAAGAAAAAATATAATAGCTTCCTTATGTAGCAAAAAGACATAATAAATTGTCCAACTATGTTGTCTCTGTTTGGAGATGGGAGGGATGTAAAAGAGGTAAGAGGATAGGCAAAGAAGATAATTGCAGAACCTTTGACTCGAGCCAGGGAAGTCCGCTCAAATGTGGAGGTTTTTATGACTAGGGAGATAATAGGTCATTGGGAAACTTTTCGGTAGGAGATAGAATATTGAATTGAAGTGGCTGTAAAATATAATGAGATTGACGAGAGTTTATGGATTTGTATAAAAAAAAAAGAGCCTTTACTTATTTACTTTATTTACTGATGGAGGGATAAAGCCAGGATTGGTATCAATACAGGACGCCAGACATTCAAGGAGTGCCGAAGGTAATCTTACACAACAATTCATCATTTCAGACTCTTATCTTTTCCTACGAAAGTCCAATATAAGCGACATAGTTGTAGTCCAGTCCAAGGGGAGAAAGATGAGGGACGAGGGAGGAATTTAAGAGCGGAAGTTAGAGCCAGGATTGACGGATTTGAATAAAGGATGCCTCAGATCCTCGGAAAATTCGGAAAATGTGTGGTTTCCTGGTTAGGTTTTGGTCGAAGGTAAACCCCCCAACATTTGAACCGTGGAGAAGGAAAGGTTAAATTGTGAAAAAAGGTTAGAGGGGATGGATTCGGAAAAAAGACGAAAACGAATAAAATTATAAATTAATTACACTTTATTTGTATATCTAATACAAATCAACAAACCTTGCTGCGTGTAAAAAAGTTGTATTTTAGGTACAAGAATTTTTTTTTTTTTACAATTAATTAAGTTTTTCAGATGAGATTAAAAAAATCAACGGCACGAGCGGGATTCCGCATTAAAAAAAAATTCTCCAATTGAATTTTAACTTATTAAAGCAACATTTAA
>CM077105.1:12557348-12604706 GCA_039619505.1 Cimex hemipterus
AAAAAAAATTCTCCAATTGAATTTTAACTTATTAAAGCAACATTTAATTTAATTTTTATTTTTAGGAATCGGAAGTGTATAAATTAATTATATTTTATTTGTATATCTAATACAAATCAACAAACCTTTCTGGGTGTAAAAAAGTTGTATTTTAGGTACAAGAAATAAGATTTTTTGACAATTAATTACGTTTTTCAGATGAGATAAAAAAGTCAATGGTACGAGCGGGATCCCGCATAAAAAACTTACTTAATTGTAAGATATTAATTGGTCAAGAGGACCATGAAACTATGATTTTTTTGTTTCCACCGAACTTAGCTTATATTCGAAATCATCGATCGAATTTTAACGGGACATTTAATTATTTTTTATTATTAAGAATCGGAAGTGTATAAATTAATCATATTTTATGTATACATCTAACACAAATCAACAAACCGTTTGTGTATGTAAAAAAGTTGTATTTTAGGTACAATAAATAAGTTCATTTTTTGACACCAAACTTAGCTTGTAATCCAAATCATCCGTTGAATTTTAACGCGACATTTCATTTAATTTCATATTTTTAGGAATCGGGAGCGCTTCTGAAATTTGCCTCGAGATGAGAAAAAGAGGCGTTTCTGTCTGGCCGTGCTCCGACCACTACATACTCATCACTCCACCACTGACAACATCCCAAGAAGAACTCGTAGCCGGTGTCATCGTCCTGGCTGGCGTTTTGGACTGGCTTTTGGAAAGGACCGCTCGGAAACATTGCATAGGAAAATTTAAATTCGACTGAACTTAAAAATATTATATCTATATATAATATAATGCCAAAAAATGTCCCTTGTTCAAATATATACTGACCGTTGAGAAGATCCGCCTCTTTTTTTTTTCTTCTTAATTGGGGCTTTTCACTTCATCTCTGACCCCATTTACAAACAACCTTGAGTCAAAGACAAAAAGAAATCACAAGTTATGAAAATCAGCGTTTTCCTCCTCTCTCTCATTCTCTCTCACTCTCTCTTTAATGAAAGAACTACTATAAAGACAATAGGGGCTATCATGTCTCAATCGTGTCTTTTTCAATGGAATTTTTTCACCTCCAATGGATATCACAGATCGATAAAAACGGATAAGAATAAATTAAAATCAAAAAAATTCCTAGAACCAAAAAAAGATAGTATCTTAACATTACGTACCTATTGCCAATCTTCTAAATGAAAGTAATGTTATATTGTTGCCTGTTTTTCAAAAACGTATTGCTTATTTTCTAACAAAAATCGCATAACGTAAAGCGCAATTAATTTCAATTCTAAGCAGTTAAAAATAATTATCTAACTATTAAACTTGGTTTCACCAATAAATAAGCACGCAGATTAAATCTAAAGTTTAGCAGATAATGAAGTCTGAATGAATGAATTTTTCTTGCTTTGACATGAGCAAAGTCTGTCGACTTTAGAATTGCCAAATTAGAAATTCCTGAACTCTCACCTCCATCGATTGTCTACATGAACCAATTTCAAAATTTTTCAGTTTCATTATTAAATTTGAAGACATTAAAAGTCATGTTTACGTTTTGATTTTTTGATCTTGCATGTTAGCAATGTAATATAGTAAATTAGAAAATTAATTATTAAAGAATCAAGGAAAATTGCTGGTTTAATTTAAGTATCTTTCCTTCTTATAAATAGAAGTTTCTCTTTAGGGCCAAAGAAAACCAAGAAAACCAGAAAAAGCTTAATATTTTAAATAAAAGATATTTTATCTAAAGGTGAACTTTTTTTGAACGGTTAACAAGTTGTTTAGAAAAAATAGTTTTTTTCGATTTGCAGTTTCAGAGAATTTCATTAAAATTAAAAAGTTAAAAACTAATTTAATAAAATTATAATGAAAAATATTAATAAGTAAAAGATAAATACATTCCTGTATATTGCGTTTTTTATATTTATAAATCCCAGGCCCTGAAGATGATCTCATTAAAAGATCGAAACGTTGGGACGATAAAGAAAATGTTTTTATAAAACTACGTCACACCAGACTGCATCTCACGGATCTCCAAACAATGATAAATATATTGTTAATATCAATGATATTTATAGTAATTATACTAATAAAATATCATTAATTCAAGAAAAATTTTCCAATGTACTTCGGCAGACCTCTGTATCTAATGATCGTAATGTTCTAAATAAAATTGAACTTCCCAAAAATAGAGAATTCTATTTTCAGATGAGCATGGGTGAAAGCACCAGTTTCTTTAGGCTGACTGAATATTTCATTTAAATTATTCCAAATATAGCAGGAAATCTCTGCCAGTTTTGTTGGGCATCTCAGCAAAACGCTCGCCCATTTAGAAAATCTTCGTTGTCCAGCGTAGCTTTGGAATTTACGAAAAATCAGCTTTCAGGTTTTTCGCTATTTGATGTCGTAGCCTGTAAAATTTTCATTATTCAATATCTTTGTCATTAAATTGTTAAATTATTTGAAACATTTTTATCAAAAATTGGAAAAATGAAAATGTTATAATAATAAAAGTATGGGCGATTGTTTTATACTACCAGCTCTTCATACCTTATATAATTTTTTAAAGTTTTTTTTACGATGTATGTATAAATGACCTGTAAAGTTTGAAGATCATAGAAGTCAATTTTTTTCAGTTTTTACTTATTGGACAAGTTGATCTATTGACTCTGTAGTAGCTGATCTTTTTGAGGCAGAATTTTCTTCCATTATCTAATTTGTCTTTCAGGTCGAAATTTTCATTTGCGTAATAAAAATTATAAGATTAGGTACTAGGTCGAAATAAAAACATCGGAATTATTTATAAAATGTCTATTTAGACAACATCAAAGGTATACAAAAAATCACTGGTATAAAAAATGGTATCTTCAACATCACCGGTTCGATTCTTAAAGTTAGAATAGCACCCTCCTGCAGGTTAAGTTTTGTGCTTAGAAATGCCTGTACGCCGGTCCTGGGTTGTAATAAGCACCACCTCCTGGGGTAGCTCTGGCTTCGGCAACCTTAAATCCGCCGAAAGTTAATTTCAAGACGGTGAAATTCGACAGAATTCAGAGTCTTACCTGTTGAGCGACAGCTTTGACGATGTCGGGGTGGACGGACGGACCAGAAGGCTGGTAACCGTTTTCATCGGCGACGTAGCTGACCTGGACTGGTCCTGCAGGAGAGGCGTAGGCGTAAGATCCTTGGACGGTGACAGCGGGTCCTTCAGGTCCTGGCGCCCTAGGAGCCCCGACTTCATCCCTGGCAGATCCGTCTCCAGATCGGTAACTGTCATCCAAAACAATAAAATACACAAAATTAATTTTATTACAGAACAATAATCACGTCAAATTGTCAACGATTCTTTTCTATTTCGTAAAAAAATTTGTTACAAGCCGTGTTTATTTATATGTTTTTAAGTTTAACTGTTTTAACAATAATATTTCAAGTCAAATAAAGTATAGGTTTAAATATTGGAAGTGTTAGTAAAATGAGCGGTTATAATAATTTAATTATTTCTGTACAAGCATTTCATGTTCATAAATGTTTAATGTTAAGACAATATTAAAATATGTAGAATTCAGAATAGTCCAACAATTATTGAGGTTTAAGATGTGCACATCAAGGGACACAAATGTAATAATAAAAAAAAAACTTTGGTATCCTTCATTTTATAAAATATAAGATTGCATGCTTTTAAGTAAAAATAGTTGGATGCATTTGCTGCTTATGTTACATTTCTAATAAGTTATGTTAATGTATTATATACAAAAATAATAATTATTCGATTTTAATACTGCATAACGTCGGTTTTCTTCCTTCCCAGTCGCAAAATAAACTAAAAGCAAGGCAATAAATGCGGGGCCGCTGGATTCGAACCCAAGACCTTTACCCTACAGTGACGAGCGCCGTGTCAACGCCTAAACCGTTGCGGCCGCCGTCGCGCCATTATCAGAGATTAGAAATTGTATAATGTATGCATGCATTAAATGTAATAATGTAAAATGGCCAACATAGAAACGTTTGAGCATGTATTATTAGTCGAAATCACAATTAACATTAATTTTGTCATATTAATAATATGGAAGATAGTAAAGAATGAATTAGTAAATTAATTGAATTGGCTGATGTTTATAGTCACACATAAAAATAAAATGTTTACATCAAATTATTGTTGTCTATGTTAAATTGTTTGTTATGTAAGATGGTTGATGTAAATTAATTCGGCATGATTCTCATGTTCTTCGTTAATATTACTGTATTAAATATTCATCTTTTTCAGAAACGAACACAGTTTATTTTAACGCATTTTTTAATCATTGCACAGCAAAGGATGCGCCATACTGGTACATCACGAAAGTGGACGCCCATCTTACGAAATAATCCAAAACAGGTTTAGTTGGCTATAACTATCTCGTCTTGTCGACGTGGAATTGATCATGAACATTTTGACATCCCGACAACTTAACCATTCCGTGTTTAAAAATAAGCTTAGTAATCATAAAGTTTTTTTGTTTTTTTTTTGACTAGTGCACATTGATTGGCATAGTTTCTCTCGTTTTGCCTCATTTATCATAAATAATTATCAAGTATCAACGCTGTTCCTATCAATTTGGATTTGATTAACGAGACGGAAAGGGTAAAATATGACGGATCGGCCATTGCAAAATAATGCCTGGAAGGTCGTACATCCAGTTGTGTAAAAGCTAACAATGAAAATTCAACGTAACGGAAGATGTTCGTGTACATGACCCTTGAAGGTGCGGTTCATCCTTCTATTCTCTTCAAAATATCCATTCACTCAACAATAATAAAAAGAAAATCATTTAACCATTAGAGACCAGAAGTCCTGACGATGTCCCTTTTATGCTTGAAAGAGCTGAAGCGACACAGTTTTCCTTCTTAGCTTTTGTGCCATTCACGCATTCAAATCAGATCATACTTGAAACATTTTTTAGACTATATTTTTGTCAGTCAAGAGGAAAGTTGCTGCTTTTTTTAATCAACAATAGTGCGCTAAGACTCGCAATAATTAAGAGAAAAAATCTAAGAGGCTCGCTGAATGACTTTAGTAATTTTGGCATTCTTAATGATCCACTTTCATCACGGAGAGAGTTGTCCATTTGGAGTCGAACAACAGAACACACAATTTTTTAAAATAATAAAATTGCAATACACCAACTTACGCAAAGTTGTAGGATTGGTCTGGGTTGAGAACGTAGTGCTGGCTTACGATGGGTACGAAAGAGTGTGTTCCGGGATAGAATGGGGCACCACCGAATTGTGGAGCTCCATGGGCTACCACGACCAAAGCGACAGCGAGAAAAGCCTGGAATAAAAAATAAAACCTTATTCATTATTAATCAACCTTAAAAAAATTTTCTTATGAAAATATTACAGTTTACCACTACCCTATGGTAGACATCTACTTGAAATTATCCACAAAAAGTTAGTTTTAAATTCTTTTTCTAAATATTTTTCAAAAAAATAAAAAAATTCAGTTTAAATTGACTTTATCAAAGAGATCTAATAAACTTTTATAAAAAGATAATCTATGAATTATCAAATCGTACCTACGAATCATCTGTAACACTCTCTTATATTATTACTTTTTAAATGTATGAGCAGATATAAAAAGATGAAGTGGAATATGTCTCATAATTTTAATAAGCATTGCATAACGTATAGTCTTGCACAATAATATAAAAAGTATCCTGAGCCAAAAGGAGGAGGAATAAAGCGTACAAATTAAATATAAGTCAAATTTACTGATCATGTAAAAGTTAATTTATAACGGTTTGGATTTTTTTTGTTAACTAAAATGTTTGCAATTTACGATGTAATATTACGCTTGTATCAATGATTATTTCGTAACTATTATTGTGTATTTCATGTTATTGCATAAAATTTAATATGATAAACTCATAAAAACAAGAACCTGGGAAACTATAATGATCTGAAACATTTTATAAATTCCTACAAAAATACAAAACAGACTGAAATATACCGAAAGACTAATTCTTCTTTGATCATGAGCCCATAGTTCTTACATTAGATTTAAAAAAAAGACAAATGAATCTTTTTGTTATAAATAATATATACAAATATTTTATAAATATAAAAAATCTCTGGCACAGGTTTAACACAAATTTAATTTTTTTGTGTTAAAAGTTGAACAGTAATTAACTTATAGACACTGTCATTATAAATTCATTTTACCAAAATTGTACTTTTGTGGATGCTTTTATAATATTGGTTAATATATGTGATCTATCTGAAATCTTTAATAATAAATGTAACCAACTTTTTTATAATTTGCAACAATGTAAGATTGTATTAGTAAATCCATATAAAAGGATGAATTTAAACGCAACTAGAAAAATAAAATTGTAGAATATACTTAATATTTAAACGATAAATCTAAAGGCAAAAAGTTTAACTAATAATAAATATTGCTCTTCTTGTAAGACAATAAAATAAAGTTTAATATAAAAACCGATTGTTCGCACATTACACACTTGCTGTTGCATAACCAAAGGCACTCACTAGATCCGGCACAGTTTAAAATTTATAAATAAATGTATGAATAAAAGTCAGAAACCTTGTATGAGAAGTACATTGTTGTGGTTGTTGTTGTTGTCTTAGGTTTGACTGATGCTGGATGAATACTCCAGTTCTCTTTTATAGGCGGGCGGCTTAACGGTAGGGGAAGGAGCCGTCAAGGACGTCCGAGGGTGGAAACCAAGACCTTCTGGGGGTGGATCCTTCCTTCTTTCATCCTACCAATCCTTCTTACCCCATTTCTTGGCCGGTGATTGTACGGTAATGTTCGCAACATTCGGCACTTAACAATCGTGGTTCATGTGCCATTCCTTTTTTTGCATTCCGTTTGTTCTGTCCGTGCGGATGTGTATGCTGTAGCAAGTTGGATTTTATAACTTTTTAATTATATAACAACTGAAAGATTTTACGTGTTTTATTGGCATAAAAAATTAATATATCTTTGACATGTTTATTGTGATATGAAACAAAAGAAAATTAATTTTAATAGCAAAACACAGTTCGATTTTACTTTTCTCGCGCATATAAATAGCATATTTATTAAATATTTTTATATAAATTTGTTTTTGTATATACCATCATCTAAAAATTGTTGAAACACAGTATTTACTGAAAACATTTTCCTACGCACGTATTATGACTATGTTTTAAATAATTCATAATTCTTTTTGTTCCAAATCTGCACAATTTTTATATTCTATTCATCATTCATTTTGACAGTCTGACAACAAATGATATTCATACCCCAAAATACCAATTCTCTTGCTTTTGTTTTAATACTCTTTGACAATACATCGAATACATTTTTTAGAACCAGTTTAATCCACGAAACTCCCTTTTATTTGCTTTTCAAATTTTGCATATAATGTTTATATTTATACTAATTTTAAAAAAATCTGATAATGACAACAAACTTCTATTCCACTTTTTTACTTGTACTTTAACTTCTACGTTTCTAAAAACTACACATTCACATTCACATGGCTGTCAAACAACTTTTTTACATTAAAAATCATATTCCGAATGATAAGTATGATGCGAACCGGATCAACCTATTCGAAGAAAGTAAAGAAAGATTTTTTGTCAAGAATAAGTAGTTAAACGCTAATTACAAATTACAAAAAAGAAAATGTTGAAATAATTCCAAAATGTAATATTTTTTTGCTGTTCGGAGATTCGCATGCTCATGCAACTAACCAATTTCCAGTAACAAAAAAACGAAAATCAGTACACAAAGCAACAGAAAATTATTTCTTATAAAAACGAATATATTTTTATATTTCGCACTTCTATAAATTGTATTTTTGCTTAAGGACTGTGAAATAACATAAACTAAAACAATATTTCAGAAGCACACCTGAATTATGGTAAGCGCCTTCTTGGAGTAAAGGAGAAATTTTATTGAGCAAAAATAAGTGGGTAAATTTTTACAATACTTTATATATATACTTTACAATAAATTTCAAAATAAAACAATACACAACGACAAATTTTTTACATTACAGTGGATAATTATTTTCATGCAAATTTGCCATCTCTGTGCATTTTAAAAGTTACAGTCTTTATTTGATTTTATTTGCTTTAAAAATAGACGTCTCAAAATCAAAGCAATATTATTCAATTAACAGTTAAAAATAGCAGATACAATTTGACTTGAAACCATTTTTATATCTTTCCCATGCCTACCAACTATATTTGCAAATAAATAAATAGCTGAAATTTGAGGTCTTAAATATAACAATTTAATCAAACTTGAAAAAAATTGGATGTAAAAGTATTATTAAAATTTTATAATACTTACAAATTGGCATTAAAAAACACGTGTAACAATACACAAATGATATTGGAATAACACAGAAATTGACAATTCTTTAAAATTTTATTTCATCTAAATAATTAAACGACATTTAGAGCACGAATCAAAAGAAAGTTAACAAAATCACCAAATCATTTCAATTGACAGGTCGAACGATTTTCAATCAAATTTGGTCAAATTGTAGTCAAAAACATCTTACATCAAAAAAATTCAAAAATAAAAAGTTCTGATGAAACTGACTGTTGACTTTCTTGTGGCATTAATGAGGGATTTTCTTTTTAAGTAATCCTGTTGAAAACATTTCCATATTTTATGTTGAAAATGTACAAATTTAATAGCAAAATAAGGCTAAAATCAACTTTTGTTCGGGGGACCGCGGTGGCCGAGTAGTAAAGGCGTCCGACTCATATTGCCACACAAGCGGTCCTGGGTTCGAATCCCTGCAAAGCCTCATTGAGTTTTAATTGTTAATGACTCCTCGTCCGCGATACTGGATTTATTTTATATCTGTTCAATTTTTTTTAATGTATCGAGACCAATAAAAATTAGGTCAAACAACATATTTTTATTCTACACATTTTCACAGAGGATCTTCGTCTTGGGAATATCGTATGTGTAAACTTTATTGTTTTTCCTTTTTACCTAATTTTTTATAGCATTAATAATATAAAGAAAAGACAAAGTAGAGTGTAGAGTACTGTTGACTTTCGTGTAGTATTAATGAGTGGTTTTCTTTTTGTATTATACAATTGAAAATATTTTTATATTCTATATAGAAAATTTTAATATATTCTCCGCTTGGAGAATAATTACGCGAGATTTGGACTAATATAGTGTGACCACTATTATTCACTTACATTTTGCCAGGTGAGCTGTGATCGCCTTATTTAAAAGCTCGGATGGAAGAATGCAGATAGTTTGAACTTCTGTTTTTCAATTGTATACTAATAAATATAATTTCTTCAGCCAAGTTGCCTTAAATGTAAGTCTGAGAGCAGACTCTATTTTCGTCACGAGGTGCAAAATTCCAATGAGATGACCTGCGCCGTCAAGGCGCAATACCGAAACAGTGCAAGTGAATGTGATCCTCGTGATATTCCACGGTGGTCGGGTATGAATTATTGCGCTTTATGAAACCTTTGGCGGCACGAGTGCCAAAACTCCGGTTCGGACGGATTTCATTATACGAGAAACTCGGTTTGACGCGTTGTAAAAAAAAAACCGTCAAGTGACCATCCTGAGAAAAGTTGCGACATTTTGTGCGGAAATGATGTTGAATAGTCCTGATAGAAATAGCAACAAGGTAGATTTCTACAATGCCACATGTCATTACTTGGGAGATATATTTAAATTAAGCATTGTTTTTCCCTTTACAATCTGCAGCTCGGTTCACCATTGTCATTGATAATAAATCAACACTAACGAGCACTGCACGTTCTGCATAATACTCTATATTTTAATAAATTTACAACCTAAACGTCCATTGTTGACAAACATTGCCCTCAAAACATCTTGATTCAATGTGAATCAATTTGTCTCGTATTCAAAAAGAGAGAAATTCGAGAAAAAAATTTAAAACAATCAAATATTGATTATTGTATTGTTTAAAATAAATAACATTTCCGTTGTAAACAAATATAAAAAATTATCTTCTATTCTATAAGAATATTCTCATTTGCCCTAAACACTCCTTTTATAAAAATCTGAATCATTATTTAGTTCAATAATAACATTAAAAAATAAACAATAAAGTTGTAAACATAGAAGGTTATCTATTATTATAATCGAAAGCATAATTAATAATTAATTAAATACGCCCGCCAAGATTGGAACTCCATAAAATAGTTGGTACAGCAATTCAATTTTTGGGTTTAGATTCAATTTAACCGCCTATGTTTTTATTTATTATATTTACATTTTATTTGTTAAACAATTTTAATGTTTTCTGTCACTCTTTTTAGCCACTCTTGTATTGCTGTTGTTTATTTAGCTTTCAAAACAATCACCTGATCACTGAAATTGTTGTTAATATACAATTTTAATTTTTTTTTTTTAATCCTTTTTTCAGTTGTGCTTACATATTCAGATGAGACGTACGACGTTTCGGCATCCTGTGCCATCGCCAAGTGCAATGTTTTATTTCTCTATTGTCAAAAACTGCACAATTTAAAAAAAAATTAAAAATACTTATCAAACTAAAAAAAAGGCTGCCTTGTTGGCAATTTAACCGTTTTGATATACTTAAGAATGGAACAGGACACCAAACCGTTGTATACAATAATTAAAAACACCTACAAAAAAGCCTAAATGGAAATTTTAAACAATCAACAAAAGGAAAAACGAAGAAAGTGAGAATATTAAAAAAAATTTCATGATTTGTAGATTATCAGTCTCATATTTTTCTTCTGATTTTTAATGGCGAAAAGTAAGCATTTAAATACGTTAAGTTTCATTTTGTTTTACTATTTTTAAGCTCAGTTTTATTTTATTTTCATTTTTGTTTTTTTAGTTGATGTATATCTATAAAATAAACTCTTTTGTTTTAATTTAATTTTTTTACGAGGGTTCGCAACAGCAGAGGTCATATAAACCCTCAGGGTACCGGTGTTTTTGAAAGAAAGCCCATTTGAAAGTATGTTAGGTTGGAATGCAGGGCCGCTGGATTCGAACCCGGGACCTTTACCTTACAGCGATGACCTCCGTGTCAAAGACTGAACCTTGCGGACGCCCCTTTTATGTTTTAATTGTGAGCTATTGTAAATTAAAGTATCTGTCTATTATATTAAGATGAATGTGAGTGCCAGGTTGCTTATTCTGCTTCTTTTGTATATTATCCACATATGTGTATATTATTTGGTATAAAAATTCTTTCTGCATGAATGCGTTCTTGTAATTTGTTTCGTTTTCAATTACACATAAACACACAAACACACACATTGTAAACTATACATATTTTCGTTCAATATAGTTTTGATAAAGAGAGATGAGGGAATAGCGAGAGAGAAAGATGGGGAGAGAAAGAGAGTAGGGAGGGAGAAAGAGAGAGGCACGCGCGCAGGCACATGCACATGTATGCGAATTGCCAATGAGGAGTCTGAAACTTTTTTCTTCCCGATTTGGTTACATGTCTACACCTAATATACATATGTATATATAATCGTTTATCATTTCTTTTAAGTTCTTTCAGATAATGTATTTTTTAAAAATGTGACTTGCCACAGTGTAGGTATCATTACTGGTATCTGACACTTTTTATCATGTTTATGTTGGTATATCCTAGGTTTTAATGCTTTCGTTTTGGTTTGTGGGAATTATTTCCTGACTCCATAAATCTAATCCACGTGTCTATTATTGAATAAAGCCTGATCGATGGCATAGAAGATGCAATTTGACTCATAACCTCATAAATCGTGGGGGGAATCATCAATCATCTATCAAATTTTACGTATCTCCCTATACAGGAAGTGCTTTGCAGTTTTAATTCTGTCACTACACCCTCCACCCCCCAACTCTAAAGCAGCTCTAATTTTGGGAATTTTCAATTTTCTCTTTACTTGCTATTTAAAAAAAACTATATTTTAACTACTTTGACGTTTCTACATATGCGGGATATACTTTAACCGTGCAATTTAGAGCTCAGCGAGTCAGTAAAAAAATGTAAATTTGAAATTCTCTCCTTTCGAAAATATTTAATCGAAAAGTTATCAAATTGCAACAATGTCTTGAGCGACCTAAACTTAATTTATGTTTCAAATTTAAAGAGCAAGCAGAGATATGAAGGGAAGAAAAACTGGCTGAATTGGTTCGAGCTTGCTGGAACTGCCTTGCGCTCAGAGATGCGGTTGAGACGTTTTGGACCATCGATAAATTAAGATGTACATTAAAATTGAAATAAACGTAAAGTTCGTATTATTGCTATTAATTTTTAAGGATGTTTTATAAACTTTCTTAGTTTTTATATTTCTGTGCCTCACCTTTGCTTTTTTTCTCAGTTCCTCTCACTTTCTAACTCACTCCCTCTATCTAACTATCTATCTCCAATAGGGGCGTTGGCCGCAACGATTTAGACGTTATCAAGGAGCTTATCAATGTAAGATAAAGGACGTGAGTTCGAATCCACCTGCTATAATGAAAATTGGCTTTTTTTTCAAAAAAAAAACCGGCACCCCGAGCTTTCATATAACCTCGTATCTGAAAATACTTGATTCAAGAATTATTTTATTATTATTCTCCGGAATAATTGAGTTTTAAGATTCAAAACGTTATTAATTATCTATGTGATATATTGACATCTACGGCTACTTTTTTATGTAGAATACGCAGATGTACATCTTATGTATCTGTTTTGCGAGTTTAATTTTATAATTAAATAATTCAATTTGCGACGGCAGCGCGACAAAAATAAATTGCGGAGGTGGAGAGCATTTCGAATCAAAATTAATCATCGCTAGTCCCTAGGTTTGAAAGTAGTAGTTTAGGATCACCTTAAAAATGCGTGCTAATAGTGATCGTTCATCAATATTTACTTCGAAATCGTGAGATGCGTCTGGTGGGATGTAGGTTTCAGAAAAACATTTTCTTTATCGTGCCAGCGTTTCGATCTTTATTCAGATCATCTTCAGCGCTCAAAGTGTTTGTCTTCTGTGTAACTGTGCCACTCTTGCGTGTCGTGTCGAGAGTGCCTTAAAAGGTTTTTCAACTTTGAAAAAAAAAATTATTCAAAGTTCTCTCAAATATAACGCCTATTTCCCGAAGTTTTACAAATTTAGCATTGATCACATCTTAGAGGAAGGATAACGTAGTTTTCAATGGATTTGTCCAAAACCTTTTAGTTTTGGAGTTATTATTGTTTATTTGAAGTAAGATCGAGAAATAATATAAAAAATGAAATAACTCCGACATTTTTGAGATTCGGAACTTAGTTAATTAGGAATTTTTGGTTCCTTTTTGAATGTCGAATCTAATGGCAAAGTTTCTAACACATATTAATTTAAAATATATTATATTTATATTCATTAAATCTGTTACAATATAATAATTTATTTGTTAGGGAATAATTACTTCCATACTACTACTGCACATATTCAAAATGGTGGGGCAAACAAAAAAACTGATGCATAACATGAAATTTTTGTTAATGGGGACACATCGCGAATTATTCGAAACTTTCAAGGAAAGCTTCTTTGCTTCTTCTCAATTAAAATAACTTGATAGTCTTGCCTAGATGTCCATTTCTGTATTCCGACAGGTCTCCATATGCGATTCAGCTTGAAAGGTCAGTCGGTAAGTAAAATCTTACAATGATGACAGCCGCGTTGGTCTCGGCCGGTCTGTTATCCACCCGAACCGGGGAGGACCGAGAAAGGCTTGAGATATTTGCAACACCAGCGACACGTTCAAGTATTCCTCATTAGCTAATTTCTTGCGTAATAATGGGGACGTGTAGAGTTATAAAACGGAATATTACAATGGGAATTTTTTAAAAAGACATTGAATAACAAAAGACTGCGCGGAATGGGAAGTTGTACTTGATATGTACAGACAGATGTGTTCAAGCCTATTACACTTTAACAAAATTTATTTCGTTTTAATCGTCTGCGTGTTAACTTGCCACATTGGAAATTTTAAACCGTATTTATCAAGGATTTTCTATAACAGAATTCTTAAAAAGAAAGTAAAATGAATACCCATTCACATTCTAGGAAGCATTATGCGATTCCGGTCATTTTTCTTCCAAGGAGAGCTGCATATAAATTTACATGGCATCTTATCTCTGTATTTTATGTTCGAAAAGGTGGACTGAGACGTTCATCGCGTGAACGTCGGGGCTCGCATTTGAATAAACTGAGGTAAAAAGGAATTAGCAAGAGCGCAGCCGGATTTAGATGAAACGGGATTCCTTCAATTTGAACGGAACTAAATTAATCGGCAAGGACCTGGAAAAAGGTAATCTCTTCCGGTCCATCCGCTTCCGATAATGTACTGTCAACTTTCAATAATCTAATCTAGCGTGCTGTAACTGTAACTGTAAGAAAAAATAAATAATAATGTAGTACGTAACATAAAAGACTATTTGGAGATCGTGAGATGTTGTCTGGTGTCATCTCACGATCTCCAAATAGTCTTTTATGTTACGTACTACTTTATTATTTATTTTTTCTAAATAATAATTAACTAACCGTCATTAAACACCACACATTGAAAAACACATTTATTTAAAAATTTAATTAACTGAATTTATTCTACAAGAAAACAGCGTATTAGTAGGGATCTGCAAGTCAAGTCTGAAGACGAAAATGTAGGCGTTCAACGTGTGAAATGTTCAACATGTCCGTTCTCCTCGTTTGCTCGCTAACAAAGAATCACGAACGTCGATTAACGTTAACACACACAAAGATCTCCAAAGCATGGGCACTTAAGATTAAAAAGATCAGACAAGATAATGAACACGAAAATCGACAGAAGGACGTGCAACCAGGAAAGACAATAAAGTGGAATTAGACGGAACAAAACGCAAAACTCCAAATAACCGGGAAAAAAATAGGTTTCGGACTTCATTACAGAGAAAAAAGGTCAATAAATTTAATCAGCAGTTGAATTAACAGTTCAAATAGATAAAGATTCTTTGATTTTAAAGAAGCATTTCATAAGAATAAATCCAACTTTGTAAATATCGTAACGTTGTTAGAGTTAACTGATGATACAAGAATTTTTCACTAATTTAACTAATTAAAAAAATTAAAACTATTAGGCTTGGTTTGTTACTTTTATCCTATCTAAGTCACCTTTCCATGTATATTGCAAGGGTCTTATTAGGACAACTTAGTATTAGTAAAAATTAGTTTGATTTTAAAGAAACATTTCATACAAATAAATCCAATTTTGTAAATATCTTAAAGTTGTTAGACATAACTGATGACACAAGACTTTTTAACTAAGTTTTAAAAAAGTTTAAACTATCAAAGTTTTTTTTTTACTTTTGTTCTATCTAAGTCACCTTTTCATGCATTTTATAAGGGTCTTATTAGTACAACTTAGAATAATACAATTTTGTAAATATCGTAACGTTGTTATATATAATGTATGACACAAGAATTTTTCACTAATTTACCTAAATAGAAAAAAGTTTAAACTTTTAAAAGGCTTGTTTTTTTGTTTTATCCTATCTAAGTCACCTTTTCATGTTTGTAAACTTTGCAAGTTACAAGGGTCTTAATAGTACAACTTAGCTTTTATTTATTTATTTAAATTTCGGAAAAAATTTGACCTTCTTTAAAAAGTGTCAAAACCAGTGCAATAAGTAATAATTTTTTGCTTCGCTTCTTTCTTTATATTTTTATAAGTTCTTTAGCTGATGATGATTTTTGCCAAATTTTCTTTTGTAAATATTTATGAATGATAGGACTTGTTTCCATATTTCTTTCTTTAAATGTTTGTAAATATTAGATTTTTTATTCAAAGCATAAAAACATTCAATGTAGGTATTTGAGGAGAAACTACTTCTGTTGAAGGTTAAGATCTTACATTGACATTGAATATCCTACATCGTGTAGAGTGTTCAATGAAAAATTTTAATTTTTTGGCTTTCGTTTATTGTTTAAATTATATGCAAATGCTATCCCCACGCAAGTTTGTTATGTAGTAGCAAGTCGTAGGGGCCGGAAAATCCTTTGGGAAGACAGACTAAAAATGGTTTAAACGTGCAATATCATTTATGATCCCCATGTTGTAAATTTTACTTAAGAACTTTAAAAACAGAAAGACCACGTCGTGACTTCCCCCTCCCCCACAGGACAAAGTTATTAATATTTTAATTTTCGTCTCCTCCTACGATTACGACGTGAAACAGTTATGAAAACGTCCGTAAGTCGGAAAGGTCGCTCAGAACACTTTGTCAGTAAAGTAGGGTAAATTGGGAAAGGGAGTCACTTGAGCAAGGACCATCACAACATAAAGGTCGTTACCATATCCATAAGCCTCCCATGTCGGTCGTTCACAATCCCTAGTTATAGTTTTTTTCATCGACATTTTTATGCATAGGCTTTTAACAGATTGGCGTTGTATATGAGGTCGAAAGATCACAATCTGCGTAGAGGGATCACGATTCTACCCTCAGTGCTATCCTCCCGAAGCGAGTCTAAGGACCACATCCGGTTCTCTTACCGCTTCGCCTTATTTAAGGAAGGAAGATGATAAAAAGTCAATTATCTTAACAAATATCTCAAAACTACTAGGGGTATTACAGTTTTGGCAAGGTTTTTTTTTTAATGAACATACTTGTAAAAGTTACCCGGACAGGATTTCAACAGCGAAGTAGAATCACCGAAGATTTAGGTGATAAATTGCGTGGTGATAAATAACTAAAATATTCAAATAAGTGCGGTTTTTTCTAAAATGGCGCCTTTTCTTCGATTTAAACAGGAAATTATTTATCTATGGAAATTTTTCTATATACGATAGTCAAATTGTATACACTATGGAACACGATATAAATTTGATTGTGATAGATTTCAGAAACGTGTCACGTTTTCACCTTTCTCTGACAAACTGTGACGCGAAGTTGCGTGAAATGCGGATGATTGGCATTCAAGCTCAGCCTTGATATAAAGATTCATCGCTACCGTGGCAAAAATGGACCTAGATCATACGATAGCCTATAAGCCATCACGACTGTTTCACGTCTCATCGAGGAACACTTCATTTTCTAGAAAATTAGAAAATTGCCAACTATTATTTGGAATGTTTCAAATTCAAAACGGAATTTTGTAAGTGTCGTCATTGGAACAGTGTTCATCGCACTGTAAAAAGCGAAAAGAAGAATTTAACATTTTTATTGCCACGAAGTACATCATATACAAACGGATCTGTTTATCAATGTATTTCATATTGCATGAGAAAGGATAAGATATGCAGATCGTGACTTATCAATGTATGACCTCCCAGGCACACGGTGTGTGACGACCGTCTGACCTGCCGTGGTCTCGTCCTCGCGTTTCGACACATGGTCGATCCTTGTTGTACAAATACAAAAAAGAACAATGGACCACGTGTCCGGCCCCTAGGCGTCTTACGAATTAGACAGCCGAAAAGTTCAGATTGAAGATTAAATATTTGATCAGAGAATCGCAGAAAGATCTTTAAGATCGCACCATTTAAAACAGGAATGCACCATTATGCTGCACTCCTATTTTTGCTTCAGAAGTTACACCCCGACTGTTCTCCTCAATTAACCTTAGGGGTTGAAAAAATTACAATTTTTTATCAGGCGTACCTCCAGGGTGTCGAGGCCGACCTAGAAGAATAAGTGAGTTATCAATAGGGTTGGAAGCCTGGACAAGGAGCTGAGGCAGCGAAGGCCGCGCGTACTGGGCGGGGGACTGGGGTGGCGGGCAGGAGGAGCAACCGGAGATAGGCAAGGCGAACGAGCAGTGAGAAAGAGAGAGAGACAGAGAAGGCCAAGAAAAGGAGGGAAAAGGAAGAAACGAGGGGCATCCTTTTCTCTTTCTAGTGTAGAAAACTATCTTCATCCGGGATCAGGGGGAAAGAGAGAGAGAGAGAGAGAGAGAGAGAGAGAGAGAGAGAGAGAGAGAGAGACAGACAGAGAGAGAGAGGGAGAGAGAAGGAAGGAAGGATACTCCAATTTAAAATTTTCATTTTGTTAGGCCTCGCAGACAAAATAGTAATAGTTCTTTCAACTTTTTAATAGTTTCGTCTTATTTGTTTTGTAATACCGACTCCTGACGAATGTATAAAACCTGGTGATTTCAATGGTAGAATAAGGTAACAGTCGGGTCTTCAAAAGTAGGCTCCTTTTGACAACCGTCTTCGATTGGTGGCTATGGCGTTTGGGATTTGAGTGCGCGGTGTTTTGCCAAAAAATTTCCACTCGAATTTTGCGTTTGAAACCTTTCCGAACAAATCTGTGTGCATGTGATCAATTCCTTGTTACCGGCAAAACTCTGAAACCATGAGATCCATTGTTATGCAATTTTCAGAAGTTATGCGAGTTACTTTCTAAATGATCCTCTATGAATTTTATTCCAAATGCACACATGCAAAAAGTGAAGCAGCTATACTGCCCATCCTCTTGCCAAAACTTTTTTTTCCATACCTGAACGATCCCTATCAAACTCCTATTCATCTCCTACTATGGAAGTGTATCACAACTTTCGATGGTAATGATAAAGTTCGAATGAAAAACCCAGCTTTGGGTTGAAACTGACAAGAAGGGAGAGGTGCAGTGTTTTCCAGTTTAAAATAATTTTTTTAAAGAAAACGAATTCTAGCTTGAGAAGTGGAATGTTGATTGCCAAAATATGTGAACACCTTCAAGTTTGGAGTTGTCCTTTGAGAGCTACTTTCCAACAGTTCGAGATAAATGCTGCCAGATCGTAAATGTATGGACAAACCATTTTCCACCAGTTTGGACAAAGTCAACCAGTCTATTTTCCAGTGAACACAAGTATTCGATTGTCATTAGTTCAGACTCAGCCGTTAAATCTAATTTCCAGTCCGATAGTTACCCCCATATTTCACTCCGATGGGAAAACAAAAAATTTCAACTGCTCCTTGAAAAAGCAAACTGTGTTTTTCCATCCGTGCTAAAAAGTTCGGGAAGCTTTGTCCAGCCAAAGCAAGATCCCCTTGTAATATCTACCATCTAAAATATTAACTTGCCAATAAATATTATTTATATTGTATCTATCTTTGGCTATTTAAAAATACAGTTTTTTCAATCACTGATAGTCAAATGGGAAAAATAAATTTTGAAAACTGATTGTACCTAGTTTAAGGTTAACTTTTTGTAAAAAAGCAATTTTTTAACATAAATAATTTTGCTTTTTTTAATAAAAGAAAAATCTATTCGAATTTTCATATTAGTCTATGGTCTAATTAAATAAACTTTTACGAACATAGTCAAAATAGAACTCTTGCTTGTTCCCTTTCTGATTTCAATAATAACGAATTCTGCAATAAATACGTGTAAGTAAACATGTTATTACCTTTTTGGATAAGGTCGCGTCCGATCACGCAACATAAAACTTAAATGAAGGGGTAATAGGATATTTATGTAGATGTGAAAGTTCAACAATGTACCACGGGTCATCTTGATTTATTCGAAAACAGCTTGGCAGAAATAAAACCGAAAAAACGTAACGTTCTCAAAAATGCTTACAATCGCTAAAAGGACTGTTCCAAATTGGAGAGCGGTCATCATAAAAAAAACGTCTTAAACCGGCCCGACCGTTGCACAACCAGCCTAGACTCCTGTCACTTGTCCAGAAGGATCGTGAGTCCATCGTGAACTTTACGGTGAGATACAATTCCATTCAAGGGCGGGCTAAGCTCGCGGGGTCAATAAGGCAATAAGGACAAGAAGGGTTTCCGCCATGAAAAGCCAACTCGATCGCATTCATCATTAATAACTCAAGTACTAAGTCTCAAAAGTCACATTCAAACAATAATTTACAACTTCTCTCCCGGCGAAAGGTCTTAACTACAATGTGAAACAATGGCGTTGGCGACTAGTCCTAATCTATTCACTAGCCATCTTTTGGTATTAATTAACACTAAATTAGTAAATACATTTCTACCGGCAGTTTATCAGATATCAGCAGGTTTGTTGCGTTGGGTTTTATATATCTTTAAATTGATCAATATTTAATAACTTTATCATTTCATTATTTCTTATATTGATATATTGAATGAATTAGTATTCTAATAACTATCAAAGACACGATCAGTATAGATTTGATCTGAAGATGATGGGTTCTTCTCACTCGACACGCCATTGGGTCAGAGTTAGCATTTGTGTTGGGAAGTATATATGCGTGAAATCCAATTTAAAATAATTACTCTTACATAGGAGGACTTAAATGTCCAACTATCCTTTGGGTGTCCTAGACGAGAGGTTAAATCATTTTACAAACATTTTTTGCGTCATTATCAATTAAAGTGCTCTGCCGGGATTTGAACCCAGAACCCATGGCGTGACACATACCTAGGCACTGGCCACGGCAGTCCCCTTTATCCGTGAAGTGTTTGGAATCCACGATGAACTTATAGCCACCTTCGGAAGCGTTTTACATTGTAGTGTCCTAGCGGATTTTGTAAAATGCCAGAATGACCTGAAACGACTAATCTAATTAAAAGTGTGTGGTGATTAGTGACCGTTAATCGATAATTATTTAGAAATCGTGAGATGCGGTCTGATGTGATGAAGGTTTCAGAAAAACATTTTTCTTTACCGTGACCGTTTCGATCTTTATTGAGATCATCTTCAGGGCCTGGGATTTACAAACAATGTTGTTAAATATTAAATGTAAACAATGTTTGTAAATCCCAGTCCCTGAAGATGATCTCAAAAAAGATCGAAACGTTGGCACGATAAAGAAAACGTTTTTCTGACACCTACATCACACCAGACCGCTTCTCACGATTTGTGAATAATTGTTTATTTTCTTCTTCTTCTTCTTCTTCTTCTTGAATATTCAACCAGTATCTTAGAAATTTAGTTCGGAATGGCCCGAGTTTAGTTGAAAATTATTTTTGATAGAGAGACCAGACCGGACTAACATACAGCAGGTCTTGTAATTTCACAGTTTTCTTTAGTCTAGGTTTTGCGTTTAGTGATTGAAATTGAATGTATTTATTAGCTTGAGAGATCGTCTGAGAAATTTAAAAACCATCGACTTCACTTGTTTTTGCGTTTCCAGATTGACGTCTAAAGTATGTAAACCAGCCTGTTAAAATCAGTACGCTTCTCGGGCTTTCTTGTTTCAAAATCTTTAATGGGATACACTTGAGAGCGTTTAACTGAATTCAAAGGAACAAAGACGAAAATTGAACGCCTCCGCGTTTCGTTTTATGGGCGCAGGTCCGCACTCGAGTTGCGTAAAGGAAAGATGCAGTCTTTTGACATTTCACGGTTATTCCTTTGAGAAGGAGGAGGATCCATTATTGTCACAATTGTAACTTGCCATCACCTTGAACTATATCACGCCAGGCCTCTCGGCCGATCATCATGCGATAAGTGATTATGACCACTCGTACCAAGAAGTTCCGTTTCTAAGCCTCTAAGATGTATAATCGAGGCCACAGTTCATGCCAACATTTATTATTCCTGAAAGCGAACAGTTAAATAAATTCCATCCGAGGATTCTAAAACCTTGGTGAAATAGCTTACTAATACATATATGTATATACTACACCCTAAAGGTATAATTAGCAATGAAAGCACAACCGATTTTTCATCCAAGATCCTTATTTTGTGTTTACCTTGGGCAAACTAACCGTCTATATCATTTTACGTTGTTTACAAATAAATTCAAATCCGAAAGATATAACAATAATTTACTTTAAAGAAAAATAAATAATTAGGTAATTGTTCAGTCTCAAAACGTACAACATAATGTAGACTTTATATTCTTAATCAAAATAAAAGGCAAAATTACAAAATGGTCCAATTCTTTGTTTGCAATGCTCTCCTGTTAAAACGAATTTCAGATTACGTGATATTTATTTAACCAAGTTAGTTTTGACACTTTGACATACGAGCAACCTCCGAAAACGCCTCTGTAAATTATTAAGTTAGATGTACAGTCCCCAGGTCGATAAATCATGATGTCAGGTAATCCACAGTTTTCTAAGAAGTCGGCACAAAAATAATGGCACAGGCTTTTCTTATCTGAAATTGCAAGCATTCCACCTTCGATACTGCTGACTAAAAGCCATGGGATTTTGTTTACATAACAAACTTCGGCGGTAGCCCCTTAAACGCTCAGTTAGCGGTGTTGATAGAAAGATTTATCACTCAAGTGTTAATTAATTGAACACGTTCCTCATTAAATCAATTATCCATGATATAATAGGTAAATGCATTTTGAAGAATCTAGCTTTACCAATTGCTCACAACAACAAAATGCATTCAACCATCTAGTTTAATATCCTTCGTTTTTAGTTGAGATAAAAAAAGTCGGTGTCACGAGCGAGAAGAAGCTCTCCGTCACTGAGGCCATTTCATTTGTCGCCGAGAAGCAAATTAGACTAACGACATTTGAAAATGTCAAAAAGGAGAGGAAAGTCAAAAGGTGGGATTGAGATTAGAAGTTGGTATCCGAGTCACGATAGCTCAAGTGTTAGAGCAGCAAATAACATTATAGTACTAACAATAATTTTTATGATGATTGAATATTAATATTACAAAAATTGAATCGTAAGGCTTAGGTACAAGAACGTTTCTTGTGAAGATCCGTTTTCGCCAATCTGATGATGAGGTAACGGCTCGAAATCCGGATTGTTGCGATACAACTTATTGTGAGCAAGAACCATCTTTTTAAAAACGATTGAACTCCACACCCACTCAATCATTCATAATTTCTTTCACAAAAAGTTCCTGCTCGATCAAAAACACTTTTCTATCCTATTTACTTACATTGGACAGGGTGGATGTAGAAAAGTTTGATGATACGGATCTTCACAAGAAACGATCTTGTACCTAAACCTTACGATTCGATTATTGTAATATTAATATTCAATCATCATAAAAATTATTGTTGGTACTATAATGTCATTTATTTATTCTTTTCCATAATTATTATCATTAGGTTGTAGATTTCATTTGACTGAAAAATATTTCCTTTGATAGAAAAAGGTTTCATTTGATTGAAAAAAGTTTCATATGATTAAAAAAAGGTTTCATTTGATTGAAAAAAGTTTCGTTTGATTGAAAAAAGGTTTCATTTGATTGAAAAAGCTTCATATGATGGAAAAAATGTTTCATTTGATTGAAAAAAGTCTCATTTGACTGAAAAAAGTGTCGTTTGATTGAAAAAAATCTCATTTAACTGAAAAAAGCTTCGTTTGAATGAAAAAGATTTCATTTGATTGAAAAAGTTTCATATGATTGAAAAAAGGTTTCATTTGATTGAAAAAAGTTTTATTTGATTGAAAAAGGTTTCATTTGATTGGAAAAAGTCTCATTTGACTGAAAAAAGTTTCGTTTAATTGAAAAAAGGTTTCGTTTAATTGAAAAAAGGTTTCATTTGAATGAAAAAAGTTTCATTTGATTGGAAAAAGTCTCATTTGACTGAAAAAAGTTTCGTTCGATTGAAAAAAGGTTTCATTTCAGTGAAAAAAGTTTCATTTGGTTGAAAAAAAGGGACTGAATCATTTGACTGAAAAATGCTATAATTAATTTTGATTTTAAAACGACCACGCAGTTTAATGTCGTTGTTATAAAACATCAATGTATTGTTATATTCAAGTAACCCAAAAAGCTTTAAAAACGTAATTTGTTATAAGTTGTTCCTCTTTTAGGTTAAGGACTGGAATGAAAATAAACTACCATATGATAAAACACGTTTTCAAAATTTATAATTGACTATTTTAATTAATTATAATTTTTATTTAAGGTTGAGAAATGAGAAGTTGGCGTCCAAGTGGATCAAAGTTACGATTACTCAAGTTTATTCATGTAAAATTCGTATCGTTTAACGTTTTATGCATACTGATAAATGAACACCGACATAAAACCAAAGTTGTACAAAACGAAAATCACGGCTTTTCAATGTACTGGAATTTACGTTGGCCAACTTTCCATCTTAATCCAAGACGGAGCAACATTTTAAAAAACAGAAATTTCAGTCGGCGGTGTTTCTTCACAAAGATCCTTAAGTGGACTCAGGAAATGGCTTCCAACGTATTTATCCATAACTACAATACCTTATAAAAAGGAAATGTCGAAGGTTATACGCATCTGCTATTTCAATTCGAGTCCAGTCTTGCATTCATGGCAACATTGTTGATATGTTTTAAGGTGTTTTTTTTTTCAGGAGCATAAAGCCATTTCAACATTTGACACAAGAAATATCAATTTCGGAGGCGCCAGCCTACCCCTCTTCAATCTACATAACAAAAATTTCAAAGTTTCATATTAAGAACAATTTTTTACAAATAATTTTAAATAAAACCTAGTTAAATGTTTAAAATGCTTAAATGTTTAACAGACACCTACCTCGTTTTAATTTTAGAAATGCATAAACTCGTAGGTTCTTATATGTTATACCGTTGTACTGGTTACTCTTATTTTTTGAGTTTGAATGCATGGTCGCTGGATTCGAACCCCGGACATTAATATTACAGTTATGGCCGTCTAAACCGTCGCGGCCACTGACACCACCCTATGTGTAACTTTGTAATGTTTACAATGTAGATCGAAGAGGGGAGACTGATGCCCGAATAAAATATGTCGAAATGGTTTTCAGTTTCTGAAAAAAAAACCTCAAAAACGATGTAAAAATGAGCGAATAACTACAAACGAAGAAGACAAGAAGAAATAAGTTTATATGTAGTTTCATTTCTTATTAACTTTTATTTTATTTATTACCAACCATTAGAAACACTTGACGTTACACGGAAACGACCTTTCATTATGATCAAGATTAATCACGGATCAACAATAACATTTTTATAGTTTCCTTACAGATCGTTAAATGAGTGAAACGTGTTCATAAAAGAAGAAACATCATAAAAGTATTGCGAAAATTGTGAAAATGGTCCATATGATGTATTTCTAATTGTGATGCGTTAATATTTAAACAGTTCATATTGGTTAAGGTATTTAGAGGATGTACCCGATTTTTATTGAAACCAAAAAAGTACTTATTTTGTTTCGGATATAAAATCAAGTCGCTATGTTTCTGAAAATCATATCCCAAAATCATTGAGACCGGAAGATTTTTTATGACCAAAAACCTAAATTTTCATGAAAATCTTCAATTCTAATTTTTAATTCGATTCCCTTTTTGGGTTCTACATTTTCTCCATTTACAGCTATCAAGTTTAAATTTGTATTAAATGCGTTATAATAAAAATATCTTTATTAGAGAAGTGAAAAGATTCTGACAAACCACATCTCCAAACAAAATCAGAAAATATAGATCAAATTATAGCATCATCAACCCCATTAGGTCAAATTAACGTCTGAATTTTTTTTAAACAAACCTTCAGAGAGTTCTGTAAGATAAATCATTAAATAATGCAACATAGCAAATTTCATCCATAATTAAATTAGCAAAATTTTTTGCAATGTTATATTTTTAAACTGGTCCTGGATTACTTTCGGCATTACGCCATCTTCATTGAGGAACTACACAGTCAGAAACTACATGCAGGTACATATTGCCAAGAGTATAGGCTGCGTAGGCTATTCTAATCACTAAAAAAGTGACAAAAATATATCGCACAAATGAGCGTATCATTATAAAAACGTCCCAGACAGATCCTCACTGAAGATGGTGTATGATGACTTCAAATATTTATTGTTTTAGACAAAACGAGTTTAACTTTACACATATTATATGAAATTTATTCTTTCTTTTTTTTCATTTTAATATTTTATTCCATTGAAGAACTTTTGGTTTTGTTAATGCTTAACCTTATTATAAACTTATTGTTAGTCAGAAGATTTTTGCAGTTAGACTAGACCTAGGACACATGCTTCACAGGAGGAAACTCACAGGCCAATCGCTAATCTAACCACTTCCTAAATGCTAATAGACAAAATCCTATACATTTTTGTATAATTTGACAATTTTTCAAATTACTTATAAATTTAATCTTTTTATTGGTGGGTGGAATCCGTAATTTCTGGTCATCCTGGTTTCATATTCGCATTTCTTAAGTCTCCGCATTTAATGATTGGTCAGAACTTATTTTTAAATTTCGTTTGAACGGAATATCCGGCCAAAATTTACGAAATATTATCAAAACTTAAAGCATATTTGCTTTCACGATCCAAACACGTCACACAAAACAAGATGTACACCTACCTGATTGTAGATTGTACTCAAAGAACTAGTTTTATAGGATGGAAATTGATCGTTATTGTACCGCTCGTCATCTGCTTGAATACTCCTATAAAATTAGAGATTAGCCTTCAAGCATAAAAATATATATTAAAAAACGATCAGAAGTCACCAATTAAAAAGAAAACCCAGTTCCTTCTTCGATTTTTTGATGTACCACCTTCATGAATATTATGATTTCAATTATTAAATTCACAAGTTTTCGTGGTCCGCTTGACCAATTAATATCTTTCAATTAATTCAGTTTTTAGTTGAGATAAAAAAGTTAGTGTCACGAGCGGGATTCGAACCCACGGTATTCTGCTAGATCCGCCGCTGCTCTACCACTTGAGCTATCGCGACCTCGATCCATTCGGACACTAACATCCCATCTTTTGATCATCTTCAAAATCGTTTGAAATTTCCCTCCTTTTTGCCATTTTAGTAGATTGATAGACATTTAGGTCACGATAGCTCAAGAGGTAGAGCAGCGGCGTATCTAGCCGAAGATCGTGGGTTCGAATCCCGCTCGTGACACTGACTTTTTTATCTTAACTAAAAACTATAATTAGTTGTATTATATATTATTATAAAACTATAACCGAATGTTTTCTTCCTAATTAGCTTATTTCAGGACCTTGTTTTAATATGTTGCTTAAACAATAATGAAAAAAAGTTCACTCTTTTGCGTGATCCGCTTGACCAATTAATATCATTCAATTAATTAAGGTATTTTATCTCAACTTAAAACCTTAATTAATTGAAAGGAAAAAAGGTTATACTGTTTGTAAGAACAAATCAGCAACTATTTGACAAGACCTTCAGACCATGATAAACCGAACGTCCAAGTTCATCACCCCGCAGTATTCAAGATAGGTATCATATTTTTTCCATTTGCGAACCTATTTGCAATCAAATTTGTTATAACCTATTTGTAATAGTGTGACAGCTACTTTTCTCCAGTGAAGGACCTTTTCAAACGTGCCTAATCATAAATACGAAGCCGCATAAAAACCAAAGGGTCAAAAGTCGAGATGTGAAACGTCGATGCGCCGCCGAGGGCGAAACGGACGATTTCGGCTTTGGGGGCTTCCAGAGCAATCGTGCGGAACCCGAACCGAGGGACACACGCGGTAATTGTTGAGGTGATCCCCCAGTTGCAACGTAGAGGCGGGCCTATTGGCCACTTCGTAATATGCCCAGGTGTCAGTAGAGCAAGGTTCCGTTCACTACCAACGACCCGGCTCTTCGAAACAGATCACACAATTACACGAACGTTAGAAAGGCCCTCGTTCACCACCCTGTTGCAAAAGGTGTTTGATATTTTGGAAGAAATTGGAAGAAGCTTCGGAAATTAAATCGCTTACGTGGCCCAAACTCTTTCAGCCCTGGCCCGTATTAAACCAACCGCAATTATTCCAATTTTGGTGGATTCGTAATGATCCAATGTAATAAATATAGACCAACTTCAAAAATCGCACTGCATTCACCGAACATGGGATGAACTAATAACGGAATCCTTGGAATTAATTTCTATAATTTTAGTTAACATCTTATGGCTAATTATTTTACTAGTACTTACGCAGTGTATTTTTGTTTGTTATTTAAAGAGAGGTAAGACACACGAGAGTTTCACTAACTCTATGTGTGGGTCCATGAAAATAGTCCAAACAATCAGATAGGTTATTAATCTACCAGCTAAGCAGAAAAGTTCGTGCAAGTTTAAAAGTTTAATAATTGTCGCAATTAAAATTAGTTTAGAAATATTTTATCCGGGGAAATAATATCTATCAGCATCTATAACCTTGTCCCAACGAGTTATAGCTTTTTCATCCAACGGCTTGTGGACTGGTCTGAAGTCTGTCATACCTCACGCCGTGGGAAAGCAAGTTCGAGATGGCTCGGCATTTCCGCAAAGTAAACGTTGAAGCTTGTTACCGTCGGTTAATTTGTGAGGAACCCATTTTCCGAGCCTCCACGTCTTTCTAAGTCAATGTAGGCTAGAGGGAATAGTTTCATAGCTTACGTTGAACACGAATTCCTGAAATGTTTGACTCGAATCAAATTCGATTGCTTCTCTCAACCGGTCGTCATTAAATATAGAAAGTCTTCCAGACAGTGGTTCATCTTCAATCTACCAGAAGAAAAGGTTTTAAACCACTTTGGGCCAGTGCGCTCACTTATTCTTTTCCATCACGATCTATCCTCTAAACAAGTAGAACTTTAATGTTATAGCTATTAAGTTTTTATTACTTAAATATTTGAAAACAAATAAATAAAATTGATTATTACGGTATATAATACTGATAATTTAAAAAAATTCATTTTTAATAAAATTGTCTGACTTCCAAAAAGCTTCTCAAAAAAATTATTTTCTTCTTGCCTTTAAAGTTGAAAAATTGAATAACAGTTCACGTTAGAAAAGTGCAAAGCTTGTCCACCATGTCCTCCCATTGTCCACGTACATATTATATTCCATTTGTGGTGTTGCAGTGAAAACTTGTTAAAATTATCAATAAAAAATAATAATAATAAAAAGTTAAGGTAGGTCCTTGAAGTGACTAACTTTAGGTACGAGTCAGGGTTGGTTGAAGAGTCAAGGATTAATGAATTTTAACGATTTTTTTCAACTTCCTAGGTGCATGGTTCAAGGGGTATCAAAAACGAAATATTCATAACATGAATTTTTTATTGTTCTTGCGCTTATCGAAGATAAATATTTTAACCAACATAAGAATTATTATGTGGTGTCAAAAGCCCTGAAGCCGTTCTCGTCGGCGACGTAGTCAATTCTCACTCTGGCTCCTTCAGGGCTGGTGAAGCCGTAAGCTCCTGTCTTAACGTGTATCTTCTCGCCTTTCGGATCCGGGTTTGTCTTGAAAAATCCTTGTTCCTGTCTGAACACAGAGTTGGACGCTAGGAAGCTGCAAAACAAGACAGAATGTGAGAGTGTACAGCAACCGTGAGAATTTATTAACATAGATTAAAATCACGGAGCTGGGAGATTCCACGATTTAAAGCGTAGGAGCCGTTTAAAAGCCAAAAGGTTGATATATTATTAGCCAATGCCACTACACTGCTTGGGTGTCAACGTGCATATTATATGGGATTCCAATGAAATGTAAGCATTTTAAAAGTTTCACAACTGAATCTGTTTTACAGCAATTCCTATTACGTGTAGGTGGGAAAACTTTTGAAATGATATACTCTTTTGAATGCCATTTGGGCTTGATTTTAATATTTTTTCATATTACTGCAAACGGGAAAGAAAAATTCATCGCATTTGGCCTTAGCAAAGAATAATCCCAGAATAGTATTTTGTTTTTGAACTGCCTAAAATGGTTACTCGTGACTGAGAAATACGAGAAAGAGATTAAAAGGATAATTCAGGACACTATTAAATTTTTTACTGTAATTTACAATAAATTGCTGGCAAGCCTCGGGAATCATCAACCACGAGTGTTAGCGGCCGGGTTCAGACCTCCGTCTTGTTCATCCAGCCCCTGGGGCTATCAACAGCTTTTTTTTCAACCTCCAACGCAATCAGTTCCCAAATACTTTCACATTCATATTATACCCTTAAATACATTTTTTCTTAGTTACATAACATTCACTCAGGGTAGTAGAGTACTCTATATTCCTCCAACACCATTTACACGAGGAACTCAGTCATCGGCCCTCTCACTTACACATTCGCGCTAATAAATACATTCACTTTCACCATCCATTAGTGACACAAAACTGTCATTACCATAAACACTAAAACTGTTTTTTAAATCTGTTTTCTCCAGGAATCGGAACAGAGGCTCAAATACTCGCCGTGACCAAGCATAATTCTCCCGTCGAATAGCATTCCTACGTGTTCTCTATATGGAATTGCATTGCTATTAAATTGTATCTCATATAATTAATATCAGCCTTCAACATTACGTTTTTATAATAAACCACTTGAAAAGAAAAGACTCATTTCCTTCGTCGAGCTTTCATGGGATAACAATGGTTTAAAATTATAATATATTTAAAGAGCTCATATATGTAGGTAATATCTATGTATGCTCTCAGGGCTATTATTAAATAATTGAAAGATTTCGGCATAATGTAGTTTTCATGTATAAAAATATTTCTAAAAACTAAAGTCTAAAATACCAGAATTAAACAAAAGTTATGTATATAATCTATATATTTATATCAAAGTGAATGTTCCTATGTGTGTTAATGATAAAAACGAAAACTACTGAACCGATTTCGATGAAATTTTCACACTTTGTTTGCATTAGTGTTGGGAGGGTATAAAATGGGCATATATATTAATGGGAGTCAAGTTTTACAAATGAAGAAAAATTACAGGAATTTGTGCCTCCATTCTTTCACCCGTATTCTCAGGTGTCACCTGTTCAGACAGGCGGAAGGGTATGATACCTGTTTCCCGCCTCCGTCAAATTCCGAGTTGGAGACGCTGCAGTCAATAGACGCAAAACCTAAGCTAACACTCTACAGACACAACAATTACTGAATCGGTTGTAACTGTAAAGCTACTGATACAGCATAGCTGCAAAATCTACATAATTGGCTTCGCTGATGTAAAAGGTAGGAAGATATAAACTTCACAGTTGTATCTTTACTGTAAACAGCAGCGGTGTAGGTACGAATTACTGGCATGTGGCCTGACCGACAACCGTTCCACTAAACGAATCCATAAAAATGCTGCTGGTGGTGGACTACCAGAAGTGATAGGCTCAACTCTGAACATGTGTGTTGATGCTCAAACATATACCGACTTGAGCTCATATAAATCAGCAATCACTTACAGTTGAAGGGGACGTAGTAATATCAGTTTTGTAAGTTTTTAATTGTTCAGTATTAATTGTGATAATTTTTGCTGTAGTATGAATTATGTTATTTTACATTCTGACTTTTTACTCTCTGTTAGAACTGCATTTTGCTGTTGTTTATAATCCCATCAAAAGACAAATTATTGTTTACAGAATTAATATATCATACACTAAGCATATATATGTATACGTTTTCGTCGTATAGCTGATTGTTTTGTGTAACTATTATTGACTAATTGTGTACTGATTGTTGTATTAGTTGTATGGAACAATTAGAATAGGGATATGTTTATGTCAACTAATGCATTTGCAGCCTTCATTGGACACTCTAAAATCCCCTACAAATAAAAGCTCAGGAAATGCAAAATATTGAAGCAAGTGGGTAGTAGCTGCCATGAGAAGGAAGCCCCACGGACAGCCCTCTGGGGAGGTTTTCAAAAGGGTAATCAATGGGCAGTTCTGCTTAAGTAGATTTGAGTTGTCATTAGCACGTTCGTAAAAAGTCAGTTACAGTTGAGAGTTTAGTGTTAGACACTGGTTCGAACTTAGAATTTATATGTGACAGTTTTTGGTTGCAAGAATAGAAATGGAGGGACTAGACATTTGTTAAATTTGCATAAAGACAGCGAGCTTTAGAGGAGAAGAGTCTGGCTTCGTGTTAGAAAAACTCCTTTGTGGTTTTTAACTATTATTTTATGTTAATAAAATACAGTTTTGAAATATGAAGGCCTGTATAACTTTATGATCGCCCGAAATGAAGGATGGAAAGAGGAAGAAAAGTCTATCCTGACGAATGGTCAGCATCATGGGCTCTCTCTCTCTCTCTCTCTCTCTCTCTCTCTCTCTCTCTTGCTCTCGCTCTTTCTCTCGCACTCGATTTGCGACATATATGATCAGAAACGAAAGATCTTGTAAATGTAGAAAATACATAGCAAGTTAGTTGTGTTATATACAGTAGTATTATGTTATGTTAAATATACAGTATATGTATACAGTCGAATATTATGATATAATAATTAGTTACTTATTGTAATTACTAACTAGTTAGATAGTTATTATTTTAGTTGAGTGTTATACCTATTATTGGCATGTAATAATTTTGGAAATTGTTGTCTTTTTGGGGGTTTAAATTTATAAATACTGTCCCTGCTATTATTTTAGCAAATTTAGGTTAAATGAGTAAATGCATTGGCTATACTGTAAAGATAACCGGTTGGCCTCTATGAATCCGTCTTGGATGATCTCGTTTGCTTTAAATGAAATACTTATTCGCAATGCTTGAAACTAAAGTTTGGAATCTTATACATAGATTTTCATATTTGTTAACTAACTAAAATATTAAATTCACAAGATAAATTAGTATTGAATACAGTTTTAAATTTTTGATAAAATTAGATGTATTCATTAAAAGTTCAACAAAGGGGATGAATGTTTTCTCTACAACTGTCCTATTATCTCTGATTTTTAATGTTACGATATAAAGAAAAGTGTAGAACGTCGATAAAAATATCAAAAATTGTTGATTGATAATGGAATAATATTTTAAATGTATTATTATGTATTTGAGTAAAAGGAAACTTACTCAAAAAAGTACCCGCCGTCTTCGTCCATCCTGCTTATGCTGTAAACCAAGCCATCACCTTCTTCATCTTCTTCCGATTGAGATGTGGGTGGCGTCGGAGGCGGTCTTTTCTTCGTCGGTCTCGGCCTACGAGTCGTCGGTTCTTCTGTAACCGGAACGGCGTCCGTTGACAGATCTGATGGGGTCGTTTGAAATACACATTCTCCCGAAGTGGATTGTTCCTGCTCCTGAGGCGCCGGAGGACGTGGCGGCGACGGAAACGGATGAGGTTTTCCTCCTATCTGCTGTAATCTGTTGGGCCTTCTGAAGCCAAAAGGAAGAGGGAGTGGCACAGGCGATTCTTGAACATGATGCTCCTCTTCTTTCAGGTCCGTTAAGGAAGTGTCATTTTCGCCGTTAGCCAGCTTCCACGAGAGCAAAACCAATAACAAGCTCTACAACAAAAACGTAAAAAGCTCCATATCTTAAAGTAAAATTGAATTTCGCATACCATAAATCATTTCGTATAGTTTGCACAAATTATATTGTATTTACAAAAAAAAAGACCAACTAAATTGTAAAACGAGTTAAACCAAACGCTAACAATGATTAAGAAACAAAATGTACGAAGCTTCAGACTATATTATGGTGATGATGATATTTCAGGGTGATTGTGAACTGCGCCCTTTAAGAGCTATTGTATCCCCCGTTCTCTGCCTAGACAACATCAGTGAGTCCTAATTCATCAAGAAACTTGATTAATAGGCCCGGTTTTATTGGTTGAAGCTCTTCTAGTGTGACATTGTACATCCCAAAACACTTCCTCCTGCTGGCTAATGTTGCTCCGCAGTTTGTTAGTAGATGTGTTGGTGTCTCTTCTGCCTCTTTGCAGAATCTGCATGTGCCATCTTGGATTATTCCAATTTTCTTTAGATGCCCATTTAATCTACAGTGTCCTGTTAGGATTCTCAGTCTGTTCCTGCCTCCTTTGACACATTCTGTAATTTCTTTCTTTCCGAAATTGGTTAGAAGATTCTTGGATTGTCTGTGTCCAATAAGCGAATTCCAGTGTTCCTTTATTTTCTTTTTGTCCTTCTGTCTGAAATATTCGTTGATAGTGTGGATTCCTATGCCACAGCAGGGTTCCTGTCAGCGGTGTAGGTGCCCCTTTCCTTGCACTGTCCGCTTTCTCATTGCCTTCTATTCCCATGTGTCCTGGGACCCAGCGGAGGCTAACTTTGTTCTGCGTACCTGATAAATTTAATTTGGTTTTGTAGTTCATCACCATTCTTGAGCTAATGATATTTGAGCTTAGTGCTTTGATGGCTGCTTGGCTATCTGACATGATAGCTATATTCTTGTTTTTGTATCCTTTATTTAGATTAAATTGGACACATCTTTCGATTGCATGAATTTCAGCTTGGAAGATAATGGTGTGTTTTCCCATTGGTTCCGAGTCTTTGGTGCCTGGTCCAAATACTCCTGCTCCTGTACCTTCTTGTGTTCTGGACCCATCTGTGAACCAAAGAATGGTGCCATTTGTAAAGGAATTAGTTTCTTTTCTTTCCTATTCTTTTTTGGTGCTCAGATGTATTCGGAATTTTTGATTAAATTCAAACATCCTGTTCATGTCATCCCTTGGAGCCATGAGTGATGGATGATTTTTCCACAGTTTGTTGCTATCCCTCCATTTCAGTTCTATTCCTGTTGGAGGTTTCTCCCTAATGAGGTTGATTATGGTTTTCTGTGCTGTCCTTTCTACCATGTGATATAGGGGTGTTAGTCCTAATATTTTTTCCATGCTAATTGTAGGACATGTTATCATTGCTCCCTTTATGCAGATGCATGCAAGTCTCTGTACTTTCGTGAGTTCTTTCTTTTTTGTTACTTGTTCTGCTTTATCAGCCCAGGCTATAGCTCCATATGTCAGTAATGGTCTTACTATTGCGGTATACATCCAAGTTATGGTACCGTCTTCCAGAATCCACAGCATCTGAGTCAGCAAACTTCACTTCCATATAAATAGGGCTCAGGCGCTAGTCTTCCGACAGTCTTCCATTAGTCTTCTATTAGTCTTACTCTTAGTCTTATGCTAGACGCAGTGTTATGCTGGTTGTTGGCCGGTATACTTGTTATATAAAATTGTATTCGTTATTATAAATAAAGTTTTTTTTTTTACTTTATTATAACGGATTACATAACTTCCATAACTGGGTTTCTGGCCTGCACCCCCACCCATGCGTTGGTCACTTTTTCGACAGGCGAATCCTTGTTTTTGTATCCCTTATCTAGGTTGAATTGGACACATCTTTCTATTGCGTGAATCTCTGCTTGAAAGATACTGGTGTGTTTTCCGATGATGATACCAGGTCCAAATACTCCTGCTCCTGTACCTTCTTGTGTTTTGGATCCATCTGTATACCAAAGGATGGTGCCAGAGTTATTTTCCAGTCCTTCTTATTCCTTTTTGATGCCCAGATGTACCCGGAATTTTTGATTAAATTCAAACATCCTGTTCATGCCATCTCTTGGAGCCATGAGTGATGGATGGTTTTTCCACAGTTTTTTTCTGTCTCTCCATTTCAGTTCTATTCCTGTTGGAGGTTTCTCTCTAATAAGGTTAGTTGGGGTTTCTGTGCCGTCTTTTCTACCATGTGATGTAGAGGGATTAGTCCCAACAATTTTTCCATGCTAATTGTAGGACATGTGTACTTATTGCTCCCGTTATGCAGATGCATGCAAGTCTCTTTATTTTTATGAGTTGTTTCCTTTTTGTGACTTGTTCTACTTTGTCAGCCGAGGCTATTAGCTCCGTATGTAAGCAGAGGTCTTACTATTGCGGTGAACCTCCATAGCAGGGTCTCTGGCCTGCATCCCCAGTTTCTCCCCGCTATTCTTCTGAACACCATCAGAGCTCTTGTCGCCTTTGTGATAGTAGAGCTGATGTGTTTCTTAAATGTTAGTGTTTTATCTAGTGTTATGTCTAGATATTTGACTTCATTTTTAATTCCTATAACAGTACTGTTGAGTTTGATTTTTTCATGTGATCTAGCTTCCTTTTCCGTGTGAAAGTGAGTTGTTTTGTTTGGGTTAATCCCCATCCCTGCACTTCTACACCATTCTTCTGTGATTATCAGCCCCTGTTGGATTATGTCGCAGAGGGTTTCCTCGAATTTGCCCCTGGCTGTCAGGACTATGTCGTCTCAGACTATATTACACATATAAATAAAAGAAATTTCATAAGCTTTCTAGCAGTATGGTTTAAAGTACTTATAAAAATTCTTCGCCCTCATTTTACAAGAAACAGAGGAATCTTCGCATTATTTCAGTTATAAAAGAAACCTAAAACGACTTTTTCGAATAACGTTATATTGTTCATTGGGAGCTTTTTAAATTATTTAATTATGCTGAATCAGCACGTACGTCACAAACGAATAGTGTGTCATAATGTGGTTTTGGTGAAAAATGATCGCGTCTCAGCACAATCTTCTTTTGAAACTTTAAACTATATTTCAAAACAATATTTCTTGCTTATACTAGAGATTTTACGTAAACAATTTTTTATAAAAATCCATAATTGAATAAATTTGGGTAATTTTAAAATTGCTGTTATATTACTAGAAAATAACGGTACTTACACTTACTTATGTATTTAGGAGGTCAGCAATAAATAATAGATAATTGAAGACTTCTAATTTCGACCTTTCTGCAGTAGACTGGCTAAAATAAGCATAATAAACGAATGAGAAAAAAAATCCCAATAAAAAAAGAATGCTCGTGCACGTCAATTACCAGAAGTTGGAACATCCAATTTCAATTGGAGGACGTACAAATACCAATTCTGCTGACCAATTTTAAGTTAACAAGCTATTTGTCAAAAGAGCCAAATAGGAGTAAGTTTGGCTGAAATGTAAATAGCAGGCGGTCGATTGAAGATTTACTGGATTGTTATAACTTATAACCATCTTGAACAAGATTGATCCTACAAAAGTGAAAGGGACTGACCAATTTCTCAGCCGAAAGTGCCCCACGGTAAAAAATTTTATTTGTTCTATTTCACAACAGTATTTTTCTCCAGAGAGAAACATACAACAAAACTGTCGATTTAAAGAAGGCATTTTGTCATCGCTAAATTAGTGTATTGCATAAAGAACAGGACATAACTTGCTGAAGCTTTTTGATAATTTGACTCTCTTAAACCCAAGGACCCAAGAGGGATGCACGTTTGTAACTTTCAATTTTTTTTAAAAAAACCAAGGACAAAACAAAAGGAAGCCCTATGATATTATTTCACCTTACTGGAGTAAAATTAGCCAATTTGTCAACGCTCGTCCTTTAAGAGATGAAGGTGGTTTTGAAATCAAATAGCAGGAATGCTTTGTTTTTTGTCAGTTATCTACGGTAAATTTATATCATAAATACAACCATAAAGTTTCTTATTAGATTTCTAAATAGCATATTAACTCTGTAAGACAAATGATCAGAGTTCTATGCTCATTTAGCCCCTGGACATTCCTTCAATTCATTAACTCTATGCAAAACAGATTACAGTTAGACTTTTTTTAAGAAAACCTGCATGGTCCACTTAGAATGCAAAAACCTTCATGAAACAAATCGATTACCTAATATTACATTTGAGAAAATTTTTAATCCATCGATCAATGTACAGATAAATCCGTCCAGCTATCATCTGCTCATTGATATAAAATCGATTTTTTTAAACAGCTTTTATTATTCAATTTTAGCAGTGGCGTCATAGAAAAACGAACATTCAAAGGGCCAAGTTGATTTGAAATTAGGGTTATAAACGGAATACGTCAAGGGCACGTCTTTAAAGACCTATTTTTAATATCTGTTGGCATCAGTTCATTACAACAAAATTGGCAAACTTTACTTCAAACATGTAAAACATTTATAAATATCTATCTATTTACCTAAATGACGAGGTACAGTAAATTACCGATCTAAGTAAATTACTATTCCATTTATGTTTAGTGGTGCAATTGACCATATAATTTTTTTTTATGTTAGGTCTTGGTCGAGATGAAAAAGTTAGTCACGTCGCATTAAATTTTGAAGAAAATTCACATTTCTCAACAATCTCACACAACACCAGTACGCCACAAGAATAGCACCACACTTTTCGCTCTGAAGATGACCCGAATAAAGATCAAAACGTCGGTAAAAAAAAAAATGAAAAAAAAGGTTTTTTTTCTAAACTACGTCATTCTTAACCGCTCCTCACGATTTCAACAAATTACCATTTTTTAAAGAACTAGTCTGTAATTGTTGCCTACAATAACAGAATACATTACATAGATCCGTGTGCGCGCACACACACAAATACAAAATTTATGAATAATAATTATTTACTAGATATTTATATTTTTTGAGGCCGTTTTGATGGTCATTTTTCATTTTGCAAGTAATATCTGTATGATTTTGAAGCAACCATCTTTGTTTCAGAATATGTATTAATTTAATTACACTATGTGTGTTATGTGAATTGGTTAATTTTAAAATATTTCAAGCCTTTCTTTTCTCAACCATTCTTACTTTTTTCATATCTCCTTCTTACATTCTTTGTTCAATTTTCTATTCATAGGTTATTCGGTGTATAGAATTTATTTTATTTTACAAAATTTGCTCCATTTTTCAAGTGGTGACATGTGGTTTTGTAAAAAAAATCTTGTATAGAAGTGAGTTTTACTATTCTGTTAAATGTTTTTCTACCAACTGGTTTTATTATATACATGTAAAAACTATTGTTTGTAAATGAGGCAGCGTGTATCAACGTCTACACCCATTTAATTCAAAAATTTTAACATCAACTTTAGAAGAAAAAAATTGGATAGGAATCAAGAAGGAAGGTAGAGTAACAGATTTAACAAAACTTTCTCACCTAGCTTGGAAATGACTCTGACTTTGCTATTTTAAGTGAGAATCCCACATTTTTATTGCACACTTCGTTTCTTCGGCTTATTTTATCCAACTTCTACTGGAGGGAAAATTTTGATAAGATCGACCGTTTCTGAGTTACGCCCTCGGGAAGAATTTTTAAAAATGTTATTCAAACTTAGTTGAAAACTGTCACTTTCCATATGCCTTCGTTTTTTTTCGAAAATCACATTCCTTTTAGCTATAAAAACTCATATTTAAAGACTTTAAAAGGTACTTAAAACGAGTCCGAATAGTATTTTTATTTTTATTTTTTATTCCCAAAATGTCTTTAAATTTTTGCAACCTTTTATATTTATAAACTTAATCATGCAAATCTTCCTTTCCTAAGTAAAAAAAATCGAGTTATATATAATAAATATATATTCTTGAATACATGCACATCAAAGGCAGGAAAATATTTATTTTTTTAAGTTAAATAAAATGCGTTTATTTCTCGGCTTCTAGGGCCCATTGGCAAGAAAAGTCGGGCATTTTGCTAATATTTTTGAAATAGTATCTCCAAAAAAACAATCCATTAAAATCAGTGATCCCATGCCCACAGCCTTTCCTTATTAGACAACATAATAGTTTTATTAGTTCAATCAATATATAAAGTCATGATACCTTAGCTAGGTTAGACCAGCGGCGTATCGAGCCGAAGGGCGTGGGTTCGAATCTCGTTGGTAACACTAACATTTTCATCTCAACCAAGTTAATTGAAAATATCATTAATCTTGTGATGAATGAAAGTATAATAAATTAAACTCCAAACTTAAAAGGTTATTAACTTTTTGTACTATACTTTTTATTTTTTACATGCATTCAATCAACTACGGTGTCACTTCATGCGCATTTCAAGGAAATTAATGAAATTTTATATTTTAGCAGAAATTATGAATGATGGAGTGGATGTGGAGTCCAATCCTTTTTAAAAAGATAGTTCTTATTCACAGTAACCAGTCCGTATTTCGAGCGCTTCACCCTGATGAAGAGCTAAAGAGCTCGAAATCCGGATTGTTGCGAAACAGCTTACTGTGAGTATAAACCATCTTTTTAAAAAGGTTTTTATATATTGAGTTACTTTTATTCATAGTTATTTATTCACTTTATATACATTGTATTACACCAACCTTCTCTCTATGTCCTATGAGTGATTAAAATGTCAAAATAAATTTGGAAGTTGTTTAAATTATACCACAGGTTTCTATACATGTAAACAAACCATAAATCATTCAAGTAACGTAAATAAATAACTTACAAATTGTTGTTTCATCGTTATTAACTGCTCGGTCACTAAAAGGATTTTCGGCACATCTCGCTTTATTTATTCTATCTGCTCTTTACGACCAATCTGCATTATCAATTCCCATTTTTCCAAAGTGTAATTTAAATCCAATAAATCTCAGGTATCTTATTACTCATTAATCGTAGATAAAGGAAATGGACGCCTATTAATAATTTTTATAAAAGAGCAAAATCATAAAATAACTTTGTTACAATTAAAGTTTTGTGTTAAGGTAATAAGTCTGGTTTTTATAAAATAATTGATTTTGGGAAATTGGGAAGTTAAAACCAGCACGATATCATTAATGTAACTATTATCTCAGTTCTTAATTTAATTTAGTGTTGTTTTTTTGTAAATGGTGCAAGTCCTAACTTTGCATTAAAAGCCGAATTGCAAAAATCCGGTGATCTAACGATTGGGCAATAATGGATGACAGATTAGGTTCGTTCACCGGGGCGCGCCTTACATTATGCCAATGGTTCTCACAGTTTCATCGTCGTTTGAAAAATCCGCAATAACTCGGGATTTTTTTTCTTCAAATTGTTCAACCATTTCCAAATTAGCAGTCTCAGACATCACGGCAGACAGCCGGTGATGGGCCAGCCGTTTCGTAAAA
This sequence comes from Cimex hemipterus, assembly GCA_039619505.1. Lineage (NCBI taxonomy): Eukaryota > Metazoa > Arthropoda > Insecta > Hemiptera > Cimicidae > Cimex > Cimex hemipterus. The sequence continues at coordinate 12,597,794 of CM077105.1, forward strand.
ATAAACGACGAGGTCGAACTTTGAAAGATCGTCTGACATTTTGAATAATTACACGAAGGAAGTATTAAAATATAATTGCAAAAATTAATAAAGACCCGTTCCCCGTCTGGTGGATTCTCACAGTTTCAACTTATTATATTTCATTCTGTGAAACTGACAATGTTTGACAGAAATTATACTTGATAGACAAAAATCAAAAAATAAATTCAAAATAAACAATCGCATTAAACAGATCTGATTTCTTCTGCCTGCCCCGTATTCTATCCATTTAAATCATTTGGTCCATGACTGAAAAAAGTGGTATGAACATGTTTAAACTACTTGCATTGCTGTACGTACCCGATAAGCCATGGAGATATTAACCCAAAATAGTCCAAAAGTGCCGAAATACGCTAAGAAACTAGGATCTACACTTATCCTTACGCTAAGATGGGACTCAGGACGGGAGGCAGGCCAAATTCCTTTTATGATTGTGTGACAAATTATTATTATTCTAAAAAAACCGCTAGGATCTTAGGTTTCTACAGGAAACGCATGAGAAAAGTAAATACCCGCAAAAACGACCCAATGGGAAAAATATGGAATCCTGATTGACAAAAAGCAATTAAAATTTTGAAAAGGTACGGTAAACGCGTACGGAAATTTTGGCTGGGGCCTCCGTCATCGAGGTCATTTCAGCCCCACAGTCAGTCGACATTCTATACAAGTTCAGGCACATCATTCATACGAATAAATACGTTCATACAATTAAACACATTCACACAGCACACTCATTCCGTTTGGTCGGTGGAGGAATTATTCCGCCATCGACCCCGCACACACACTCACTCGCTTTCATCGTTCGAGGGGCGATGGTGACGTTCTATTCACCCTCACCCCCCGCCATTCACACCAATAAATATTTGCACACAGACAAAACACAAAGACACATAACACATACTATATACAATAAAAAACCCAATTTCCCCTAAAAAGCGGAACAGGGGACTCAGAAACTCGCTACCGTGCTCGAGGACTCTTCTTAAATCCGGCGGCATGCCTGCACGCTCTCTGTATGGAGCTAAGGCATGACACGCCTCTATTATGTGGGACACATCGATCAACCTTTCTCTGCAGATAGTACTATTAACAGAGAACTAATGTCTAGAGATGAAAGAGACAAAAACATATCCTATGCAACTTCTATGACAGTTAGGAAGAGGCTATGGCACCTACATCTTATATTCATGGGACCTGGATGCTAAAACTCTGGAAACAATTGTATAATGTGTACTTCATTAAAGAAACAAAAATCTGCAAGAAAAACTATTGCCTGAGCTCGGACAATCGACAAAATTTTAAGTGCAGTAAGTGGGTAGAAGAAATCAAAATCGGCTTGGGTTTACTTGGTTCTTCTAAATGGAAACTTAATATGTTGTATAAAATATATAAATATTTATGAGTTTGTTTAACTACTCCCTAATATCCTAGGCAAGCATAAGTAGTAAAAGATAAACAACATATACATGTGTGTGGGTGTGTGGGTTTTATATTATAAAAGAAGACCTAGGATGAATTCAAATAAAAAGAAAACATAAAATTGCGTATTTTCAAAGAATGTATCTCCTTCAGTAGGATTTTGAAGGTTAAACGGAAAAGTTCATTAAAATTACGTTCAAATTTATTGTGATCATATTGTACTAGATGAAACATGACCAATGCATTCTGTAACAAAAATATAAACTTCATTAACGATCTCAGATGGTTTTACTACACACTCCAAGACAACGGACCCATGAATATATTAGTTTATTTACCTTAATAATTAGATATAGCGATTACCAGTTGACTTTAAACGTAAACACAGCATTAATAACTTGTTATTGACCTTTATAGTGTGTTACTAGTCCTTTATTCTATTTATATTTAAAATAAAAAAATTAGTTCAATTTCATCCATCCAGAGCAAACATGTCGAGTGAATGAATTAACTTTTTTGTATGGTTATCTTTCATGAAGCAATACATTTTGTTAAAATCAAGGTTTTAAGTCGAGAAGATCTCGCACGGGCGGATGTTTTACGCCGACGACGGAGGTAGCGTCCGTTACATAGACAAAGTCTCGGGTGTGCCGTGCTCTACCATACGATGGTACGACAGCTAGAGTCGATCGTTTTATCGCACTTACCACACTGAGAAACCGTCAATTAACAGCTTCCTCGTGTCAACTCCAGACGGTCCGTAATGTAAGGGTGAGCTTAAACGCAGTCATCGGAACAACTTAGTCTCCAGAAATCTCGTATCACGTTTCATACTCTTGGAAAGGCATCGAGTTGAACGGTCTCTTGAACTATGGGGGGGGGGTTGTTCACTTCACATATAAACGCCGCTGGTTTGGCCTGTGTGACCTGTGACAATCAGATGACCGGGACCGTGTTTTGTTTCATGTACTATGCTTGAGTCAGAGCCTTTTCAAAGACACCCAGTTATGGTATGGGGTAGAATCAACGTTCATTCCTGTACCAAACTGATTATCACATAGAATCGATCTTCAACTGAAGTAAGGTACGTTGAGAAAGCTCTCTGGAAGAAGTGGTCCCATTGGCTCCAATTATTGGGAACATGTCGATGGAGCAAGTAAGACTTACCACAATTAGCCAGTACGTTCTACGTATATGAATCCTACAGCCTACAGGACACTTATGGTTACACCGTTCTTCGCCTCAAACGAGCGTTGAACAGGTTAGTACCATTCTCGTTGAAGAATACTGCACCAAAAGACGAAATCCGGTCACTTAAGTACTCGACACCTAGGAGACTTAAGATACTCCACGACGGCATAGGAAGAAAAACGCGTTATAAAGCCCAAAACCACGCTAGTTAAATTAGTTAAATTTTAAGCCACCACTAAATGGTTTTCCAGTGTTTTGGTACATTTTCTTTTAAACCATCATAATTAATATATTGTATCTAGTTAATTAATGAATATTTAGAGATCGTAAGATGCGGTCTGGTGTGATGTAAGTTTAATGCATCTCGCCATCTCTAAACTGTCATCATAATTAAATAATCTTTATAAAGACTGACGAATTTCCGATCTCTTTTAATCTGGTTTACATTAAAATAAGTACGTTTTAATTAATATAAAAAATAAAAATGCATACAATTTGAAATAAACAGCAAAATACAGGTGTCCTGTTTCTCTTTCTTGAGTGTACAATTATAATTGAATGCTGATAGATTTGTGAACATTAATTACACTGAATATATAAAAAATATATTTTGCATTGTATAAATTCACTTTTCCACATCCAAATTGTATTTGCTAAATATAAACAACGTTTGTAAATCCCAGGCCCTGAAGATGATCTCAATAAGGATCGAAACGTTGGCACGATAAACTGCATCACACCAGGCAACAAACCATATAAAACCACGCTTTTTGACCCTATTCGTGAAATTGTCATTAGCCTGACCGTAAAATAACTCGAAACAACATCCATAGAGGATTAATTTCTTCGTTGAATGAGATTAAAACCAAACTGATCGGCCGAAAATTACATTTTTGGCGATTTTTCGAAATTAGGAGGTGAAGGGGTACACAAAATTCAACATTTCTGACATTTTTATCGAAAACTCACAACTTGATCACCTTATCAAAAAATTCATTTAGATTTAAGAAATTTAACATTTACATTTATGTTGATTTATATAGCAAATCGTTTTTTAATATCATTACTCGTTTAATATTAATTATAAGTAGCCAAAATGGTGCCTAAACCAACTTTTAATGGTGTACAGTACAAACCGTTCTTTTAACGAAGCCTAGTAAGTGTATATTGTTACATTAATGGTTTAACAATAATTTTCTTAACTTCAGGATCTTACTGCGGTAAACATCATTGCACCACCTATTGACAAGTGGTGTTTTCCATTTTTTTTACCTTATCTTAAAAGCAACCTTGATAAACTTTCCTGGCAGATCAACCGTGCTTGGCTGGTTTATCGTGATTTTCCTCCCCAGGATTTCCAAATAGTTTTCGACATTTTGCCCCGTGTATGTTATATAAGAAGGACCTTTTTTTTAATATACCAACAACTACTAACATGGTCGAAGGTTGTAACCTCTTTTCAAACACGAAGGCCAGGGTTCGTGTGTCATTTCTGCAATTATACCAGCAAAGAAATTATCCTGAATCTTTAATGTGAGAATCTTTAAAAAACACCTCTGCGCACACTTTGAAGTTGGCGAACTTGTTCACGCATTTAAGGGTCAGCCGGATTGATGCATACATTAACATTAATCAGCAGTGAACGTGCGAGAAAAACTTTAAAAAATCGCGAGGATGATCAGAGAGGCACATCCAACGTTGTTATCATCTCATAATAAACCAATTTGTTATCTATATATGATTATAACTTCACTACGCCGAAATGGAAAAATAATTATATTGTCAATAAAATAATATTATGCTATACGGATAATTTTTTTGACCAAGATGAAAAATTGTAGTGATATTTTTGGGCAGGACAAAATTGCACTGATTGCTTATGAATTGTATAAATAATTAGTTAAACTAAGTTATTCCTGTTGATTTCATAATTTTTTTTAAACATGGACTATGAAGGGAAACGTTCACTGTACCTCACAATATTTTTTCAACGTTTCAGTTTTTTTTTCATCTAGAATTTCTTCGAAAAAACATTATTGAACTTTGTATTTTACGCTGATACTCAACTTTATGTTTATTTAATTGTTTATGTTTATTTTGACGTGTTTTAGAGAGACTAATGGATCAGGAGAAGGAAATCATCAATCTTTCCTATCAGGTAAAAATTAAGGAAAAACAAATTGTATGAGGTATAAATAACAGAAATGTATATAATTATAACCCAAGATTTTATATTATCAGGAGACTATCCGAAGAAAAGACACCGTAAAGTTTGAATGCCGGTCGAGGAGCCGGTTCGGGCGAAGGTCCGACTGGAGGAGCGAGCAAAGCACCGTCAGGAGGCGAGAATGTCCCAGGCTTCGAGGGTCGGGGTGGAGACGAGAAGGAGAAGGATTCAGCATCTGGAGGAAGCCCGTTCTGCTTGGCTGGAACGAAGACGACGTAAAGGTCGTGCTCGACAGGTGCCGACCTGCGTTGCATTTCCTCTTCAACAGTGCGAACACCGGCTGCTGAAGAAAATCCTCCGGACAGAACTCCCGGCAAAGGGAAAATCTGAAACACATTTTAAAGCAGTGTTTGATTCGGTGAAAGCAGCGATTTTGAACATTGTTTCTGACCCTGAGTTTATTATCGACAATTGGCATTTTTTAACCGTCAAAAAGTCAACAATGTCTAGCTTTCAAAAGCTGAACTCTTTCCAACTGTTATTTATAATAGTGGACTAAAATTATTTTTAAAAACCTTATAAACTTTAAGACCTTTCTGAGAATTATTTTAATTATGATAATTTACTTTACATATTTAGTTAAAATAATTATACAAATTTATTATCATTAATAAAACTGTAAATGATACATGTTTAATCAAACAAAAAATAGATGTAAAAATAGATTATTCACATTTAAGCTTGAATTTGAATTGATTTTTTAATAAAGAAATAAGAATGGATTTGATTACTTCTTACCATAAATATTAATAATATATTCATTTTTGACCCTTTCCAAACTAAAGAATCTGTGCGGAATCAAAGCCATTTATACGTCCTTTAATCAATAAGATCGTTAGGGAACCCAGGGTCATCACTCGTTCACCGTTAACAGTCAATATGATAAATAAATACCTTTTTTAGTTTGGTTGTTGGGTTTTCTCAATTTCCATGTCGCTCTGGCGTTTGACGACGTCGTAATACCATTTCAAAAATTGCGGGTTAAGTTTTAACGGTTGGAATTCAGTGGAATCGTCGGACAGGGCGTACCATTCTACGTCGGAGGTTGTGTCCGAATGGTTTTCTTTGGAGTAGAAGGTTTTGTTGACGTCTGCATCGGACTGGAGATGAGTTGGGTTGTGGCAATGAACGACAGCAATCAATACCAGAATGCACAACTCGAAACAAAACAAAAATTATTTTGCCTTAATCTATTCAATTTCCCTTATTTTTTTCGAGGGTTCGCAACAGCAGAGTTCATATAAACCATCAGGGTGTCGGTGTTTTTGAAAAAAAAACCATTTGTTTTTTATGTTAGTATCCAGCGGCCCTGCCTTCGAACCCGGGACTTTTACCTTACAGTAATGAGCGCCGTGTCAACGCCTAAACCGTTGCAGCTACCGACGCCCCTAACACCCTTATTATTCAGTATTATAAATAAAAATTACAATTAATTAAGGTTTTTAGTTGTGGTAAAAAAGTCAATGGCGGGATTCGAACCCACGATCTCCGGCTAGATACGCCGCTGCTCTACCACTTGAGCTATCGTGACCTCGATCCACTCGGACACTAACTTCCCATCTTTTGATCAACTTCAAAATCGTTTGAATTTTCCCTCCTTTTTGCCATTTTTAGTAGATTGATAGACATTTAGGTCAACCCTACCTTTTGAATTTTCCTTCCTTTTCCGCCATTTTTCAGTGGGTTCGAATCCCGCTCGTGCCCAGACTTTATTTATATCAACTAGAAACCTCAATTAATGGTAAGATATTAATTGTTCAAGCGGACTACGAAATTAGTGAATAAATAAAAGTGTTAATCAAAATAAAAACAATCTTACATCAGTACAATTGTTTTTGAATCCATTGGTAAAAGATTTCATGGCAAATAGCGCCAAAATTATTGGTCCACCACTTTTTTTTGTAGTCCCAGCCATTTTACACACACACATACACAACACACAAATTAGACCTAACTTTCGGGGCTAAAATGACCAAGCTGTCGAATACCCCCGTCAAATATATATATATATATATATATATATATATATATATATAT
>CM077105.1:12618928-12663823 GCA_039619505.1 Cimex hemipterus
TCTCTCTCTCTCTCTCTCTCTCTCTCTCTCTCTCTCTCTCTCTCTCTCCTCTCTTTCTCTCTTTCTCTGTGCCTGTTTTTCTAGAACTTACGTCACGCGAGACCGCATCTCACAATCTCCGAATAATCATCGATTGACAGTCACTAATCACCACACATTAAGAAAAAAAGTTGAAAATTGTTAAATGGATTCCAATTAATTTAAATCGACGATAAATTCCGCTCGGGTTGAAGCACGTATGGGACTGGAGGAAAATGTGGTGCTTTGGACGTTTGCCAAAGACTCTTTATGCTCTACTGTCCTACCAATCATGTACAAAACAAGGCACTTTCTCATCTGGAACGACACTTGACACTCATGTCCGATAGACAATGGAACGAAGAATGGCAGAATTGTGGAAAGGGCGCTAAAACAAAACTTACCTTCCTATCATTGAAACACGACAGCGAATCATTGTCGAACTGCCTTACAAAATGCAAATACTAGCGGTCATGAATAAAAACCTGTCTCCATCACCTAGCTCCAATTAAGAGCTATCCCAGCATGACGATGAACCACCTTGTTGAACCACCACAATTCTGCTCTGCCCCCTATTGGATCAAGTAAGGACTTCGCTGGTCAGGAGAGTGGTTCTTCAAGGCGAGTGGTGACCTCCGAGAGACTTCACTTTTAGAAATACAAAAATAAACCTACATACTCACACCTCCCTTACTATTTTTATTTACCATTTCTAAGGCGACTTCATGTCCTCGTAGAAAGCATCGGTACATCGAGAGTTCGCTTCATTTGATATTCCGATCAGCTTTGATATTTTATGACTGTATTCAATTCATTTATACGAACGAAAATATCTTTTATTTTTCTCTCCCTTTCTTTAAATTATATAAATATAACTGCTAAAACTTTATTTATTTATATACATATAAAGTCTTTATTTGTAATGTGACAACTAGCACTTACTATTGGAAGAAAAACCACGAGACAGCACCAACAGACAACCCACCCAATGGAACCATACTTCCACCATAACCATACGTTTTACAGTAAAACATGTAACATAAAAATAAAACGCCATATCTTTTATAAAACCATGGTAGAGTATATAGAGCAAAATTGCAATATGCAAAGCTCTTGTAAGTTATTTTTACTTATTCGGAAATCGTGAGATTGACCGAGATCGGTCATGGTGTGATATAGGTTTCAGAAAAACATTTTCTTTATCGTTCCAACGTTTCGATCTTCATTAAGATCATCTTCAGAGCTCAAAGTAATTGTGCCATTCTTGCGTGGCGTGTTAAGAGTGCCCCCCCCCCCAGTTATTTTTACTGAGAATTATTATTCCAGCAATTGTCATTATTTAGAAAATATGTTAAAAAGATGATTTCTTTGATAATTACATGCTCCTTATTTTATCTCGTTGTTCATAAAAATTATCGGGTATAATTCTTTTTTTTTTCCACGATTTTTTTAAACGAAACATCTTTTTTTGCTACCTAGTTATTAATTCTTGTGAATTGAGGTAAAATTTAAATATCGGATACAGTTAATTGTTATCACTTATAATTGTGTCTGTAAATCTCCTTACAGTTTAAAATAATGTTTGAAGTTCTGGGTGTTGTATAAAAAAATTTATGATATAAGTGTATTAATATAATAAATAGTTTATTTTATAAATAGCAAGGATTATTTACATAAGGATTAACAAATTTCAATCACTATTTGCATTCTAGTTCTGAAAAACCCTGTCTTGAGTGCCGGGTTCTTCGATCGGGGCTTTTTCTCCCAGGGAGCTTTTGAGGAGATTTGCATTGTCGTCATTCTGGGCGAACAAGACGAAAGTTTCCTGACCCTGCCCTGGTGCTACAAACCCTTCGAATTGTGACTGAGTTCGGTTGTCCGGTCCTAGCGAGAGAGCAAACAAAAATTGTTAAACGTTCGGTAAAAATGCCGGATGTGATACTCACTGAGAACGTTGGTCAAGAAAGTGGTGACACCCTGTATAATAGGCCGAACGAAAGACACCAAAAGGTTTCCAAATGAGCCATCCGCTTGCCTGGCGGTCGGAACCGTAATTTGGTCTTCGCTTATCCCAGCTGGAATCGCTAAGCAGACCCCTAGGCAAATGCCAATCACCACGCAAGCACTGAACTGCGTTCGATAGATCATCAGTCAAAAAAGTTTAATCTTTTACAAAATAGTTGGAATACTTACTCGTTGCATTTCTGATGTTTAAAAGCTGCTGTCGATGTTAATTTGACATAGGCTAAAATGACTAACTGCTTATATACCTACCCGAGATTACAAAAACCGTTAACACTTTCAGTTTTCCATTCAGAAGAAAGTTAACCGTTATTCAAAGTTTCCCTATTTAAATAGCACTTTATATATTAAGACTTGAATAATACGTTTTCGATTTAATAACAAAAAAAATTTGTAACCTCATAATCAATCAGTCAAAATTATTTGTACCTATGAAATATGCTTTTCGCACTATTTTAGGTTTGTTTTTATGTTCGAAAAAATTAACTAACCCCTTTTTCTACAGTTGATGAACATTTACAAATGATTGGGCTGTATCCACTCATTATTGCAACATTTTCTATTAATATCCTAGTAGAAACAAAAAGTTATATGTAATTCTTAATGATTATTCAGAAATCGTGAGATGCGGTCTGATGTGATGTAGGTTTCAGAACAATTTTGTTTATCGAACCAACGTTTCGATCTTTATTGAGATCGTCTTCAGGGCTCAAAGGGTTTATTTTCTGCGTAAATGTGCCATTCTTGGGTGTCGAGTTGAAAGTGAAGTAATTCTTAATCAATATTTGCTCAGTGGTCATAATTGACCATAGTAATTATTCCAATTAATTATTATTTTTATCTAATGTTTTTCATTTCAGCCAAAAGCCTTCGATAAGAAGAACAATTAATTTGAGCAATTCTTAATGTGAAACTAAACAATAAGTATATAGCAAATAGCAAATATACAAGAGATTTTTTTTAAATTTTTTTTTCAATAACAATCCGAGTAATTCCATAATTTTCCAACCTCGATAATTCGTACTGATGTGAAAACTAAGAGTGATTACGAATTGCAGAAATTTTTGAATTATCGCTATTAAGATTACAAATAATTCAGCGCAAAGAAAGATAAAATCAGAATAAATATGTAATAAAATAACAAAAATTAAAAGTACTTCAAAGTACTTTCGTATTTGAAAAATCTTAAAATGATAAATTACAATTTAAATGCATATGATTAAAATAAATCTTTAAAAAATAACAAATAACTACAAAGAGATAGGCTAAAGGCATGATTTGTTCTTACTGGCATCTACACAAAACACTGCTGAACATTACGAATAAGAAAATTATTAACCGAAATTATAAATTATAAAATATTTAACTATTTTTGAAAAAAAATTATAGGTATAAGCGAGAATAAATGTATTGGGGTATTTTAAGAATAACCGCGATTTCTCAAAGTCGCAAACGTAAGTCCATTTGTAAGTATGTGGGGTTCGAATCCAGTTGCCCTAAATTATAATATTGTTATAGTTATAATAAGATTTTTTACGATAATTACAAGAGCTAATGTAAGCTTGAATTATCTGAGGATTCTGTTCTTATGAGGGGATTTCAATATCAGGTGAACCCTCGGAGTGCTGGTGTTTTTGAACAAAAGCCCATTTGTAAGTATGTCGGGTTCGAAGGCAGGGCTGCTGGATTCGAACCCGGGACCTTCACCGTGACAACACATTAATTGTTGCGGCCACCGATGATTTTCATCAATGTAACAAATCTGAGCCATGAGAGATTCCAGAAGTGATGGACTGGGGAAAAAATGGGTGCTTAATTACAGTACGACTTTTAAGTTTCCTAAGTTTAAAATTGGTTTGAGTGCTGATTTAAAGTTATATATATATTCCAATTAAACATTTTTTTTTCTGTTACTACGGTTCTCATATCAGGTCATATCAACCCGAGGGTTGCCAGTGTTTTGAACAAAAGCCCATTTGTAAGTATGTCGGGTTCGAATGCCGGGACCTTTACTTTACAGTGACGGGCGTCGTGTCAATGCCTAAACCGTTGCAGCCACCGACGCTCCTACTAACTACATATAACTACATTCCCAAACTTTTATTACTTAAATATATGAAAATTTGCGCAATTTATGCATAATGAACAGAAAATTAATAGGTTGACTTTATTGTCTGGGGTGTAGTTCTGTTGCTGTATATTTACAACTTTACAAAAGTATCCAAAAGTATGTGTATGTGTATGTATACGTCTCTCTCTCTCTCTCTCTCTCTCTCTCTCTCTCTCTCTCTCTCTCTCTCTCTCTCTCTCTTTCTCTGTGTCTGTGTGTCTATGAGTCTATTTGAGTAAGCCGGTGAGGAGGAAATTAAGAGAAAACGATACAAGCAGAGAGGCAAAGATTGAAAAGGGAAAAGTGAGTATGCGTAATATACTATATATTACATACATCACAAAAAATTAATAACGTTTTTTAAAAAGATTTGTTATAATAGAAGTGTAAGTATAATATACTCGGATATTCGTCTGTTTCAAAAGGGATTTCGGTTTGTTCTATTGATTTTAAATAAGCACATAATTTTATTTGCAACATTGATTTTTTTTATTGTAAAAGTACAAAAACAAAAATATATATTACAGCTTTAATAAATAATTTTATCTTATAAATAATGAAAAATAATAATTTCGTATTATCGCAAATTGATGGATTTCTTCCTTCTTTTCGATTCGATTTCGTCTTCTTGTAGATCATGTTCGAACTTTCCATCTTCCTCTGACGCGTCCAAGTCTTGCTGGGGTGTCGTGATACGTCTGTCGTTTATTAGCATGTAAGGAGTATTCACACCCGGGATCTGGACTATGTAAGCTTCCAATTCAGATGCTGTAGTTCTAATTGAAGGGTCGTAAAATGACGGCCTGGTCGATAACGATGCAGAAAGGTTTGTGTCTGTAAAAGTAAAATTTAAACATTTTTTTATATATATAAAAGTCAAATGAAAGAATTGTAGATTTTACTTTGAAGGCCGACGTTAAGAGCGTTGGTAAGACCTGTAGCGATATTCGTTATGAGAGGGGCGAGGATAGTGCCGACCAGTGGTACGAGAGCAGTACCAAGGGAGCCCAGAAGCCCTCCTGTCGGTCTCTGCCTCACTATGACGACGTCGTGTTCATCCAATTCGACGGGAATAGCCAGGGATGCACCGACGAAGGCTAACACCAACGCATAATTTCTAATCTACAAAAACAACAATTATGCGTAATAATACAAACATTTCTTCTAAATCTTTTATGATGTATGGTTGCTACTCACTTGGACCATTCCGCGCTATTAAATTCTCCGTACGTCTTGCGTTAAACTGTGACGGACGCAAACGGAAGTCACCTTTTTATATTGACAATTTCAACGTTCCGTTATGTGCTTAATACTTAAGTAAATGTCATCATGCAACAATTAGATAAATTAAAATGTCAAGTATTTAACAAAAATATACCAAAATTATTATTACAATATGAAAGTAGCCTATGTTATTTTTAACCTTGTAACGACTAAAATGTGAAAGGTGCCAGAATTCAGTTGGTAATTGTATGTAGAAACTGGAACGTTCATTTTCTTTGTAAAGATCTTCTTGAGTACAAAACAAACATTATATCTTTGAGAGTTATGGACTCTAAAATAAATAAGAATCTGTAATTTTCAGGATTGTAAACAAACATGGACCAAAATAAAACTTCATTTGTAGATTGTTAGCCTTTGATCTCCTAGGTCTCTCTATGGTTGGTTCTGTCTTTCCAGTACAACCTATAAAAAGGACGTACATCCGGATAAATGCACAGACCTACCACTGAATATGGAGGATTGGTAGACGTCACCACAATGCTGCACTCATAGAAATAATGTGAACTTGGGGTGAGTGGGTCGATTCATTTTTGTGAAGGATGGCTCTTACAGGTTTTCTTATTTACAACCATCTGGATCCACTGCACGTCTCAGAACCCTCCCGCCTTCTTATTGATGGCACAGCGCTCATAAGGTATAGGTCCCGGGTTCGAATCCAGTGTTGTTATTTTAAAAGCACCGTCATTCCGAGCTTGACACGATCTCTGCTGTTGCGTACACTCGTAAAACAATGTGGTTACAGGGCAGTTTAACCCTGTGTAAGTCAACGGGCATAGTGCTGGTTTCCAATTATCAAAAAGATGGTGCCCATGGAGGAAGTCTAAATGATGTCTCCAGAAAGAATCTTAGAGCTTTTCCAATATGTTCATATGAATTACATTCCCTGGTCTCCGCATCAAACGAGTTATTCATTTGCGTTTTTGAAATTTGGAAACAAACGAAATGTCAGTAATAATAATAAGTGGGGAAACGTTTATGGGCCGACAAACAGCTGAGGTCATCGCTGGCCCTCTGCGTGTTTTCCATCTTTTTCTTTTCTTTCGCGCATATTTTGTTTTAAACTGCAGCCATTTGAGCGTACCGATCTGGTTACTGACTCTCAATCTGATCTGATTTCAAATACATACTACGTTGTTATTCTTGAATGCTAGTCTCTCGTTTGTACCTCAGGCTGTCAAATATATGAATAAAAAACAAAACATGTATATTTATTGTATATACAACACCACAAACATAGATGTGGTCACATTCATTCCCCCAGAGTTCGATATTCTTCCGGTCCGGGTTATAAGCAACCCCTTCCTTTCACGCTAATAAATTACTTTTACTCTCCAGACGTCATACACTCACCCCACAAATGTCAGTATTTTCCACGATTGAGACCTATACTACTGGCTACTGTGATTTTTTTTCAATATGTTTGGTAAAATTATATTTAGGTGTCAGTGATCCAAGAGATTTAAATACGTTAATCACCTCTATACACTGCTTCGAGATTTTATTAGCTATAAAAACCAACAACCCTTTTCTTACTATCATATCGACCATTATTCTTTATTTCGTTTTATAATTTGTCAGATCTCAAATTGGTAAATTTCTTATAATATATATTATTTCTAGTAGAACTAGACCTACTGTCAATCAACACACCTTTATGATAATCAAAATTATTATTTATTGTCTTTACGAGTTTTTGATCAACTTTGGACAAATTGGCTGTAATTTGACTTTTAGGTGTTCTGGCTGTCAATTATATTTCTGCAGAGCTACCATTATTGGTAAAGTACGAACTTGATACGAACGAACAAAGATAACCGTCTTCACCTTTTGTATCTTATTTTTTTTAATAATGATCAAATGTTAGTTTATTTTAAATTTAAGAGTAAAACTCCGGAAAATTTTCTAATTCCGCCCTTTTCTAAATGGAAACTGATTAGCCGTGACACGGTTAGCTTTTGAAGCTCCGGGTTTGTAATGGCATCATCGCCATCCTTGAAAATAAGCACCTACGAAAGTTTTTTCAGCTCTCCCGGGCCAAGTAGACGCCTCGTAAACTTCCTGGTCAGAAGTGCAAGACGGCTGGCAATCGTGATTCCGACACGATGTACGGGCACGGTTGAAATCAGAAGATTACATCAACTATTATGAACAAAATAAAATTACAAATGCTGGAAACGATGCAGTTTTCCCATGATTGATTTTTTTTCTTGTATAAGCATTATTTATATGGTGGAAAGTTTATGTTTACTTGTCCGCAAAAGCTACTCGCTTCTCTTAAAGCTTTCAAAAACATCCCAGTTCTTATTTCATAATTCAAGTTCTTAACTTCTTTGAGAATACTTTTACATTCTTGTTTACTCGTAAATATTAATAATTTCAAAGTGCCTTGTCCTTTTATTTTTTTTCCGCTATTCTATTCAATTGGCTTGTGAAATCGATCGAAAATGAAACGAAATCGTGTGTGATGGTTCGATTAACGGAATTTTCCTAAGCTAAAAACGGCCTTTAATGTTTGAATGTTACGATTAGAATGTCCATGAGCGGGTCGCTAATTGCATAAGGGCTTAACGACTTAATAAACATGGGTTGACGCCCTAGGAATTTGCTTTCGTCTGTAGCGAACCGTCCAGCTTTTATCTCATCCTTTCACTCCTTTTATCTATGGGATTTTCCCCAAAAGAATTGAAGATAATAATAAAAGTAAGTAAAGCTGGGCCCAATGTATTTGCCGTTGTATAATATTTTTGTTTTAATCCCTTACAGGTTACATCAAAAATCATCGCTTGTATTAGAGAAACTAAGTTTGATCCATGCCTCATAAAAATAATGATAAACAACGTGTTTTTTTTGTTTTTTTTTGCCCTAAACTGAAAATTCATCGATTATTTTAACAAATACAAAAAAAAAGAAAACATCATCAAACTCTACTATGAACTATGTCTTGATAATAATTTTGCCAATTATCACGGAATTCTATGCCAAACACTTATCATCACAGTGTTGGGACGTTAAAAGGACATACACTGAAAACGAAGAGGCACCAATGAAATTACAAAGGTTTTTAAGTACATTCCAAAATTCAATTTTTTTTTTAAGTTTTATGTCCATACTTATTAATATTTTGTTCAGCTTAGTTATGCTGGATCATACTTCTATTAGAGATCATAAGTTAATGTAATACGCAAGGTAACGGTGAATCTGGTGAATAAAAATTGAAATGGATATTTCAATAAATAAATTCGAAAGAATAACATTAGGATTCGGATAAAAAATATTTGTCCAAAACCAAATCAGTATATTTTTCTTTTCTTCTTTAATGGCTAAATTAATTAAATATTTGTTAGTAAACCCTATTGGGTGTAGTCGCTACATACCCATACAAAAACCCGTGGAATAAAAATACTGGGAAGTATTAAGCTTTCGATAAAACATGCACTTGGTGTTATGAAAGCAACATGATTTGAAAAAAAATTCGTATAACTTAAGCCGACTCGTCCTGGGTCAAATCATTAAACAACATTCATCTGGAAAAATAGTTCAAGTCTAGGGTATTCTGTTTAGGAGGTCGATGATATCAGGCCAGAATTAATATTATTATTATTGCGTATAAATGCTGTTATTTATTGTGGTCTGATATCATCCATCTCCTAAACAAAGTATTAAAGCTGAGATACACAATAACCCCCCCCCCCCAGCTATATCGGAACGAAAGATATGTTTTACTAAACAAATTCTACTTTCCTAATTCAAGTCTGGAAAACAAAGTACATTCTACATAAAAACTGAACATGACAATGGGTTTTGGAGAAGCATAAAGGCACGTATAGGACCAAATATTTGGAGAAATAGTCAAAAACCTGTAGTCTTATTCTTTCCGACATTTTGGACTATACATCGTTGTGGTTTTCATCTGCCAAAGTACATACTAAATAAAAGCTCAATTTTAACATAGACAATGAGTTAACAGTCAGCCCTAGCAGTCTTCTGGGTCTGGCCCTCTGCAACTTCAGCAATGAGGCAGTCCTGGTGAAGTGATTCAGCATAGGTTTACTACACTAATGATAAATGGTGGAATATGTTGTTCATTCTTTTGAAAAGACAGTTCCTACTCACAGTTAGTTATTTTAAACAATCCGAATTCTATATATGTCCATTTTAATTAGGCTGTTTAATATGGACAATTTTAAGTTAAAAGGTTTGAACAACCGATGCAACAGCATAATTATTACGATGTAAAAAATGAATTATAGCATTTTTCAGTCAAATGAAGAAAAAAAATTTCAATCAAATGAAACTTATTTCAATCCAAGGAAACTTTTCAAATGAAACTATTTTCATTCAATTGAAACCATTTTTCAATGAAATGAAATTTTTTCAAACAAATGAAATTTTTTCAAACAAATGAAATCATTTTTCAATCAAATGAAACTTTTTTCAATCAAATTAAACCATTTTACAATTAAATAAAACTTTTTTTTCAATAAAATAAAACCATTTTTTATTCAAATGAAACTTCTTTTCTATCAATTGAAACCTTTTTTAATAAAACGAAACCTTTTTTCAATCAAATGAAACCATTTTTCCTGAAAATGAAACCTAAAATCTAATGATAACAATTATACAGGGGAATACACAAAGACATTACAGTACAACCAATAATTTTTATGATGATTCAATATTAATACTACAATAATTGAATCGTAAGGCTTAGGTACAAGAACGTTTCTTCTGAAGATCCGTATTCATGAAAATTTTCTACATCCACCCCTTTGAATTTTAATTAAGTGGGATAGCAAAGCGTTTTTGAGCGAGCAGCAACTTTCTGTGATAACAATTATGAATGATTGAGTGGGTTTAATCATTTTTTAAAAAGATGGTTCTTACTGTAAATTGTTTCGCAACAATCCTGATTTCGAGCCGTTTCGTTCATCATCAGATTGGCGTATATCACAGTAAGTTGTTTCGCAACATATGTTCCCATCTTTACTCATGAGCGTTGAGACCCATGAGGATCTGTTAGTCCGGACATATCCCCAAAGAGACTTCTTAGACGCCTGGTGCCTCCGAAGGAACACCAGGAAGATTTTACGTGCATGAACTTGTCACATCTTTTCGCTAGCGAGGTAGTGCAATACTAGCCAAGTTCAGAATTGCCCTGAAAAAAGCAATTTTGTGGTTTCCAACATCCTATGCCTTTCACCACCCCGGAGGGATAGAGAAGGCACTCTATCTCCGGTTCCGGTTGGCCGGTACCTCCAGCTAAGGTACAATTTGTTTGCAAACCACGACCACCACGAATCCAGCCTCAATTAGCAGAGCCGCTTGGATGCTCAACTCCCGTGGTACAGTTTTATTTTTAAGGTGGGACTGTTGGCCCACTCGGGAGATCTGGCGAACTCTCTACTGATGCACCCTGAGGGGAAAAAAGGAAACGAAAAGGTAGGATAGGGAAGGTAAGGGCATTTGCCTCCATCACCGGTTACCCCCAGGCACCGGAGTTGATTATTGACCTTGCCTCACCCATAGGTAGTGAGTTGTTTCGAGCCTTTAGCTCATCATCAGGTGGAAGGGTTTCTACAAGCACGTCTCCCGACGGGAATTGCAAAAGTGAACCGACTGATAACCATGCCATCGCGAAAACGACCTTCAACCTGATGATGAACTAAACGGCTCGAAATCAGGATTGTTGCGAAACAATTTACAGTAAGAACCAACTTTTTAAAAAATGAATAAACCCACTCAATCATTCATAATTATTATCACAGAAAGTTGCTGCTCGCTCAAAAACGCTTTGCTATCCCACTAAATTAAAATTCAAAGGAGTGGATGTAGAAAATTTTCATGAATATGGATCTTCACAAAAACCGTTCTTGTTCCTAGACCTTACGATTCAATACTGAATCATCATAAAAATTATTATTGGTACTATAATGTCATTTATTTATTACCCCCCCCCCATTATTATTGAAAAATTGTTTCATTTGATTGGAAAAAAAGGTTTATTTGCTTGAAAAATGGTTTCATTTGATTGAAAAAGGGGTTTCATTTGTTGGAAAATGGTTTCTTATGATTGTAAAAAAAGTGTCATTTGATTGTAAAAAGGTTTCATTTGCTTAAACAATTGTTTCATTTGATTGAAAAAATGTTTCATTTGTTTGAAAAAATGTTTCATTTGATTTAAAAAAAGTTCCATTTGAATATTAAAAAGTTTCATTTCATGACAAAAGTTTCATTTGACTGAAAAATAATATATATAAAAATTTAATTATACAGAAATCCCTCAACTACAATCATAATGATACTAGGAGAGTCTTCTCAACCACGGACCCAAAAAGCTGCTGTTTCATTTGGCTCATAGACCGTAAAGTAAAATTACACACACAATTCATAGAGGCGGTAGCCCTAGAATTTTTATAGTATTAATGTGCTTGGGCCAAAGGATTAGTATTACTATTTTGTCTTTGGAGTTTAAACCTATTTTATACCTTGTTTTTATTTTAAAAGATGTTAAAAATATTTATATTACCATACTATAGTGGAATCCATAATTATATTCATTTTATTTATTGAAGAGTTCTGTTTAATTAATTATATTATTTTCGAATCTGTTAATAGAATTGACTGTGTTTGTACATATTTACAGGTTATGACTATGATTAGTATTGTAAAAGCCAAATTTTTGTACAGTTACTGATTGATTTTCAAAGTTATTGCTAGTTAAATTATAGAGTCGTGACGAAATTTCCTCTGTCTATGTCAGTCGAGTATCGTACTTAGGTAATACTTTTATTTGAAACCTGCATTTACCTATGGTAATATTTTGGCTTATAGTTAGGTTAAAATGTTAATTTTAAGATCAGTCACGCAAGGTCATGAATATACTAGTTTCACCGCATCCGAACGTGAATGGTATTCTTTTCGTTGAGATGATACAGTGTGTTGGTCTTACTTTGGGCCAAAGGTCGAGACGTGGCATTTCAACCGGTATCATCCAGCACTCCCACCCGTTTCGAATCCTCTGCAAACTATGCATTTAGTCACCTGTTACAAAAACCCGATGTAGGTGTGCGCCGGACTGAATTACACCACGTTGATTTATCCGGTCTGAAAGTCATCCCGACTTCGAACGCGGCACTGTTATGAAAAATCCCCTCAGAAGAAAAATTTATTATCCTCAGATTATAAGAGGGCATAATTTAATCCATGGGGGTTAGAGGGCAATGTTTCCACGAGTTCTTTCCACCGATACTTCCATCCTGGTAAATCGTACCATTTATATTTCTTGCGTATCCCACTTTGGAGTCCATATAAAGCGTGTCCCACTTTCGATGAAAAAGAATGAATTTACCCCCCAAAAAAACGTTCTAAACCACAAGCTGTCTTTGATCTGTTGTAATTTTAATAATTCAGATATCGAAAAATATCATAAGCTAAAACTTTAAATAAATACTTATTATATTTTATTAGTATGTCTAGGCTCACTGGTTTAGTCTGCCAGAAACTTTTCGTCATTTTCAGTGTTTAATACATATTTATATATATGCTTGAATGACCCAAAAATCTTTTGTTTTATTAGCAATATAAAAGACGTCTGACAGACTGAACAAGGATATAGAGACCAAAATGATCGGTAATGTCCAAATTACAAATTCATCACCCTGCAGACCACTTGGAGAAATCTCACAACTAATTATATTGTGTGAAGATTAGTAAGCGTTAATCGATAATTATTCAGAAATCGTGAGATGCGGTCTGGTGTGATGTAGGTTTCAGAAAAACATTTTCTTTATCGTGCCAACGTTTCGATCTTTATTGAGATCATTTTCAGGGCCTGGGATTTACAAACATTGTTTACATTTAATATATACATGTAAGATGTGGAAAAAAGTGAATTTATACTATGCAAAATATATGTTTTATAGATGATGATCCTGAAGATGATCTCAATAAAGATCGAAACGACGGTACCATAAAGAAAACGTTTTTTTTTTAAACCTACATCACACCAGACCGTATCTCACGATTTCTGAATAATTACTAATTATATTGTTTAGTATGTAATAATGTTTGGTCACTTTTTAAGCTGGTTCTGTCCGTCAGTCGAGGTTCGTCCATTTTCCGATTAGAACCTATATCAAGGACAAAAATACGGCAAAACGCGCAGACCAACCACTCCAGATGGGGAATAACAAAACGCGACCTCACCACGATGTTTCACAACGATGAACAACAATAAACAAAATAAATTTTGTTTGTTTTTGTAAAAACAAAACAATTTACTAAATGCATTCTGGATTTTAAATTTTTTCTATGGAAAAGGAGTTTTTTAAGTTATAAATTCCGGTATATTAACAAAACTTATCGTTTCTTTACTTTGAAATTATGTTAGGATATGTATAAAATATGTTACAATAACATTTATTTAAAAGTCTTTCTAGTACTTTTTTACCTTAAATACCTTACCTTCATAGTTTTACATTAAAATTAAATGTAAAGACAATTTTGTATATATTCTAAACTACGTGTTTTAGAAAACTGAAATGTTTCAAGACTTTATGTCTAATAAGATCTCTGTACAACCTTTCTTGGTGTACATATTCCCTGGTATTAGTGATAGTGATAATATGACAAGTAAGATTTTTACGGCTTAGCCTAATATATATTCACATCATTACTGGTCAAACGCACCATTTTAAAAAAACAAACTGACACATAAAGCAATGTGTGTCAGGTCATTTTCCATTAGTATATTCCATTATCCTGACACATTACAGATTCACAGGTCATCCTTTAAATTTGCATAGCCGAATCCATTTCTTTCCAGGCGAACAATACAAAATGCAATATCCTCCGCATAGTGCATGCCTGTTTAATTAGGCTCTATGCCCATTGGAATTATTAATAAAGGCTGGAAACACAGAAAGGCCTGAAGGGCCGACCACGCACTCTTTGTTATGAATATGTGAAATGATGATGCAATACGATGTTGACCTCCACTGACACAATCTTTGACCCACAAACAAAACGTTTTACATATAGCATAGCCGTCTACAACATATCACGAGCTCGCCAACAGTTAGAAGTGATTCAGATTCGTTTCACAGAGACATACATGATCAGCTCATCATAAAATCTTATAAGATGAGATATATTCTTAAGTGAAAAATAAATCCGAGTTTTAGGTAAAAATTACATTTTTTGAAAATGCAGGGTTGGGTGTGAACTCATAAAAACTATATAACCAAATTCTATAAAAATCATACAATATTTTAAAAAATTTCACGGCTTATCTTGACAATTGTATGCGTTAAATCTGGATTTAATAAGAAATTAGGACTTATTTTATTCTCGTCTCAACAAGTCGTTGATCGTAGCAACATTTACCCTAATGACTACAGTTTATGCAAAAGTTTCAATATGTACTAAATAATAATTAACAATCTGTAATTAAGAAAATATTTATTTATTTTGTACTATACAATTTCTAGCGTTTACTATGATAATGATGATGAATACAGGAAGTGAGGTATTGTACCTTCCTAGTTCCCTAGTTTAATGCAATCGACTAACTTCTCAGAAGTTTTTTTGTTTCCTAGGTTATGTCTCCATAGAGTTGAAGATAATATGGGTAGCTGTTTCTTCATCCTCGCCTAATTTGCAAATGGGATCATTGGTGAGTATGCCCAGGTAGATATTTTCTTCAGATGCCAATGACCATTAATAGACCACACTCCTCTGGGGCTGGCCCTCTCCGACCGTAACACCACTTCCATAACCTCTCCTGAGAAAATGTTGTGAGAGTATATCACTCTTCTGTTCTTTTCCAAAGCCTCCCTCGGTCAGCAGAAGACCTCAAACAAAACCTTGACTCATTCAAAAACCAGTTTTTAGTCCAATCTTGTTCAGGGCAATTGATGAGATTTCTTACAAAACTTAACCTAGCTGTTCTGCACCTTGGCAGAAGTCCTGGACCAGTAGTTGGCCGTAATTCAGCTTCAGAAAGTCTTCATCTAATAGGCATCATGGAGCCGGTGGAAGATGGAACAACAAGACAAGATCTTACCAAGAACAATCCTGAGCCTCTTGATGATGTGGCAGAAGAACATTAAATAGGTGAAAATGGTAAATAGAAGTATAGGAAGTTGGTAAGGATTGGAGGAGGAACTCTCCAAACACCAGCTTTTCAGCCAATTTTAAGCGGTTCAGGAGCTAGTTAAATTCTTATAATTGCAACTTGAAAGTCATAAGATGGGACGGAGAGGTAAATTTGAGAGTCATCTGAATAAAGGTGATGGATGCAATTTATGCATTTAGGGCAATCATTATTATTTTTATTTTATATTTTAATTTGGTTTGCAACAGTAGAAATCAAATGGATGGAGAAAGTGCCGGGATTTTAGAAGCCCATTCTCAGGGCAACTGAGATATAAACCTGGGATCCTAAGCCCACCAGAGCAACCATCATCTCTGCTCTAATGAATTGGGGGCTGTGCAATGTGGTACTGCTTTTCTTTTGTCAAGGCACTGTCTAGAACATCTACTGTTATCGTAGAGAACCCACTTTTCGTTACTAGTAACATTTCTAACCAGAAAAAATTTGTTTCTGTTCTGGTAAAGAAGTGTTGCGCAAACTTCATAACGATTTTTTAATTGTAAGTACATACAGAACTCAACTTTCAAACTTTTTACCTTTCCAATTGCCTTAATGTGGTCAGCTATGGTCTATTTGCAACTGGTGCAAATTGAAAGATTTTCTGTAAGTTATCGATCGGTTGTTCTGAGATTTTCATCGACTAAAGCTTGCAGAATTTCAACATCAAGGGAAGAAGTCCTTTCATGATCTTTATCTTCGAGACAAAATTCTCCCTCTCTAAATTTTTTTCTGCTATTGTCCCAGACTTCATTAATGTTATTGGCCATTTAAGCATCACTCCAAACAAGTTTAAACTCATAAAATGAAATCAAGCAAAATTTTGTTATCTTACTAAAGACCGAATTATTCCCAAATGATATGAAATCCTGCTAAGGTAAATACCCATTTTTGTTCCAAAAAAGATTGAAAAGTGTTGGCATTTGCACAAAAGAATAATCATTCAAACAAACAATTTAATATACATTGGGGTAATTGAAAGAAAACCCGCATTATTTTCTGATCTACCCAATACATAGTCAACAAATATATCAAGTTAATTAATTTTACTTTTCATCTAATGTCTTAGTTGAGAAGAAAAAGCTAGTGTTATGAGCAGGATTCGAACCTATGAATTTTGGCTCAATACACCATTGCTCTAACCACTACGTGAATTTGATCTGCTCAACCTCATCTCAACCTAAACCTTTTTAATTTCCCCTCTTTTTGTTATATTTCAAGTGTCATTTAATCAAGATTAGATTTCATAACAAGCGAATAGAAAATATGAAACTCTCTGCTGACGTAAGATCAGACATACTAGATTGACCTATGGCCAGGGAATCACGACCTATCTGCACGATATAAAATGAGGAATTGATGATAAAACACATACTTACCACATGTTATTCATATCACAGAAAGAACAGAATTCCAACTGCATTTGATGCTGGGCTATAGTACCCCCTTGTTTCTCTCTGTATTTCTAGAAATAACGAAGCTGATAAAAGAAATATAGTAAAGTAGAACTGAGATCGATGGGAGGGGGGGCTTGGGGACTTCTGTATAGGGGCACCCTTGGGTGGATAGTTTGGTCGAGGATGCTCAGTAAATCGGATGGGTAAGCACCTCGGCTCGTTTGGCCCCGGTTCTGTTGGGAGAGGATGATGATGTAAATAGTTTTGGTCCACCCATATTACAAGAGAGGACGAATCCTCAAAATGAAGAGTGCTTACACATCCTCCCAATGACGAGGGCTGGGCTATCTCTTGGGATGTTGAATTGACGAAATGACCCATAGTGGTTGAAGGCCATTTAACAATAATAATAATAAACATATTAATGTCAGACAGACTATATTGTACGCAAATTTATTCCCAAACAAAATCCATTATGAATATCACTGTGTGTTTATAATCAAGTTCTTATACCAGTCTATCTCTTAGTTTCTTATTTGGAAATTTAAACCACAAAATGTTTAGTCATGGGGTGAATAAGGATTTTAGGAAATGTGAACTTGGACTAGGGTAATAAATAGCCATTTATATTAACTATTAAAACCCATCACACAAACAAAAATGCCAAATTGTACAAATTTAATTTCAGTGCAAAATTTGTTTCAGATTATTTAAAATAAATAACATTTTTTTATAATAAATCTAGCCAACAGCAATTTAGCTCTTGATTCATTAATTTAAAAAATTAATTCATTACAAACAAGTGAAATGTAAAGTAGCATATTCAAGACAATAAAAGGCAAAACATTTAATAAATCATTCAAAAATAAAATATAACAAGTTTATTTTTGTCCATCTCAGGAGTATATATTACAGGGGAATGTGAAAAATAAGTAGAAAAATTATCTTCTTCTTTAATTTGGTTGAATGGTGCAATGTTTTGAAACAAAACTGAGCAATTATCCTACTACAATTTCACACTGAAGACCATTTCAACAAATTGTTCATAATGTAGTTGAATAATACCATCCTTATCTGTGTCGTATTTTTTAAAAGATTCAGTCAACGTCTGTACAAAAAAAAATTTTTTTTTAAACATATATAACAGATAATTTTAGGTTTAATTGAAATTAAACTCACATGTAAAAGCACGCAGCACTGGATAAAATCGTCAAAGAGGATTGTACCTTTACCAAACCTGTCAAATTTGGCTACTATCGTGTCAACAGTAGCGACTGAAAGACGGTAGCCAAAAGTGTTGAGGGCAGACGTTAGCTCGCTTTTATCTATGTTGCCAGATCCATCTCGATCGAAAGAACGGAAGCAATTCTGCCAGTCAGTGACATAACGCCACAGTGCACCGAAATCTTCAAAGTTAATCGTTCCTTTCTTATTTTTATCAAACATACCTAAAGGCAAATAATTATATAAATTTTTTTTACATAATATTTCTGTTATTGAAAAAATATATTCATTAGTGTTTAATTCAATCATACGGGGCTGTGACCTTCAATTAAATGAAGCAGCATGGTAAAAAATTGTCCATATGATCCCCTCAGGGATGGAATTTCAGAAAATACTTTCTTAGCATTATCTATGACACTATAAAAATTTTCTGTCAAAGTTTCAGCCCTTTAGATCAAGCAGTTTGGTATGTGTATGTTAGTCAGTTTTGTATACAGACAAGCAAAAAAAATTCCAACCGATTTTTTTTTCATATTCTTGATAAAAGAAAATTCTGTCCTTAAGTTGTCTCATTTTTTTATCAATAAATATTTGTTTATGCTATGTTTTAAATTGGGGATATCAATTAGATGTTTAATCCTTAATCCAAAATAAGTATTTAAAAAATTCCATTTTTAATTATTACAGAATTTAAAATGTTTATTCAGTGTCATTTGAATTATGAAGAGATAAACTGTTTAGTTATCATCTTTGGTTTCTTAATTTCAATTTTTAAACTTAAAAATGCCACTTAATGCTGAGGATGTATGTGGTTGATGATGGATGTTCCATCGGCAGTCTATTGTCATCGAGGTTTCCTACAAAACAAACGTTTTCGAGAAACTGGGTCTTACCGTAGAAGGCCCAATTCTAGATGCTCTAGGATGACCATTTTTAAACCACTTCGAGAATTTTTCGAAACTGGCACCTCAATGTTGCATTTACAGATGAGTGTAGATTTGCTCTACCATCTCCAGATGAGTGTGAAAGAGTGTCGAGAAGAAGGAGAAGTGAAAGGGAGAGTGGGGAGAAAGAGAAATCCAGTAATTTTCCCCAGAGCCAACCTTTTCCGTGTACCCCACCCCAGTAATGGTAGTGGACAGGAATTTCAATGGAGAGTCGCAGAGTAGGCTGTTCTTCATGGAGGGTCTTTGACTGCCATTCGTTATGAGGATGAAATATAGAAACATCACATGTTGCTTATCCTCGATGAAATCACAGATAATCCTATTCTAACGCACAATAATGCCCATCCGCGTGTCGCTTGCATGCTCATAGTACCTTCAACATCATAACATAAGGGTCATAGCCTGGCCACCCTGTTCTCCAGACTTGAGCCCCTTCAAACGTTTATGGGATAACCTCAAAAGACGAATAAGAGCATGTCCATCACTTTCTGATACACTTCACTATATTGAAAGGCATCTTCGTGAAGAATGGCAAAGCGACATTTCCAGGCTGGTAGAAAATACCCGAGGGCTTCTTTCAGAGGCAATAAAGGCAAGAGGAGGAAATACACAATATTGGGAAAAAAATTAAAACAAACTTTATCTGTCTTTTTTAAACTTTTTTCCTTAGCAATTTATTTTATATTTAATTTTATTAAATTTTAATTTAATTTAATTTTTAAATTTTATTAATGTTTTACCCCTATCCTCAATCTAGCCAAAGTTGTTTCTTTTTTCCTGGGTTTTCGTAAGGTTGTATCCCACTATTTGACAGAACCCTTACTTTCCCGATGTTTGTTATTTTGCCACTCAATTTCCCATTGTGACCATATAACTTTTTAGTCAATGAATTAAAATCTTCATCAGGTACTTCAATTATTTTATGTTATTCTGTTACAGCTTTCTTTGCTGTGTGGTCAGCTTCTTCGTTCCTGATTATGCCACTATGACCTGGCATGCATAGAAGCGGATGGATTCTTAAATTTGTTTGGTATCATAAAAAGAATATCTTGTACTCTAAGATTAGTCGTGAAGAGGTTTTTAAGGGTGCAGATGGCAGAGAGAGAATCAGAACGAACTATTATATCTGAGGACTTATAGTTTTCCATTCCGAGACACTTATTTATGACTAATAGTTAAGCTGTAAAATTATTACAGACCGTTGGAAAAGAGAACATCATTTTCGTATTGGTACAGACAAATACAGCACCAACGCCATCATTTTCTTTTGACTCATCTGTAAATACTAAATTACACAGAAAGCAAACTTGCTTGAGTAGAAATACTTGATCAAATGTAAAAACTATTGTTTTGCATTGTATAAATTAACCCATTTTTTTCAAATCCTATATGTATTTGTTAAATTTAAACAATGTTTGTAAATCCCAGGCCCTGAAGATGATCTCAATAAAGATCGAAACGTTGGCATGATAAAGAAAATGTTCATAGAAATTATAAATGATGGGGTGAGTATGGAGTTCAATCCTTTTTAAAAAAGATGGTTACTACTCACATTAAGTTGTTTGGCAAAAATCCGGATTTCGAGCCTTTTAGCTCATCGTCAGGTTGATGGGTTTCTGAACCCGGATGAGCTAAAGGGCTCAAAAACTTCTTTTTTTTTGCCAAACAACTCAATGTGAGTAGGAACCATCTTTTTTAAAAAGGAAGAAAATGTTCTTATGAAACCTACATCACACCGCACCTCACAATTTCCAAAATATCATCGACTAACGGGCACTAATCACCACACGTAAATACTAAAGTTGAGCCCTGACAAGAGCTCATAAATTTACGGAATTCCCTATACATGTACACTTTACAGACATTAGTACCTTTAAAATAAATTAAAACAACAAAAAAAATTCACCTTGGCTAATGAGTTTGTTGTTAAACTACTGACAGGAACTTGAATGATTTGCAAACCATTAAGCATGATTTCACAAGTTTATTGTTGAAATTCAGTCTGTCAATGCTAAATTTAATATTGCAATCACCTAAATAGACAATTTTAGAAAATTTCTTGGTCATAAAATAGAATAAAATTGTTTGTTTACCTATCATAAGCCTGACTGTCTCGGGATTGAAAGGAGCCCACGTGCCGTTGGAAAGAGCCTGTTGAAGTTCTGTTGAAGATATATATCCACTCCTGTCCTTGTCAACCCTGAAAGGACACAAAGAAACAAATATTTAAAACCGAATTCTACGAAAAAAAAAATCAAAATAAAAAGGAATCGACTTACTTTTGAAAAACATCCCAGAGGAACTGTTGATTCTGTTGCTGGTATTGGGCCATTTCTGCTGTTTTCCCGTCCACAATTCAGACTTTCCAATCCGAGAGACGAAACTACAAAAACAGGACGCTAAAATGGTACAAAGATTGAAATTAACCTTCTCTTAATGGGTTGACTCTTGACGTTAAAACACGTCAGATTTCTATTCTAAGTACGTCATTCTTGGAAAAAGTTATTACAGATATCCTTAATAACCACCATTATTACTCATTGCACAATATACAAATGGATAACGGTGACTAATGATTACTGGCCGACATAATTATATCCATAAAACACTAAAAACGGACACATAATATTTTTCAGTTTTATTTATTAAACTTTCCAGTGCCAGCAGGAATTCCCACAACTGGATTGTCAACATGGCATACAACATTGCAGTTTCAGTTACAACTACAGTTCTCCCCAGTACCCAGAAGAGCCACTTTAATTGATATTTTAAATGTGATAAGATTCTGTGACCAAATCTGTCTTATTATTCATTGAAAACATTGGCTATTTGGTGGGTGGTAGCTGACTGAACATCTAGTTCTACAATAGTATGATGTAAGGTTTGACCTCTGACATTTCTATTAAGCACAGTAATATAAAAAGAAAAAAGATATCAGGAGCATCAATGGTATTATGAAAGATTTTACAACACAAAACAAAACTGGCTAGGATTCATGGTATTCTAACGAGACGAGGCCTAATAAGATAACCTCACAGGTCACATCCATACCTTGGAAAGTGCTATTCCTTATTAAACTGAGCACTTGCCTTGTTGGCTCTTTGTGAAACTCCTTAGGTATGAGAAACATCTAATGCATTGTGGGTGTGCTGTAAATGTGCTGACACTTTACAGTCACAGTGCTATGTGCCGATGTCTGGTTCCTCCTGACCAAGCCGGCAGGTTTCTGTCTCAGCCTTGCCCATTTTCTTAAGGTGATAGTTAGTGGCCGGTATACAGGGCTAAAATTATCCTAAAATCCTGCCTACTGAGAGAGCTGTTCTTTCATCTTCCATTTTGAAATTTCTTGGCTTGCCTCATACCTACATGTTTGAATTTTTCTTTCTCAATCCATTTTACAATTACCATTTTACAATACCAAAATATATTTACTAATATGCAGTATATCTCATGGTAGTAAAACCAGTATGGTATATGCAACATGTGTTGTGAGATTATAACGATAATACCACTGTCTTTGAATATTTTTGTTCATGGACTATTGTTTTTAACATACCAAAAAGGAAGGAAAATTCCAAAGGTTAGGTTGGGGTGGGAAGTTAGTGTCCAAGTGGATCAAAGTCATAATAGCTCAAGTGAAAAAGCAGCGTATTTAGCTGAAGGTTGTGGGTTCAAATCCCGCTTGTGAGCCTGATTTTTTTATATCAACCAATACCTTAAATAGTTCTTAACATATTAGTAATGTACACTTCATCTTTGTACCATTTGTATTCGGTAGCAATTGCAGTGAAACTATTGTAGGTTTGGTCCAACAGTTGTTTTACATACATATTCTTTTAAATGTATAGTTTAAAAAAACTAAGTTTTTACAAGCACCATTTCCTTGTTTTGCTTGACATGCATTATCAATGTTGTTTAAAGTACATAAATATCTGTTAGTATATTTCTCCATCACCAACAGGGTTAGGTTAGGTTAGGTTATACTACTTATTTTATATGTATGCATATTTCCTACCCATGTTAATCTATTTTACAATTTGCAATATTGTCTAGCAGTCGTTATTTTTTACAATTCCGTATTTTTCTTAAGGACTCCTGATATCCTCCAGGATTTGGTTCTTCCTAAACCAAGAGAAGTTCTCTAAGCCTTCATACCTACAGAGGACATGATCCACCATTTCTTCTTACTGACACTATATGCACAGAGTTGTTTCTGTAATATACAAGCCCCCAAAGTTTGTAATGTCTAGTCAAAAGTTAATTTCTGTGATGTACTTTAATGAACTTTTGTGCATATTTCCCTGCAGGAAAACATTATCATCGAACCAAGAACTCATTCTTAACCCAGTATGATGCTTTGGTACGTCAAGACCAAAATCATTGGTAATTGTTGGTTCATCATCCCGCAGGATGTATGAAGAAATCTCTCTACTTGTGAATATTATTGGACATTCTTGTGAATATTTAAATGTTTGAAAAAATATTGAACTGTATATTATGAAATGTCATTGCTTTTAATCACTTAGGGATAAAAGATGAACTAGAGAGGCATCAGTGAGTGCAACAGTTAAAGCTTTAACACAACACTCATCACCATAAGATAAAGGTCCCAGATTTGAATCCAACAGCCACGAATTCAAGTCCAACATATGTAAAAATAAGATATTTTAAAATTGTGTCCTTGGTCGGCTGTTGGATAATCAATTGCTAATTTTAAACTCATGTTGAGGTGAGCGTCCCCAGAAAAAAAGTCCCAATCTTCGTTCAAAACATTTATGGGCAACGTTTTGGACATCATGTCCTTCATCAGGTACATAATCATTGTTTTTTGTGACAGTAACACCCTTTCCAGCATCCCAGACCAACAAAAATTTGTTGTTTTTCTTTTTTCAAACACATAAAAAAGAAAAACAACAAATTCTGTTGGTCTGGGACTCTGGAAAGGGTGTTACTAACACAAAAACCAATGATTATTATGTACCTGATGAAGGATATGAGATGTCCGAACGTTGTCAATAAATGTTTGGAACGAAGCATTGGGACTTTTCTTCTAGGGCCATTCACCTCAACATAAGTTTAAAATTAGCAATTTTTTATAAACACTGACACCCCAGGGGTTAAATAATGTCTCATGTTGCTCACCTCCATATAAGGGAAAAAAAACTAAAAAAACAGTTTTCATCAAACTGAAATTAGAATTGTACACTTGGACGAACAATACTTTCACTCATTAATACATAAGCACATATTAAAATGTAAAGTTATTAATACTTGCCTTTTAATTAATTATAAATACTTGTGGGGCACTCTATAATCTTCATCCAAAATATTTAAAAAATATCAATAGGGGCTTAAGAAAAAACAAAAACAAGATACGATCAAATTATTTTTATTCTTGTTTGTCATATCTAACACAACTATTTTTTTAATCATATATTAATTCTTAAAATGTATTAAGTATTTCTATAATAACCATAATAATAACCATATTTTTGTTAAAAATCTGTATTGAAGATACTTTAAAAGACAGAAAATATTTCGTTCATTTAGTACCTAGTGTGGTAAGACAGTTACTTTTGAATATTTACACTGCTTTTAATTATAAAATAATTAAAGAAAATTAACATTTAAAAAAATTATTGGAGCATTTTTTTCCTCAAAATCAACCCATGATAGTAATGCTTTATACAAAGTGCATAAATGGGGAAGGGGGACTTCATAAATACATGGTGTTTTTTGTCAGTGAGACTGGCAATTGTAACTATATATACACATAATATACTAAAATGACACTTTAGCTTTTAGTTTAATTAGCAATTTTTTTTTACAAATTTGACAGAAAATACTTAAAATTATGGCTACAAAAATGAAAATTCTTAAGCTTTGTTTTACGTTTAATTACCCCCAAAGAAAAAGTTGCGACGGACATTCTTTTATAATCTCTAATTTACAGGGATGTTTTATTTATACAACTTGGTCACTGGCTTGGTATAGTAAAAATCTATTCCTTTTTCTTGACTTATAATATGCAACTGGCTAATAAGGCGGAAATAAAATTATAATAAATTATCTACTGCTCCTAGAAAATAATTAAAAACGAATAGTACACAAATTTATAAAGCTATATCTAAAATCTGATATACTTTGCTTTGTAAATATTACTTATTAAACTACCTTTTTTACATTGAGATGATGTTTAAAAAAAAAAGAAAAAAAAAAGCTTTTGTTTTTTTCTTACTGCTTGAGCATTGAGGTATCTTTTAATAAAAATTGTGTTTCATATTTATACATATTTTCATTTTTTTCCATAAACTAAAGTGGAAAATGCATGGTTAACCTTATCAGCCATTTTTTTTTACCATTCTATTTAGAAGCAAATAGTAAAAAGCTTTTATTTTTGTTTACTTCATGCTAAAAAGAGAGAATTGTCAAACAAAAAGCAAAGTGAGCCTTCTGATGGATTTCGTTACAAATATTACATCTGTTTTTGTACCGGCAGGAACAGCTTTCTAATTTCCCTATGGGAATGAAAATTTACTTCATTACGTGTCGCTGTGCACAGGCAATTGTCAATATCAATTGTAAACCTAGTGTAGGAAGAAAAACTATAACTTGAGTGTATATACATTACAATCTAACAAGACCCGTTTAAATTTTAGTACTCAAAACAAAATTGATATGTCTGAATGTTTATTTTGATGACAAAAGTGTACTGCTGGTGTTTAATGTATTTTATTTACAAATTATAATCCGACTAGCAAATATTTAAAACAGTTTTTGGATATGTAACTAATTTTTATATTAACATTTTTATTTGCAATGGAATTAAGGATCTTATAAAAGATTTATGAGAATTTTGCCATTGAATGCACACATTACACACTCAGTTAAAAAGCGGTGCTTTGTTTAATCCATCAAAACACTCTCACTCTGCTGTATAAAATAAAAAGGAAAAATTATACATATTCACACATATATATGTATATATATTGTTTGTAATGAATCTTCTATTTTTCAAGTAAATATTCTGTATATTATGTGTATCTTATCATTATAATAAATTTTGTACAATTATTAACATTTCTCACAAATGAAACATTCGCCTACCTCGAAATTTTTTAAATTTTATTTATTTTTTTTTTTTAAAGATACAAAAAGGCAATCCAAATATATTCAAAATCATAACAAATAAAAATATATAATAATAAATATTGCTGTTATAATAATAAAGAAAATATAAATTCCACATTCAAAACAATACCTCTGAATTGAATGTATATAAAACGTATAAGAAAAACAAGAACATCACTCATTAAAAAAAAAAAAAAAATTAAATATAACAAAAATTGAAGGAAACACAAGCTTTCAAGGAACTCATAATGGAGGAAAAAACCTTGTGATGTAATTTTCTTTTTTTTTAACAGTGCAAAAATGAAAAAGAAACAGAAAGAAAATCCTCACAAAGTTTGTCACATACACTGTGTAATGTAATGCGTGTAATGTGTACAAAAACTTGTGATTCAATCAATTTTACCATTAACTTCTACACGGTTCGCGTTTAAATCTTATTAAAATTTCAGTTATTCTTGTTTTCCTTTATAAAGGACAGTCGAGCAAAAAACTTACGAGTGATTGTAGAAAAAACGTTTTTATATTTACAATTACAATCACTACTATAGGATCCACTAGGTTTTTATCTTGTTTTTTTTTTCTTTTTCTCTTCTTTTACTTTAGGAATCAGTTTTTGTTTGTTCATACATTTCTTATGTATACATTTTATTTTTTTAATTGGGAAGTCAAAAAATTTGAAAAGCCACTTTTATAAGTTTTTTAAAAAGTTTTGTCTTAATTTATCTGTTAAAGAATTTCTTTTCTTAAGAAACTTTACAATTATTTAAGCCGATTTGCACTTCTGTGCTTTTTGCTGTGCAATTATGCCCCTAAAGGGCCTACAGCAATGGTTCAGATTGCTATTAATCCCTCAATTTCATCTTAAGAACGCTTAGTCAATTTTTTTTTTATACTTAAGAACGAAGAAAATTTCCTATAATCACACTTACTTTTTTATGTCAAGGGCTTTAAAAAAAAAAAAAAAAAAAAAAAAAATCAATTCACCTTAACAATTTAAATTTAAAAAATAATTAAAACCACATAAATTCACATATAAATAGGTGTTTTGTAAATATATATATATATTTTATATACGAATGTATATATAAAACAACAGTCTACAAATCCATTCTTATTCTTAAACAGATCCGTAAACATTTAGGTTTTTGTTTTAAAAACAATTAAAATGTGACATCTAATAATAATTGTTTCACAGTATTTTTATTTTAACTTTTTTTTCCTTAAATATATATACATATACATATACTACTTATGTACATATAAATATATATATATTTATTTAAAGGGGAAGGTCTGTACAAAATGAGGCTTTGCTTGGTTACCACCACTAGCTCGTTGCATCATTGTGACAGCTTGAAGATCACGCCAACTACAACAAAATACATTTTGAAAATAAATGGTACTTTCTTCTATTTGATTCATGGGGAAGAAATAATAAAAAAATTTGAGACGAAAGGTTCAGATTGAAACGGTTTTTCTACTTTTGCTTGGATTCATAAGAAAATTATAAGCAATTCACAGCACACAAAACATATTTTATGATTATTTAAAAACATGCCTGAAAAAGTTTCATTTCTACCACAAGGAAGTTTTTTTAGACCCATCTGCTCTACAATTACAAAACTTTTTATTTTATAATATTGCAAAAACAAATAATAAGCAAGTGTTTTATTCCTATACAACTTATTTCAATGTTTCGTGTTTTCACAATTGTTTTAGAAAAAGAAGTATATTTTTATTTGATTTTAAGTAGGAAAAAAATTAATGCTGTTTTTCTTGTTGCTTCTTCTTTTGTAAAGGTAGGGTGGTTTTACTTATGATGTATTTCCTACAACATATTTTTTAACCTTCATCCAATTGCAGACAGCAGATTGGCCATATTTTTTTTTCATTTTTACATGCACTACACCCTAAAGTTCTGAGAGAGGCTGACGAATGGCAGGTATTCTCAAGTTAGACATTTGTCCACTAACGGGTTTCAAAATAGACAGATGATTTGACAGCCTAACTGCCGTCTCATGAACACAAACAGAAATACTTTTAATCACACATTCTTAATTATTTGCTATTATTTTCAATTATTAATGTCTTTAATCAACAAGTGTAGTACATCAATTTGTGTATAGCAATGTATTTTTTTTACATAAAAAATACAAAGTTTTGATTGGAAATAAAAATGCAGTGACAGGTGGCTACAAGTTTGGATACCAATATGATAAAAATTGATTTGTATGACTCTGAAGAGGAAAGCTGTTGTGATCCTGTCAATCACCCACTATACTATACTGATACAATTGAGGGTGTCAAAAAAAATTGTGTGATCAACTACAATTTTTCTCTTTTTTTTTAATTGGAACAACACAAAAATAAATAAGAAACTCAACGATCTGAAAATTTAACACATTTCATTCCTTGCAGTTTCCTGTTTTATCACAACATTATTTTCTTACTTAGTACTTGTAAGTGTTGAGTTTTCTTTTAATTTTATGAGATTTTTTTAAACAAAAATGTGCTTATAAAGTTGAGTCAGAATTAATTTATCCTATTTATTAGTTAATTATTATTTCATTTATACTATTTTTTTATACTATTTATTTGTTATGATTCACGACAAGAAATGACCAAGAACTGCCATCCCTGCAAGCGGGAACAGGAACCAAACAGTGCAAGCAGATGAAGGTTAATTTAAGAAAAAAGATTACAACTTATTTTGGGGCTCTGCTTCTCTGAAGCAACTTTTTTTCTGTATTCGCCATAAATTAAAGAAACCCCAAAATGTATTGCAATCCTTTTTTTAATTCAGAATTATAATAAAATATGCTTAATAAAATACAAGATAAACAAAACCACCCTACACATATATGTTAGCATGTTTAGGTAAAAACAATTAAATCGTCAGGCAGGAAGATTTCTTTTTCAATTATCAAAAAATAACACATTAAAAAAAATAATTAAACAATTAGCAGCAGGCAATAAAAAATTAATCTGTTATCATAAATAGAAACTTTTTTATCCAAATTAGCTTTGTAATTTGTGATTTACATTTAACCTACATATTTCTTTAAAACTTGAAATCTTGGTAACAATCCAAACTGACATAAATCACAAATTATTCTAGCTGGTTTGTCTCCTAAAACATATTAAATACCGTTCAACACACTTATTGAAAATTATATGGTAAAAAAAATATACGGTACTATTCCAAGCAATTATTTATTCGCCTTTAGTTACTTAGGAATACATAGAATTGCAATACTTTGTATACCAATGCATTTTTAAAAATGTTAGCTAGGCGTCAATAGGATTTGCATTCACTCGTTCAACATGATTCTGATGAACAATTTGTTATTAAATTAATTAATCTTTATATAAAGTATTAGTTCAGATGAAAAAAAAATCAGTGTCATTGAGCGGGATTCGAACCCAAGACCCGTCGCTCTACCAATTGAACTATCGCGACTTCCATCCACTCAAACCCCAACTTTCAAATTTTCCCACTTTTAGCCATTTATGTAATGATTAATTAATTGGAAAACTCTATTCAGTCAATCACTTAACTCTAATGAATTTATGTAATGTTATCAATAGTAATATTTTCGGTATTTTAAATGCAGTCATTTTTTGTTTTTTTCTATGTGTAATGAGAAAGCTTATAAAGTGCGACTCTTCTAAACGAACAAGCAAGTGGAAAGGGTTTTTGACTGTAAATGAGGGGTAGCTGTTCACGAGAGAGTAACTTTTACAAATTAAAACAAATTCTAACAAAATACAAAATGTGGGGGGGGGGATAACTTCACCAATCGGGATCAACTGAGTTAGAGCAGAAGGGAAACAATTTTTGTTTGCCACCTCGGAGGGGAAAAAACTTTCAATCAAACAAGTAAAAATATTTTGCAAAAAATTATTTTAATGCTTGAACAATTCCTACATTAAAGAGAAGTGTTTGAAGGAATAACAGGCCTTACGAAGAAAAGTATGCATGTACTTTAGAATTTTGCTAAAAAGGTAAAAGTCAGACGGAGGACTAATTTCTTAAAAGATGTACCTACACAAAATAAAAAAATAAAAAATTAAATTAAAAAAACTTGTTTATTGTTTCTCAGTAAAAGATTCATGCCGACCTTCTCAACTCTTTTTTACATCAATAAAAATTCAACTGATCCTCCTATCAATTTATTTCACATTAAAAAAAACTCAGTAAGTTTGTACATATTTTCAGTTTATATCCGTAAAAAAGATTTCAAATGTACAAAAAGCCTTCTTTTTTGCCGAGGAAAGCAAAAATTGTACATTAAGAGGGTTTTCACTGTATGTTTTAATAATGTTAATATTATCTTAGCATGTATATGTGTGTCAAATTTTACTTTAAAGAAAACACTTCATCAAATGTGACAGAAAATTTATTTACCTCTAGTTTTTCATACAATTTACATTTTTAAAATTACTGATAATTTTTTTATTCTATGTTTTTCAGCGTATTTTTTCAGCACTTTTTTTAAATTGAAAAATCATAATCATGAATGATATTATAAGATTTAAAAAAAAAAAACATTTAAATAATAATAAAACACAATAGTTAAACAATATTTATTTATTTAAAATTTTTTACATTTAAATAAAAATTTCCTCGCATCATTGTTAAAATTAATTTATTCCATTTTTTTTTCTACAAAGGAGAACCCATTTTTTCAGCTATTAGATGATACCGATAGTTTATATATATAAAAGATAATTTTACAGTGTTCCTTCTCTTTATAGTCATAAGTTACGCACTGTAAATTAAATCTAAAAAATAAAGAAAAAAGTGTAATATTAAAATAAATCTTTCTGTACGAATGAAAGTAAAAACTAGTATATATGTATTTATTTTTTTTAATGAATATTAAATTCTTTCTGAACTTACAATTCATGCCATATCAGTGGCTGCTGGTTGGGGTTGTGTCCCTTCTGGCGTCAATTCTGAAGCAGGTGGTTGTTCTGGCTGATCAGTTGTGGCATTGGCGCTTGCAACTTGAGAAACTGTACCACTGCCTCCGACACCTTCAGATGGCGTGTTACCTGCCTGTGATCTCGGTACAAGAATCGAGTTCAGATTAGGTTGAATGCTCAACTCTGGAATGATAATAAACGAGTATTAACTGTTACTGGCCGTCGGGTATTCATATGTCAGTATGTTCTTAACATTAAGACGGATAAGAAGCCCTTGCTTACCATGTTCAGTGAAGTTGAATAACGGAGGTAACGGCCGACCATTTGGCAAGAGTGTATTTGCTTCTCGTAATTCATCGAAAAATGGTTCAGCACAAGCTTGCAGTGGTGTGATTCTTAATGAAGGTGTGTACTCTAAGAGCCTAGAAACAAGGTCAATTGCTTCGGGTGGCGTTCTTGATCTAAACACCTGAAATATAAAATAACAATTAATATTATTACTAAAACACTCAAAACACTCTCTTCAATCGTATTTTGGCAAAATTATCTGGAAGAAAATTGTTATTAAATATATCTCATTTAATTATTAGAACTGCAACAAGAAATTAAACATTTCCATAGTCATTGTGTTCCAATGGTTTAAACATTTAAAAAAAAAATTGACAGCCAGCAAAACTTTGTTGGTCTGCAAATTTGAACAGTACACTCAAACAAGGTGTGCAGAAAAGTTGATTCATAATGATAACAAATATAAAAGGGGCAAATTGTGTTTCAATTTTAATCAGTGTGTAAGAGTCAAATGTGAATCACCACGACATTAGTAAAATTGAAAAAAGGTTTGTCGACAAGTTGCACATTAGCTCACCTTGCAACAGACTGATTTAAAATTGTAACAGTTGTTCCTTAAATAATACAACTAAATAATTGTTACCAGTAACCAATGTTTAGACTCGAAACGAATAAAGTGGAAAAATCACCATGTCTCAAACTTGGCCTCTTTCTCAACATCCGACAACTGTATTTTTTAGAAGAACCCATTAATTAACAATTTTATGAAAATTTTGTTTAAATCAGCTACACCCTTAACAAAACTAGATGAAAACAGTCTACTACACCCGCCCTACTCCTAACCTTGCTTAACTTACCCTTTCATGCACTGGAAAACAAACAAAAAATGGAATAGACTTTTTTACAATCAAAATACAAGTGGAACAACCAGAAAATTTACCAGCTGAACTGGTTATTAACCATCGTTGAGGATTCAACTGAAAATTTCTTACTAAAATACAGGCCCTTTCTCCCTAATCCAAACTTCAAATACTCTGAACATTATAGTAATCTGACTGGAAAAAATTCAAGAAGTGAAAATTTTAAAATATAAGAATAAAACATTGTTTAGGTTAAGGTGACAGAAAAGAAGGGAGAGGTGAGATAGAGGGAGTGTGTGTGAGAGAGTCATAATCATACGACAGACAAGGATCTACGTTTTTCTAGTGTTAAATATAATTACCGAGAGAAAACAGATCAAGGTACAATTTTTTACATTGCAATAAAAAAATTAAAATAATAGTAATATGAAAAAGTCATCTCCAAGTTGAAAATAAAGTTTTCCTCCATAAAATCCATTGGGAAAACACCTTGTCATGAATTTAAAAAAAAAAAAAAAAAAAAAAAAAAAAAAAAAAAAAAAAAAAAAAAAGAACACAATATTCCAATTACGTATCAACTTCCTACTAAAAATGCAAACCTAAACATTATTCGAGTAAAGCATTAACAATAGAAATTTTTCCAACGAAAAAAGAATAATTTATCAGAGTTCAACAAGTTGATAAAAACAATAATCGTGATACACTTTGAAGTGTGAGTTAAAAGAAATGTGATCTTTTTTTACTCAATATAATAATTTCCACAATTTTAATTAAGACTGCTGAGAATTGTAAATAGAAAAGACTAAACATGTAAAGAAAGATAGAATTTTTATGAGATTCTTGTCCCCTTTTACATAACATCTCTAATGTTATTGCTTGCATTTCTTCATGCAGTTTTTTTGTTTTGTTTTATTTATCAGATAAGATAGTTAGTACCACAAAATAACCATGATAACTACCAGAAGCGTAATTAATACCAAATATTTCAATATTTTTTTTTATAAATACAAAATATGCATCAATAAATACACAGAATTCAACCCATTTCCAGTTTAGTTGCAACAAATGCGCGCTTATATAATTAAAAACAATAATTTATCTCCACAAAATAACAAAAAAGCATTGCCAAATTGTGTACTCAGTTAAAAATAGCCATTAAAAAAAAAAACTAAATTACACGTTTGTTAGAATGAATGACCAGCGGATCATCTTGAAATATAAAGGTATGGGGGGGGGAGAAGATAGAAAAATAAATAACAGAGGGATGCTTTCTTGCTGTTGTTGCACGCCGACAAATGACTTACTCTAATTTTTTGGTGGTCGGTTGTGTTCGAGTTGACAGACATTTGCTGCAGCATGAACTGCAATTAAAACAATTGCCTAAATTATTAAAAAGGACAAGAACTCTCTATCTTCTTTGAGATGAAGTCCTTGGACAATGGATGATCCTAAGTTTATTTTATGTTTGTAAAAAAAAACCTGATTAAACCCTATTTTAATTTTATTGATTGATCTAACCATCATTAGATTGTTTTAGAAGGGGGGAAATTAAAAGCAAAGCCGTTCAAGCTGAACTTTTATTATCAAAAGGGCATATTTATATTGTTTTTAGAAAACACAGAAACTTTTAAAAGAAAATTACCTTTTGCCAGGGGTGCGACCTGATTTGAGGGAATTTGAACTCCGTATAGTTTGGGTTCATTTCCCTTATTTGTTCCCTTGTTGGCGTTCCGAGGACCTTAATGATCTCGACTAGCTGATCAACACCAGAATCACCTGGGAAAATTGGTTGGCCCAAGAGAAGTTCAGCCAAGACACAGCCTGCACTCCACACATCTAAAGAAATTTTTTGTTAGTAAATAGACACAAGTGAAAAGAATACAGCTATTATGCTGCATAGAATGACCCAAATTTGTTTTTCAACAAAGACGGGCAAGGCTATATGAGATTCTATTTATATATGCATGCAATGGAATCCATATTTTTTTTTTATACCTTGCGGAATAACTTCCAAACTTCATTTAAGCGTTTCAGTCAACACATACTTATAGTAAACTGCTATTATTTTATCATCCAACAACTAATTATTAATGTATTATTTTAAAAAATATTTTACCGATTTTTGTCGTGTAGTCTATCGCGCCAAATATAAGCTCTGGGGCCCTGTAGTATCGAGAGCAAATGTACGAAACATTTGGTTCACCTTTGACAAGATGTTTTGCAGAACCAAAATCGCAAAGTTTCAGAACACCTGTTTCAGGATGTAAGAGAAGATTTTGAGGCTTAATATCTCTATGGCATATGCCGAGTGAATGAATGTAACCAAGACTCCTCATTAATTGGTACATGTACAGCTGAAAAGAGAAAAGAAAATACAACCGTGGTGACGTTTTAAGAATAAAAATACTTCATATAAATGAAATTAAACTGCCAGGAGAAAGAAAAAATTTTTTTTTACCTTAATAAAACTAATGGGGACCGTTTGTCTAGATTTACTGTAGTGTCTTGAAACTTTGTACACGGTTTCGGGTATATATTCAAGCACTAAATTCAAGTATACCTCATCCTTCTGAAAAATGAACGAAAGTAGTATAATAGTGAACAATTTATGTTTAAATTGAAAATCCTTACCTTTTCTCCACCCGAATAGAAGAAATATTTTAACTTGACTATATTACAGTGTTCTAAACGCCTCATAATCTGAAGTTCTCGATTCTGAAATAAGTAACATATTTTTAAGAAAATTATATAATTAAGAGGTAAGATACATCATATTTTTATGTCAAAAATATATTACTTATAGGTGAGTAAACCATAGTTTTTAAGTTTTGTAATAAATTTATTTCCTATGAATTCAAATAAAACAGTTTACTGTTGCGGAAGTCAAATTTGATCTACAAATCTGATATAATCAATGAATTAATTTACGGTGTAGAGTTCATTTGAAAAATTCAAAATTACAAAGAGAACAAGTTTCACTGCAACTATCTATTGTGAACAGCAGGGCTCTACAAACATTATTTCGGCTGATTCTATAAAGAGCATTTATAAACCTTCAAAAACAAATTTGTTTTTTAAAATTAAGTGTGACTTGCCACACCGACCCAAGAAATTTGGAAAAGTCCATGCAGCCCACTGATTACTGCCTGAATTTTTTTTTTTTTTTTTTTTGGGGGGGTTTCTTTGGATTTACTGATAATCTAAGCACATTAAGGCAGTGAGTAGACACGCGCCGCGCTGCCTTGCTTTTGGAAATTTATCGTAGAGTAATATTTCAACGCACAATTGAAAATATAAAATGAATTTAATTTTAAATTGTGTACCAGTTTTCACTCACCCTAATAACATATTACTTATTTGAGTGCATTTGAAATGTTTTCTTAAAGGTTAATTTTAAAACAATTGTGCTCATCAATTTTCAGACACAACAAAGGTACTACTTAAATTTTTGATGTTGCCAGAGAGCAAACCAATCAACACCTCCGTTACAAAAAGTATGGTTATGATCCAACCTTGTTGAACAATCCACTTAACAATCTATTGTGATTTCATATTGACTTTTTTTTTTTTTTCTTTTTTTTTTTTTGGTTAATTTCTCCGATGGCTGTCACAAGAGTGTAGTTAGTTACCTTAAACCGTTTATCCTGAAGAACTTTTTTGATTGCAACCATTTCATTGGTCTCACAAAGCTTTGCTTGGTAAACAACTCCGAAACTTCCATTTCCAATGACCTTTGTGTCCATATAGGACACCTCTAAAGGTCTGTCAGGGCCCCTCCCCGGTGTTGCTACTACAGTTGTCACCTTATCACCATCTTTACCTGTAAAAAAGTCGTTCCAATTATTGAAAAATGTGTCCATTGAGAAATACACTGTATAAATTTGTTTGCAGTGATCATTTTATATTGTTCTTTAAACAAACAAAAACAAATTTAATAAATTTTTTTCAAACAATAAAAATACTATAAACAAGCCAAAAGTAAGCGATAAAATTATAGCACCAAATAACTTTTTCCCACTTTTATTGCAAAAATAGAGGTGCTTATTCTTTACTCTTAAAAATAAAAACAAATGTTTTTCAAACTTTTCCTCAATTTTACTTTTTTTTTTTTATTTAATCGCTAACAGAAAAACATTAGGAATGAATATACAAAGTAATACA
Organism: Cimex hemipterus; assembly: GCA_039619505.1. Taxonomy (NCBI): domain Eukaryota; kingdom Metazoa; phylum Arthropoda; class Insecta; order Hemiptera; family Cimicidae; genus Cimex; species Cimex hemipterus. The sequence continues at coordinate 12,655,450 of CM077105.1, forward strand.
CCTTTAAATAAGCAGTAAGTACAGATAACTAACCATTGAAGCAAATAAAGATGCATAATAACAGTAGCAAATTAAAATGTTTATATCTGAATTAAAATGTGATTAAAACAGTATTTTTTATTATATCCATGACATTTTTGATGTCTTTGAAGTTGCAAAAAGGGAGATTTAATGGGAAATGAAAGGTATAAGAGTGCTGACTCGTAACTATAAAACATAAAGCGTAATTATAAAAAATTAAATTCTGGATAATACTATTAATTAACATGCATTAAGGTACAACTAAAGCATTTGAAAAAGTGCAGAAAAGAAGATAAGAGAGGGTTGCATTAACAAATAACACAACTTTGCACAAGAACATCGAAACAATTACACAAACTTTATATTTAAAAAAAGGCATTTATTCAAGGAATCATTAAATATTAATTTTGTCTGTGAATAATTTTTATAATAACTAAATTGGTTTAACAAAAAAAAATTCATTCCAATGTGCATTAGCATGTCTTTCTGCCAGAAATCTGTTCGGTGTTTAGACAGTTAAAGGTGTGTTAATTATTTGTAAAAGCAGGTTCATAAGTTAGAAAGAAAAAAAAAATGAAACAAAAAAGTAAATTTGGCTGGTTTTAAACAAAAATGTTATTTTCATATTAATTTGTTTGTTGTTGTTTTTTTACATAAAATTGGAAGGAAAAAAAAATTAAAAGTTGAATTCAAGTTAAAAAAAAAAGGTGGAATTGAGGAAAAATTAATAAACAATAAATTAATAGGGAGATAAAGGAAATGAATATAGCGTTGTTGAAATTGTATGATAAAAATGGAATTTCAAAGGTTAATCTCTTTATCAATTAAAAAATATAAATCACTGAAGCTTCTAGCTAATAGGAATATTAGAAAAATCTATCTAATAACCATTTCTATCACTTGCACAGCTTTAATAATAATAATATACTTAACATAAAAGAACAATAATATAAAGAGAGAAATAGGAAATATATTTGCATTAAATTTATGGAGTAACTTATTAAAAAAAAAAGGCAACTGCATAAAAGGGAAATAACTATTGAAAGTAGTTTATAGACAGATCAGGTCTGTTTTCAGTTAGTCATAGTTCCCGATCCAAAATTAAACTTTTCCAATTGTACCTGTTCAATGTCCAAGTTGAATACCGTTGATAGCATAAATATTATACTGACAAGGGGAAAGAAAATATACTGAATACACAAACCTAAAAAGAAACATCTCCCGATTTGGTAATGACTGTTAATTAATTATCCTTAACAATGCAAGGATTTACATCGGACTGAGAATTTTATTTCTTTGATATAAAATGGTCACAAACCGTCGCTTAATTCTATTCTTAAATGCGAGTAAAGTTAATACTTATATCTCTTTTGTTATTGTTTTATGACACTATTAAAACTTAGGAACATGCCTTTTAATTTTTTCCAGTGAAATAAGATATTTTTTCAACGATAGCAAACACGAGACAACAGTTCTTATTTTTTTTTTTCGAGAGTTGTAAATTTTATGACTTCAAAGCAAGTATTAGCCAACTGAGATAAAAAGGCTTCGAGTTTTTTTTTTTTTTTTTTTTTGTAAAACTTTATTCACAACGTACAAATTTTGATTCTTTAAAGATAAATCGCACTGATGAAAAAAGTCTTTTATTAATAAATAAAAAATTTAAAAAAACTTAAAAATTGTAAAAATAAATGAATATTAAAAGTCACATTTCTGAATGTTGTTAATGCAAAACGTATAAAAACGTTAATCTTATTTTAGCAATTCAATTCAAAAATATATTATAAAGAGTTGACATACATTTTCCAAGGTAATACAAAACTGATAACGGTTTTGTGTTTACTTCAAAAATTTATCACACGATTATTAAAGAAATGATTATAAATCCCTTACCTAATTTAGGAAAGCTAAGCTATTACGTAACAAACGGATGTGTCAAGATGATACATTAGCGAACTTAACACTCTTTACACCTTCGGGAAAACTGACGTTGACAAAATGAAAATAGCTTACTTATTAGATGAATGAGTGAAGAAAATAAACTATTTTATTAACCAGGCCATTATTTCCTTTTTTGTAAACATAAATGTCAAAATCTATAATGGTTAGTACGTGGATGCAGACAAATAAATCACAATTTTTCCTCTCTAATTAATTAAATTGTTTTCCAAATAGATAATAGCATAATAATTAAAATTTAAATTCAGGGGATTTTTTATGAGATGCATAAAAACTGATAAATGATTTTAATCTTTTTAAATCTATATAAACTTAAGATAACATTTTAAAAATCATTTGGATGACAAGTTGCACTATTTGAAATGATAATTTTCCATTGGCATTGTGATATTTTCAACTGTGATCTCAACAATTGGTGCTCATATTGATACTGACTTCTTTTTTTTTCTTTTTTTTTTAATTGAATACAGTGAGTACCCCTCTGAAAAATATTGGTCAAGGCCATTTTTATGATATATTTATTTATATATTACATCTGCACTTAAATAATAAACGATGCTGCACAATTTATACTATCAGCAGTTAGAAAATTATGAAATAATCTTTTTTCCAAATTAAAGCTCACAATAGAGTAACAAAATGTAGTTTTCCCCTTAGATTTTTTATCTGTTTATTGATAATTTTCACAATTTTTAGTAGGTCATAAGCCAAGTTAATTAAAATTATCAAAATACATAATCTGGATAATGATAAGGGAAGTTGAATTTTTTTTTTTATGAAATGGAATTTTTTAGCTCTTAATTTTGTAAAATACTTGGCTTTGTGTGTGTTTTTGAATATATGTAAGAGTGAGTGAAAAAATGAAAGCAATGAGTGAGTGTGTGTGGCCATGTTTGTCTGTTTTTTTTTGTGTGTGAGTGAGCCTTGTGAGTTTTTTTGGTGAGTGCTGTGTGTGAGCGTTTGCTTGAAAGAATGGTGAGCATGTTTTGTATGTGTATTTGTGCGCACGCGCGCGCGTGTGCTGTACGAGTGTGAGCACGTGTGTGTTAGTGTTTGAGTGAATGAGAATGCGTTTGTGCGAAGCGCGTACATGCGTGCTTGTATGGTCCATGTGTGATTTTCGTTCTTTAAATTCCTTTAACGTAAAAGCGTAAAAGTAAAATTCGTTACAACCATGGGAAAAATTTAAGTTTCTAAATTAAGCAATACTGTTCGAAGAAAAAATATTTTACTTCAAAAATTGTTAAGCGCTCGTTTGACACGCTTTTCTGCACGATCAACGCGCAATTTCAGATAAATTTCAAGTGCAGGAACGATAGAATTTTATCACGTTATCCCAAAAGCGTAGAAAAGAGTAAGGAAACGAAATCGTTCAAATTCAAATCTTTGCGGATGAAAAATTGCGGTTAATTTTAATATGGCGTGATGATATACATATTAAAATATATAAGCGATATTAAAAAATGGCACGAACGATTAGTGTTTTACACTGACAATAGTTGCATTTAACAAAAAAAAATTTTTTTTGGCTGACAATTTATGTTAGAACAAGGAAGGAACAATGGCGGAATGTATTAAAATTTCCTTCTTAATGAAATTTTAAGTTTGATTTGGTGAAAAATCCAGTTACTGTTCATTGTTAAAAGAATTTTCAATTATTTCTATTTTTTCTAGTGCAGGCATCAAGATTCCATGTGAAATGTCAATCCATCGATTGTGGATTTGTCTGGTTAATGTGCATTTGGGTTTTTAAACAGGATACGAGGAAAATTCTAGGATATTTAAAAACCCAAAAGAAGGAAGTGAATGAGTGAGTGAATGTGCGTACGTTCGTTTGAGCGGACGGTGAGCGTGCTTTTTCCTGTTTTGTACGTATTAAAAGAATTTTCAATGATTTATATTTTTTATTGCAGGCATCAAGATTCCACGTGAAATATGTTAATCCATCGATTGTGGATGTTACTGGTTAGTAATTTTGATTTTATAAGCATGACTTTAAACAGGGCGCGTTACTTTTTGTTTTCCCTCAAATAAGAAACTTACGAAGTTTGTGTTTGATAGATTTTAAAAATGACTGAACGGAAAAGTTCGGCGTTTTCTCCGAAGAGGAGGCGTTCTGATGGGGTCTCCTGTTGGCACCCATCTGGTACACGTACGTGCACTCCCAAAACAGTCGCACAACACAGAGCCCAAACCCCACCCTGAAAAGTCAGACCAGTCTAAATGTAGTCCTCGTCCCGAGAAGTAAAACGATTCTAGACGGGCTAAACCTCAACGACTGGGGGGAAGAGACAAGTTTTCTAGTTCCTTGCCACCGCCAGGTTCACCTTGCGTCCCCTTCAATCCTCCCTCTTCCTCACGCCCCACCCATGGAATACAGCCGATCAGAGAAAAGGATAAACCTCGACTAACAACAAACAAACAATTTCCCTTATCGTTTCTTAAAAGATAAGACCGAGAGCTAATTTTTTCTCCTTAAAATCCCTTTACCGAATATTAAAACCCGCAATCCTCCTGTGGGATTGGTGCGCGTTTTACAACTCACAAGAAGTCTTAAAATCATTGCTTATAAAAGATCCAAGGTTAAATATTGAGACGCAATATTTTAAAATAAGACGTCAATAGAATTCCAATCGATCAATCGAATTCCAGAGGTACAACTCCAGCTACGTTCTTGCTAAACCACTGCGCAATTTATGAAAATTTAGGAACAGAAAATTTCATATGCCATCTTTCAATATTAATATAATCTGGTAGTAAACATCGGCAGCTTGGCCAGACAGTTCGAAAGATTCAACGTATAGATAAAAATAATTATCTTAGGGAAATATAATTTGTGTTTCACAGTGACCTGTTGTTACATAACGTGTTGAAGTCCTGAGGACCGGTCAATGATGAGGTAGTTTAGAAAAATACTTTTTTTCTTTTCTTTTTTTAAGTTTCGACTATTATTCCGGTCATCTTTAAGGGCTTGCGTAAATTACAAAACATACGTCGATTGGAAAAACTACAATTTAAGAGGTAAATATTCACTAATTTCGTGATCCGCTTGATTAATTAATATATTATAATTCATTAAGGTTTTTAATTGAGATAAAAGTCAATGGCACGAGCGGGATTCGAACCCACGATCTTCGACTTGATACGCCGCTTGTCTACCACTTGAGCTATCGTGGCCTCGATCCACTCGGATAACAACTTTGAAAAATGGCAAAGGAAGTTTTTATTAAGGACGATAACGAAGTAAAGGGAAATAAAAAAATTAAATTGTAATAGTTTCATAATGCTTTATGATGTTGACGTAGCTATAGCTGAGTTTACATGTACCTGTTCTGTAATTAATGCTGTGTGTGTCTCTGTTAATGTAAACCATTTATAGAAGTTGCGCTTGTACTTGTTTTTTTTTCTTTGTTTAGGAGTATTTTATTTTAATCGAAGCAGTGTAGTTTTTCAACTGGCCAATGCTGTAGTGGTATTTGGTGTTTTAGTCATAGATATTATTTTTCCTATTTTTTCTAGGTATTGCGATGCAATCGGATTTCTAGGCTGTCGATGTTGGATCTTTGATTTTGGAAAAAAGTGTATGCACTGCTTTATGATTTTTAAAAGCTCTTTTAATGTGTTCTGAGGAGAGAAAGTTACTTAATTTGTATGAAAATGTGTGAACGAATGGAATGGACATGAATATTGGTTTTTCTTTGAATGATGTGTCGTGTACAGCGGAGAAATTCGTTTTATGTAGTGCTGGGTTAAATACAATTGGAAAATCCATTATATTTAAGAGACTAAATTACTGCTTTCAATTAATTAATCCATTTATGTAAGGTTTTGTTTGAAATAAAAAAAGTCACGTGCGGGATTCGAATCCACGACCTTCGGCTCAATATTCGGTCACGATATCTCAAGTGTTAGAACAGCGCCGTATTGAGCCGAAGGTCGTGGGTTCGAATCCCGCTCGTGTCACTAACTTTTTTATTCTAATCAAAACCTTATATACACAGATTAATTGACGCAATTGGTAAATATAATTTTTCTAAAGATAAGTCGAAATTGAATATGTGTCGCAGAAATTATGTGAAAAATCGTTTGCCGATTGTCAATCAAGGTAGAAAACACATATTTCAAAATAAAATAGAGAGTCTATAATAATTCGAACGGTTCGCAGAATGTTTCAAGAATTTTTAGGTTGACAGGTAAAAATATTTCACAAACGCTTCCTGCCCAGTTTCAGCGCTCTCAAAATTTCGGAGTGCCTACCGGAAATGGTTAGATGAAATAGAACAAAATGAGATCCGACTGACCCTGATCGAGTGATCTAAATTTGGACGTTGTTATCCAAAATATACCAATTAATTGATTTCATTATCAAAATTAACGTCCTAGTTAATCGAAAACAGCGGGGCAAGTTTTAGATACGTTAGCTATATAGCTATCAACGTTTTACGTTTTCTCCGTCAAGGAATTGTAAAGATATAATACTTCCTATAAATCTTGTCAGTGATAACAGTTTGATTTGCATTTCCCCTGCGAGTGATCTTCAGGGACGTTTAATCATGACAAATGGTACAGATGCACTGTCAAAATTAACGTACAACCTTACAAAATCAAATCAGAAACGCTTCCGGGAGGCAAGATCTTTGACCTGAATATTCATCGATTCCACCTACCCTTTGTTTCCACATCATTCTGACAAAAGACAAGGGTAAAAAATGCCAAAAGGTCAATAGGTGTTCCGAACCCTTGTATATTTTAAAAATCAAATAGAAGGCTATTTTTTTTTAAGTTTGGATATGGTTCGAGTGTGGGGGATTCATTCGAACCCCTCGATTTTACAGTGCTATGATCCACGATTACCTAAAATAATTTATCAGGCATTAAAATAGTTTTATTTATTTGTTCACTTTTTGTGTTTAAATTAACTATTAATAGTGCTTTCAGGCCGGGAAGTGGTTTTCGTTAACGAAGAACATAGAACACGTTGGTTATTGCAAAGTGCACTCAGTACGTTTAGGGACTGGTACTCAGGGAGATAGGTTCCGTCCTAAATCAATACCGGAAGTACGGGCGACTTGGACGCTGCCCCTCCCGTTTGTGGCATTTTTACTTCGAAAAGAACAAATAAATCCGCCGATTATAAGGACACACGGTGTGGAACAAACTGCAAAAGCCTAAAACTAAACAGCCATAATTTCTCACCGCGTACCAAATGAGGTTAACACAACAGTCTGAAAAAAACAAAAACCAATAACAAATATAAAAGAAAAGTTTGATAGTCCAATTGAAAGCCATTTAAAAAAAAAAAATATTTTTAAAAAACAGAACAAAAGACCAGAAGGACAAATTAAGAGGAACGATGAATGATGGAGAAAGTGCGATGTTCAATCTTTTTTAAAAAAATAGTTCCTACCAAAGTAAGCACACACTGTAAGTAGGAACTATTTTTAAAAAGGATTGGACAAATTAGGAGTGTATTTTTTGTCAGCGGTTTGATCGGATTGATCGACCGGCCTTCCCTAGCGATTGGACTGCTGCCATATTTTAGCATTGTTTATTCCTTAATTTACCGGACCACTGTAAATCTGACCGGGACCTCGGCGATTCTGAATTAGGCCAATTTCGATCTAATTCTCAGGCCACACAACGTTTTTGTTAAATCGTAATCGAAAAGTGAATTTTTAAAGCCAGAAAAAGAAAGCTTATAGGATGAGATAATCATCTTTAAAGGATTACGACTCCTGACTCCTTAATCCTTTTATACGCCGCTTGATAAAATAGACTGTGTAAACTCAACGGACAAAACAACAACGTGCAAATAATTTTTTTAAATTTAAAGATACCGTTAAAAAAGCAACCATAAAAAAGTTTAATTTACTTTTGTGTTCACATTTTACTACTGTTTCCACAGAAACCAAAATTACGAAAAATAATTCTAGTATAGCAGAGACTGTTCGTTCAAAAAGCGAAAAATTATATTTCGACTGATTTGACCAACCACACAAGCCAATCAACTTCAACAATTTCATGTATTGGGGCAACAGGCCCTAAGCCTTAGTGTAGGACTATGGTAATGTTCGCGTATGGGTACGTCTTACGTCTATATTGTTATATGTGTATTTTATAATTAATACTATTATGCTCGTAATATAGTCTTTGTAAGAATAATGTTGTGTATTCGTGTTTATACGTATTTCTCTATTTTCTTTCATATTTATATGGGCTTGCCAGTATTTTAATGGTTGCATGTACAGGTGTATGAGTCAGATCGATAAACAGAGATGAGACCAGAGAGAAAGAGAGAAAGAAAGAAAGAAAGAAAGAAAGAAAGAAAGAAAGAAAGAAAGAAAGAGAGAGAGAGAGAGAGAGAGAGAGAGAGAGAGAGAGAGAGAGAGAGAGA
>CM077105.1:12663833-12719690 GCA_039619505.1 Cimex hemipterus
AGAGAGAGAGAGAGAGAGAGAGAGAGAGAGAGAGAGAGAGAGAGAGACAAGCATAGACAGACAAAGGAGGGGATGGAGGGAAATAGAAAGCTAGTGGAGGGTAAAAGAGAGACAAGAAATAGATGGAGAAAGATAGAGAATGTGAAAGCGAAATTGAAAGAAAGAAAGAGGGAAGCAGAGAGAAAGCGTCAATGAGTGAGAGAGAACGACAGAGTGAGAGTGGGTGACAGAGAGAAAGCTACATGGAGGAAGAAAGAGACACAAGAGTGTTAGATATAGAGGAAAAAGGTGAAATTAAAAGAGGGAAGTACAATGAGAAAGAGAGACAAGAGTGTTAAAGATATAGAGAACGCGAAAGTGAGATAAAGTAAGATTAAAAGAGAGAGAACGTGTGAGAGACAAAGAGAGAAAATGCGACAGTTAGAGAAAAAATCCAGGTGGAGGGTGAAAGAGAAACAAGAGTGTTAGAGACATAGACAAAGAAAAAGAGTGTGAGAAAGTGAGAGAGGAAAAGCGACAGTGAATGAGCGGGAGTGAGACAGAACCACAGAGACGGGGACGGGGCGAGCGACAAAAAGAGGTAGAGAGCGAGGTAGAATGAAAGTGAGATAGAATGTATGAGAGGGGTAGATAAAGATAGACAGAAAAAGTGAGACAGAAACTACCTCCTACCTCCTTGTAAAAACTCTCGAGTTCCACTTCACATTGAAAATTCTATTCTGGCTGGACCTAATGTCTTTCCTAATAGCCAATCCGAATTGGCAGCGGCTCACCACACGCAGAGTAATGACAAGCTCCTGTCATTAGCCTATTATTGTCTGAACTAATTGTTTTCAAAATTCGGGCCCACACTTCAACTCAGTTTACATGAAACTAAGGTCTATATTATTTGAAACAAGAGAGGAATTCTTAAAAACAGATATTTTAAGGAGGTATGCATCTATTTTAGAAGAATAAATATGTACAGCACTAATAATTTTATAATTTATTAGCTTAAGACTTTGTGTTATCTTTGCCAGCCATAATTCAAGACACGTTTTAAAGTATAAAAACTTATACAGAGGAAATTTTGTCCGAAATCTTTGTAATATATCGCTATGCAGCAGACGAACAATCTCCTTTGTTTATTATGACATCGATAAAAAATAAATTTATAGTAAGTAATATCTCTTTTTATATAAATTTTTATGTTTTTTGTTGTTTTTTTTTAATGTTGTAACCACTCTTTCGTGTGAATAATTCTTTCTGGCTGAATTTTCACTTGGTTTAAATTTATTGATCTTCAACGACTTTGGTTCAGAAAAAACGTAGGAAATATTTTTCTTAAACTAGGACGAATAGTAGATATTAAATAAAAAAGCAGAAAATTAGATAGTATTTAAAAATATCAAGCGGAGATGAAACGCAATGCAATTCTAGAGTACAAAATAATTACTCAAGAGCGAACAAAAGATTAATAAACCTAAGTTTTCATTCGTAATATATCCCTGGCCCAATTGTAATCCCTACAATTAATAAATAGATTCATGAAAAGGTATCACTTCAAAACTGCGACCGACCAGGAAAAAAAAGAGGTCTCAATTTTATTTTTATTACTTGACCGACGTCGGTTATATTTTCCCGAGTTGTGCACAAGAGTTGTCGGTCTAGTCTAACCCATCCGCCGTACGATAATGAAAAGTTTTTTCGTTTGTGTTTTTCTTGTTATCCTCCTCGGGCTGTCACGGATAAACTTCCTTCAATCGATATTGACGTTTTGACTCTTAAAATTGAATTTTTGTGATTATTAATCTTCCGATGACCCGGATTTCTTCCCATTTTTTATCGTTTAACCGTATATGCTGTTCCATGTGAACAAGTGGGCCAATGGGCAGAGGGCGTATCCTGTCCTACAGAGTGGGTCATGCGCGTTTCCCCGACAATAAAACCATGAATGAATAAAAATTTGGCTCTACCAAATAGGGGTTTAAAAAAAAAGTCACCCTTAATTCAATCAACATAATAAAATAAAAGATTTACAATCAATCATTAAATTGAGATAAGCCGAGATAAAAAAATTTCCTCTAATTATTTCCCAATCACTAGACCCCTTTTTAAGTGATTAATGAAATATTTACATTAATTCACTGAAAACATTTTCAATAATATTCCACCCAGTATTATTTTGCTCTTAATCATGAATGGACCTAAACTGAGAATGGGACTCACCAAGTCATAAACTGACGACTCACACATTAGAAGTAAGTTACAACATATCACATGTCTGATCATGTCAGCTAGCTAAGTCACAAATATACGTATCATACTCCAGGAGTTAACCCCTGCTTACAAATGAACACATCTGAAGTGTGAATTAGTCCCACAAGTCACAAATGGTAGAATCACATTACCAAGGTGTTACTTACACACTCTAAGTCACAAATGGGCATACCGAAAGTTTGATCATTTAAGCTGGCTAAGGTACAAATGTACGAATCACACCTGTGGTAATTAACTTCCCGAGTCACGAATGAATTTCAAGCGCGGTTCAGATTCAAGAAGTCATAAATGGATAAATAACACTGCGATTCTTTCAGACTCTCGAAATTGAATCTTATCTCAATCTAATGTATAATAATCACAACTGGACGTATCACACCTGTAGTAGTTGCTATCACGAATGGACCTCAAACACGGTCACAAGAGCACGTCAGACTCACAAGTAGCAAAAGTTAAGTCAACGTCACAAAGCCACAAAAGGACGTACAAGCGTGTTACTTCCATTTGAAACATACAGCACGCAAGACTTGTGAATTCTTAACACGAACATGTCAGATATTGTCATACGTGTAATTTCTTGATTTATCTGAGGACGGCCTACCTAATTACCGGCAATAAAATTGCTCCAGATGTTCAACAGTTACATTATAATTAATTTTATTAATTTAACATCATTCGACAAAAAGTTATAAATTCACATATTCTAAATGTGTAAAATAGTGGATGTTTCTGTAAATTGGTTGGCTGTGTTTGCGATGAACAGAAGTAAAAAACCGATCTTTTTAAAAAGATGTCAACGATCCAGATTTCGAGCCTACAGCTCATCATCAGGTCGTAGGGCTACTTCCATTTGATGATGAGATGTAGGCTCGAACTCCGGACCATTGAAAACAACTTACTGTGAGGAGGGACTACTTTTTTAAAAAGATTGAACAACACGCTCACTCCACTATATATCTTTTCTATTAGTGAAAATCTCCACAAAGACCTCAAAATCCCATTTGTAAATAAATTAATTCCCACCACATTCTCCAAATTCCATGACAAACTCTCCAAACACCCTAACCCATTAGCTCATTCCATGTCCAACAAAATCCATCCCTACAACCCGGACAGAAGACTAAAGCGGAGATGGCCCCGGGACCTCCTCACCAAGGAATAGCCCTCGGAAAAATGGGAGAGCAACGATGGCTGCACCCTCCCCTCAAGACAAAATGAACTGTGCTGTGTATATAAGTCACAAAATTACAAAATGTATAAACATATACAGATGGTAATAAAAAAAAATAAATAAATAAAAAAAAATTAGTGAAAAAACGATGGAATCTCTCAGGGGAAAACGAAACGGTTTAACAACCCCTTAAGAATTATTCTCCATCTGGCGACTAATTTCCGTCAGGAGTTGGTCGATTTCCAGTTCCTGGTAAATGAAACACGAAAGGAAGGTCGCTATCGGGCCTTGCACTTCTTCCTAAAATAGTCCATATCTCCACTGGGAAAAAGGACCGCTTCCCGGAGAGAAAGATCCCTTTATACGCCATAGATACCGCATGCCAAATTGTTACTTTATCACTTAACCATATTCCAGAAATAGAAAATAAAATAAAAATTCCGATAGGTTTTTTTCCGAGGCCCAAGATTTTTTTTTCGAAAAAATTTCTCTTTGCCCAATCAACTGGGAAATAAAGAGTATACTGTAATTTGTTATACCAGAAAACCTTTTCAAATTAAAATTGGCCAGACAGGTTAAAAGTTTTTCTGACGTAGAAACGTTGTTAAACATCCCTTAAAATTATAATTCTTGATAATGTAATCGACTGTCTGACCGTTCGACTACGACTAATAGATTTTTTTTGCTCGCTGTAAATTAATAAAGGCCTAGATAGTACGATTAGATATTTTTATAACAGCTCAGAATCACCACGTGACTCACAAATGTAAATCGAGTCGCGAAGCCCGACCCGAAATAGATTTATCGATTTCAAGCATCGTCTACAAACTCTTTTTCCTTTTCTTATTCTTACATAGAGAATAAAAATAGAATTACACCCTTAAAACGGTCGAAAGTTGATAATTATTTTTAATTGTCCCTATCGTTCCACTTTAAAATCAATAAAGGGGAGACACACTACTCGAGATGTTGAAAGCATCGAGTTATAATTCGATCAGATGAAACGATGTTCCGAGCCTACAGAGCAAACTCCATCTGCTCGACTAACACTCAATGGATAAATGATTTTTCATAAACCGCAAATACATAAGTCGATATAATTACGTTTTTAAAGGAACAAAAATCTTATATTTTTAGATGAGCTTCTGCCAGAAATACAATAAATAAATACACACACAGCTTAAATATTTTTAAAAAAATTAATGCCTGCCAGAAGACCATTTCTAAAAAAGGTGATTATCCGACAGAAATCTTCGCATAATTAGAATCCTGGGAATACATCAAATAATGAAAAAAAAGGAGGTACAAAAAGGGTAAAACGTAAAGTCCAAGTTGTAGCTAATATCCAACCAGGAATCGGCGTCACTCGTTCTACATAAATCGAATCAACTCAAAAATATTATCCAGAAAGGTTTTCACAAACAATAAATGTACATTATCGAACGATAGAAGCTCCACAAGTTAAAGACACACGCCGCATGACAGCAGCACCAAACTAAAGCACGAGGGACCAACAGCAGCATATTTCATCACTCCCAGGATAAAAGCATGCTGCATGTATAACCATTTTATTCCAAATATATCATAGATCAAAATTATCTATTTTAAAAAATTTATGAAACTCAAATTCTGACTAGATCTAAATAGTTTGTCATGACAGAAGAAAATGTCTAAAAGTGTTGTAATTCCTTATATAATTGAATGGTTTTTTTTTGTACTATCTATCACTCAAGTTGATAAAAGTTATCTATTGTATTATATTATAAGAAAATCTGTTATTTGATTAAATTAATTTTTATCATTGTTTGAATCAAAAATCAATCCCTGGAATGGTACTCGAAAAATTCACGGTTTGAACTTTGAATAGAACAAGGAAAATCAATTTTAAACGCGTTTTTAGAAATTAACCCATCTTCAAACCAACAAAAAACCTGTTATCAGAATTAGCTAAAATTTTAAAATAGCGCGTGAAATAAATCAGGTCAATGTAAAACGCCGGTTGGTCCCGATTTCCCAGAGGCGGAACTATTCAGTATCTAGGTTCAACCTATTTAATATCAATTCCCTGTTGAACTAAAAATAAAAATATAGTAATTGTAGTAAGATATTTACATGATTTAAATACTAAAACGGTACAATTTTTACTACAATGATCAAAATAAAATAAAAAAAGCCAAATTCAAATTTTACGAATTGTTTGCAAGACAAGGAAGCAAAATAATAAAACTTTGTGAACTCATTAAAAAAAATTCTAATACATAAGAGCGTAATTTTTCCAGCCAAGAAAATGGTACATCATCGATTCTTATGATTAATCAGTCCCCCAAATATAAGGAAAGAAAACTTCATTTTTAAATTTCCAATAAGTTATTTGGTTTGTAGATTTTTAATATAATTGGACAAGAGAAAAATATAAAAACTTAACAATATAGAAAAAATGCAAAACTTTCAAAGGGAAACGAAACTGTGATGTGAATGAAACTTTTCCAATAATGAATAATATTGCCAAAATTACTGGGGCGTGAAATTCAATATATTTTTTTACGAAGGATAGACAAGAACAACCCTACAAAAACATAATTATAACATCTAAGTCTCTTCCCAAGGCGGTCTCAACACGACACACAAGAATGGCATAATTACACAGAAGACAAACACTTTGAGACCTGAAGATGATCTCAGTAAAGGTCGAAACGTTGGCACGATAAGAAAAAATGTTTTTTGAAACCTACATCACACCAGACCGCGTCTCACGATTTCTAAATAACAATTGTAACAATTCAAAAATAATATATAGTTTGTACAACTCAAGTTTGTTCGGAAGTGTAAATCGTAAAAATAAACATTAATTATAAAAAATTTCCATATACTATTCAGATAATAACATAACTTTTATCAACCAACTATCATGATGAAAAAATGTATTCTTACAACATATTAGTTTTTAAAGTAGTTCCATGGCCTGTATGTTCCATTTTATACTTTCAAATTTGGAAGGGACTTACACGATATTAAAATAAATTAAATTGAGTAAGCCATTTTTTTATAAGCTGATGTATAATTATTTTAAAAAAAACCTTGATTTAACCTAAATTCTATGATCAGAGTATTGTATAATTCGGCCAATATAGATAAATCAACTATTGATCAATCATTAGGACAATAAGAAGGCGATTATTATCAAAATGACTTTGCATTGTTCACTAGTTTCTTAAGATCCCTTTTATAAACAGGGATGAAAGAAAGATAATATTTCCATGGGAAGATACGATTCAGTAGTTATAATCTGAAACAATAATAAAACTTCGGACATGGCCCAAATACTAAGGTTATAAAATTTAAAAATTTTCAGCCAATAAATAATTAAATAGCCCAGTTATAGACAAAAGTTGCAATGTTCTAAATCAAGAATGAACTTGAAATAAAGGACCAAAGCACATGTCAAACAACTAAAGTAAACGTCTAATTTAGTAACCGCATGATTCATTCCTCGAAATGTTTTTTTAAAATTTCTAATACTTTTAAAAGTTCCTTTGCCGGCTTAATTGCCATGGAAATAGAACGGGACGGGCAAGAGAAAATTACTTAAGTATAACTATTCCACAGCCAGAAAACCATGTATGAAGTATTACCTGGAGATTTGAGTAACATTAGACACATCCACTTAGAATCAACTTTTAAAAAAATACATAGTATTTTTTTATTGTTAATACGAACTTTGTCAGCTCATAAGGATGAGAATGTAACTACGTAAAGCTTAGGGATCACTAAATATGTACGCTCGTGAGACTCTGAGGCAAATAAATCACTCATGAGATACTCCACAAGAGCCGAAGGTACTCACACGTGAGATATAGTATCTCACGTGTGAGATACTAAGTTGTGACTACGAGAGACAAAGGAGTGATCACACTCAATTGAGAACCCTTGAAGAAAACCTGATCATGTGAAGTACGTCCTTTTGTGACTTCTGAAAGCAAAGGAGTGATCACACTCAATTACGAACCCTTCAAGAAAACCTAAACATTCAGTCAGATACGTCCTTTTGTGACTTCTGAAAGCAAAGGAGTGATCACACTCAAATGGGAAACCTTCAAGAAAGCCTGAACATTCAGTAAGACACGTCCATTTGTGACTATGTAACATATCACACGTGAGCTACACCGATTTGAAATTATAAAATGGAAGGTAATCGCACAAGTCGTACTCTCTATAAAAACCTTGGAGCAAAAGTATCGCAGGTAATAATTCCATTTTTGACTATGAGAGTCTAAAGTATCACGCATGTTGTACACTCCGCAGAAATTCCTTGAGGCAAACGTCACGCGTGAGATTGTAACACCCTGAGGTATGTTTCAGGTGAGGTCACATGGGATGTTTATTAGTGATCTAGTAAAACATCAAAGTGTCACTGTGTTCATTTGTGACCGTGCGAAACAAATGTATCACAACTTACATGTTTCCATTTGTAACTGCGAGAAGCGAAGTTACCACACATCTGATACGTGAAACCCAATGAAAAAGAGCATTTCTTATTTGTGAGCCCGTGAAGCAAAATTAATATATGATACAACTTGTACCTGCCGGATTAACAAGTATTCTTAATTTTTCAACAATCAAAATACTCTACATAAAATATATTTACTAAAAAACTTTTTTTCTTTTTTTTAAAGAAAAGACAGGCAAGAGGAAACGTTTTAACGATTCTTTACGACCACACAGCCCAAACACATTTTTTTTTTTAATTTCTACAATTTTTAATTTGCGTAAGCCTTCATATTTTAAGCCACCATGATCGCCTATATTTTTTTCTGTCTTATTTGTACAATTTTTATTCTATCAATAGTTACAGTGTAAAGGAAAATTTTAAATTTAACAAATATGGGAACAGTGGGTCCTTTTAACAGCTTAAACTGAACATACCTCTTCACTTTAAATCTAGTACTAAAATTTTTAAAAATAGGGAATTTCTCATTGATTTTTTTTTAAATTGCACGTGACACTAATTTCTTAATAAAACGAGAAATATTTGATGTAACAGTTTGCACTGTTGGCTAAATCAATAACTAGTTAAGAAATGTTCTGGATCCATAAATTGTAAAAATTAATTACACTCGTTTCGAAATGTAAGTCGTACTGTTATTTCTCTTGTCTAACAGGTAACTTTTCTCACGCATTAATTTTACGCATTTATTGATACCATAAAAAACTGCTAGAATTGAAAATTTTAGTAAGAGGGTTTAATTTTTTTTTTATATCTAATATTTAAATCCCAGTACGGGTCCAATTGACTCTCAATGAATTGAGAATTTTTGATCGAAATATCGTCTGATAAAACGCAAATAACAGTTATCTCCCATAATACCGTTAGGCGAGAAATGATCACAGGGGGGTCCAAACATTGTCATAATTATTGTATAATAAACACGACTTGTAATTTACAATGAAAAATTTAAACGAACTTGAATTATTTCTATGTAAAAAAAATCCATACAAATAAAATATATGATATAGTTAATACTGCAATGTGAACAGTTGTATAACATTTTTAAAAATTCTCACAAAAGTAGGGTGTTTTTGCGATTAAAAAAAAAATTATATTAATTTTTCTCTTTTCCACTGTAAATTCGTGAATTGTTGAAAATACAATTGGCCGCAGAATTAAACCGAGTGAGTTAGAGAAAAACTTGCTACTTATCAGATCATGAATCACTTCACCAACTATTTGCTTTACTAGTGCGCAGTTAATTTTTTTAAATATACGTAGGGTTGTATTGGCAATTGGAAACAGGCCAAATTTTTATTAGTTTCGTCCAAATTCTTTCGTTCAATTAAGGCAGAAAAAGCATTAATTGCCGTCTTTTTTGTACGAACGCTAAAATTGAACAAATGTCACACAGCCTGTTATACCTTGTTATAAACAAATAATTCACAGCAGAAAAAAAAAACAATAAACAATCAAGGTATTCTATTGACGTTTATATAATGATAAAACGCAAAGATCTTAGTAATCGATTTTTTTAAACGAAATCTGCAATATGAAAATATTACTAATACTACAAAAAAATTCACATATTAATATAAAGACTTTGTTCTTTGAAAGAAATAGAGGATTTTTTATATAATTGCAGTTTGCATTCCATAGGATTCTGAATTAACTGAATTGTCTATAGGATTTAAAAAATAATGTGGCCACCTTTTATCCATTTATTACGAATTTTATTAGTAAGATATTTTCCGAATAATTTCACTCAAGGCCACATACCACACGAGATAAAACTTTAAAACTGTAAAACTACAAACCCACGGACAATTTCGTCTGAATTTACAAAATTCGTTAGGTAAGCTACTGTGCGTACAAAGGGGGAAAGAAAATAAAAGAAAGAGGACAGGCGATTAGATTTCACGGTGCAACGTGTAAACAAATCTGTATTGTTTTGACAGTTATGTCAACAGTCAAGGAAATCCATCGTCTGAAGATAAAGAGGAATGGAAACGTTTGATGGAAGCCAAATTAACGTTCCGATTTCAGGGTGGTCGTGTGAAGGTGCACGTGTGCTGGGACCGGCCACCTTTAGGAAAACTGGATTCACCTCACCCGCACACTTTCCAGCCTTAGAAACTGTTCCAAAGAAACGAAGCAGTTCAGGACAAGATATGATATATCCACATAGCACTATTATCTTTCTGTACACAAAACCAATTCATTTTATGGTTAATTTGTTTTAATCGTTATATGTCACTAGATGGTAAAGACCGTTTTCATTTTTTGACGATGTATCTATATGTAAGTTGTGGACAATGATGGTTGTCATTTATTAAAATAGTTTATTCACAAGTGGTTTCTAACTTTGAAAAGTTGAGGGTTTAATACAAGTTGTCTCCTAAGCAAAAACTGTGTTGAAGACATCATTTAACAACAACAAAGTTTTTGTTAATATGGCCATTATTTTCTAAACAAATCTATAAAACATTCCAACGAAATTCGAACTCAACAAATTTATCGAATTTGAAAGCCTTAATTTGAAATATAAGCTTTCATATTCAAATACAAAAATTAAAGAATTGAACAACAGTGACTGTAGAATTTAAAAACCATAAATTAATGAAAAAATTACAGTGATAAAATATGAATAGTCCCCTTGAAAATCGAGTACAAGTGACAAGGGGGCTGTGGGATTTCAAGACTAATTTAAATTAAAAATATTTTAGAATATCTATGCTTTAATTTCTCAAACAAGCTTGGCAATTTCAAAGTGCTAATTTGAAATACTAACTTTAATATTGAAGAAATTGAGTAATTAAATTAATAATTTAAAATAATTTAAAAAGAAAACTTATTAAGTAAACATAATTTTAAAATATTTTAGAATATCTACTACGCTTTAATTTCTCAACCAAGGTTGAAAATTTCAAAGCTCGAATTTGAAATACAACCTTTACTATTGTAGAAATCGAAAAATTGAATTACTTAAAGTAATTAATAATTTTTAATATCTAATATCTACTACGCTTTAATTTCTCAACCAAGGTTGAAAATTTTAAAGCTCGAATTTGAAATACAACCTTTACTATTGTAGAAATCGAAAAATTGAATTACTTAAAGTAATTAATAATTTTTAAAAAACTGATTAAGTAAACAAGTTTAAAATATTTTTAGAATATCTACTACGCTTTAATTTCTCAAACAAGGTTGAAAATTTTAAAGCTCTAATTTGAAACACTACCTTTACTATTGTAGAAATTGAGTAATTGGATTAATTAAAGTAACTAACAATTGAAAATAAAAACTGATTAAGTAAACAAGTTTAAAATATTTTTAGAATATCTACTACGCTTTAATTTCTCAAACAAGGTTGAAAATTTCAAAGTTCCAATGGAAATACAATCCTTTACTATGGTAGAAATTGAATAATTGAATTAATTGAAACCGATTAAGTAAAGATAATTTAAAGGTATTTTAGAATATCCACTAAGCTTTCATTTCTCAAACAAGCTTGGCAATTTCAAAGCGCTAATTTGAAATACTAACTTTAATATTGAAGAAATTGAGTAATTAAACTAATAATTTGAAATAATTTAAAAAGAAAACTTATTAAGTAAACATAATTTTAAAATATTTTAGAATATCTTTTATGCTTTAATTTCTCAAGAAAGGTTGAGAATTTCCAAGTTCTAATTTGAAATACAACCTTTACTTGTTGTAGAAATTCAAAAATTTAATTACTTAAGTAATTCTTATTAAAAATAAAACCGATTAAGTAAAGACAATTTAAAAATATTTTAGAATATCTACTGTGCTTTAATTTCTCAGGCAAGGTTGAAAATTTTAAAGCTCTAATTTGAAACACTACCTTTACTATTGTAGAAATTGAGTAATTGGATTAATTAAAGTAATTAACAATTGAAAATAAAAACTGATTAAGTAAACAAGTTTAAATTATTTTTAGAATATCTACAATACTTCAATTTCTCAAACAAGCTTGACAATTTCAAAGCGCTAATTTGAGATACAAACTTTACTATTGTAGAAATTGAGTAATTCAAATAATTAAAATAATCAATAATTTAAAAAGAAAACTAATTAAGTAAACGTAATTTATTAAATTATCAAAAGTCCAATTTGAAAGGCACTGTTACATAAACAAATTATTATGAATATATGAACAGTTTCAGCGATTTTAAACTTTTTTTAATTCACATGCAACTTTTTAAGCAGCAGAGGCTGTAGAATTTGAAAGCCACAAATTAATGAATAAATTATGGTCAAAAAATATGAGCAGTCCACTTGAAAATCGGGTAGGGGTCAAGGTCCGTTGAATTTCAAGCCTAATATAGATCAAAATTACTTTAGAATATCTACTCTGCTTTAATTTCTTAAAAGAAAGCTCAAAACGAAGCAGTGAAATTCAAAGCCATAATTCTAATTCGAACCTTGAATTATCATACGAATTGATTGATCAGAACATGGAATGTCGGATTTCAACGTTATAATTTAGAAGAAAACTATATTTAAATAAACATAATTTATCGAAAGGCCAATTCGAAAAGCAGTGATGCAAAGGAAGTTATAATTTTTAATAAACAACTGAAGTGCAGTGGGATTTGAAGTTTAACACATTAACATTAACCCACAAATTTAAAGAACTCAATATTGGCTATTATAACTAGGCCAAAAATTATAGCATGAAAAAGAGCTATGGGATTTTCAAGCCTAATATAAATCAAAAAATATTTTAATAATTAATTGGTCAAGCGGACCGCGAAACTAGCGAATTTAATATTTTAAATGTTTTACTCCACTTTAATTTCTCGAACGAATGTTCAAATCGAGGATGTCAATTGGAAGCTATAATCGAGAAGAATACGAATGAACGATCAGCTGCCATTTTCCGAATGGTCGTCTATCGACTAGGTCAGACAGTGCTGTCAAATTTGAAAGTAACCTGCGTATAAATATGAAGTATGGATAAACATCACGTACTCATTTCTCTACGATAATCACAACAGGAATGCCTTAATTTAAAGATTTTTTTGTAGAAATGATAAATGGTGGAGTATGTAATTTTACACAGGAAATTGTTAAGACATTCAAAAGTACATGGTGTTATGTCCTGAAGAACTCATTTATGTAATGTCAAATTAATTGCAGTTTTCTTTTTTTCGTGAAGAAGTTTTTAAACAAAATGTACCTAGTTTCATTCTAATTTATTGTTTTATATTTGAAGCCAAAATTATATGTTGAAAGTTGGCCCGTGTTAATTCGATTGTTGGTTTTTTTTTTGTTTTTTGTCAATCTGAAAGGAATGCGAGTTTGTGAGGAAATTGGTGTTCACAAGAGTGAATCGTAGTGCTGGTGAAACCGTTCCGCTGCCCTAATGGAAAGCGATGCCCACCACCAAAAGATCCCTCCCAAAATCGGACACGGTTCCGCCCTCGAAGGCGGCCAAAGCGAAAGGCGAATTTTCGCTTCCAGAAACTGTACAATGGATACCGAATAAAAATTGAAAATCCGTCAGTTTTTTTTTTCTTTGGTTTTTTTTTTTTTTTTTTTTTTTTTTTTTTTTTTTTTTTTTTTTTTTTAGTTTTCGAGACGGAATGAGAAATGGGACCGGGCAAAGGCATTCGTAACGGGACGTTTTACAATATCGAAAATATGGAAACGGGCGAGGGCGGGTTGGAAACGATATACGACGACGTAGGCGTCTTTAAAATACCGCATAGTTTTCAGGGGCGAAACTCGCCAAGATTCCGGGTAAATCGTAAAAAATCGATCAGCCCGAAAGGGGTTGCAACCCGGTGGGGGTGGAGGATTTTCATTTCGGGAAACTCGACCCGCCAGAAGGTTTCCTTAACGTCTCCTCGCCGTCGGGTCGTTTAATGAGAGGAGAAAGCATAGAAGAAAATCAAGGGTCTCGGTGGGGAAAAAAATAGGACGAATTTTCTTTTTTTTATAAAAAGTCAAAAATCAACGAGTTGAAAATAAAAATACCCTAGAAATTAGAAAAAGAGCGGTAAACTGCTTTTGAAATAAAATAAGAAAAAGGTGGACGGGAGTGAAGAATGAAGGTTAGAATATCGGGAAGCAGGCGGTTTTAAAAGGTTCCATATTTCCTCGAAATGGTTAAAATTGTGGGTTTTCCATCCCAATTCGACTTACTTTCTCGTTAATCCTCAGCGCTTTCCCAACCCGCCGCCAGTTCTGGCCGGGGGTTGGGAAATGTGTCGAAGAAGAGGATCCATTAATTAAAAAAAAAAAATGAAACTAACAAAATATAAATTCCATATTTCCTCTCGTTAAGAAATAAAATAATAGAGAAAACGTTGAATTTGATTATAGATCTCGGTTGAGTAACTGCACTTACTACTTATTTTCATGTTCCCTAATGGTGGAATAGGAGGTTGCTTGTTACCCTCTGCGAAGGACGTAGTCCTAGGACGTGTAGTCATTTCTGCTTTCGTAGATCGTCAAAATACGTCCACGTCATAGGATTTTCCAAATCACATAATTAATCTGGTCGATTCGTAAAATGCGAAAAACACAGGGCACAGCACACACACAGGTCCGGCTGGAAGGGAAATCGGGAGCCCGAGAGAGCGAGTTAACCCAACGACTCCCTGATTACAAAAAACCGTGTTCCGGATGAACGCCCGAGGCGGACTCGACCCACAACATCCATCAAACTCCGGACCGGAAACGTCGCGAAAACCACGGCCGCCAGACTTATTTACAAAGTCATATTTGACGAAAATCCCTCGGACTCAGAAACCACCCATCATTCACTTCTCTGGGGACGAAATTTCAGAGGTTCAGACATTGACCTGTTCGGTTAAGTTCGTGGCCAATGGGAACGCTCTCGGGTAGAAACGATCTCTCACGAGGCTGACGTCAACCTGGCAACATAACTTTTACGTTCTAGCCAATGCTCAAGAGATTTCAATAACGATTCACTTTTTTACTGATTAACGTCCGTTCCTCCTTATCCACCCGTTGATCAGAGATAATTATTTTATTTCTTTTTTCACTCATAAGTCGAGGCACGACGAGCTATTTTATATTTTGACCGTAGACGTTTTCCCGCCAAAATACAAATTCACATCACTCACTTCATCAATCATCCCCAGGCCCAGGTCCTACCTCCGCCCACACGACAATTTTATATCCTCCACTGCCGAACGATTCTCTCCTTAAAACAATCTAATTTTTTCCTATACATTTTGATCAATTTACTATATTTGTTTATTTATTATCTAGCTAATAATAACAAAGAACATTTAATACATAAAAAACATTGAAATATTAAATAATGACAACAATAAAAAATATTAATTTAGATACCTCAGAGGATCTGAAACATAGAAGAAGTCATCCTCTGAGGATCCTCACCCGATTAAGAATGGGCCATGCAAGGTTGACACAGATTCTTATTTAAGGAAGAAAGGGGTGATTTGATTTATAAAAGGTTCAATTTGACTGAAAATGCTATAAGTTTATGAATTTATTAATAATTTATTTAATAGTAATATTTATAAATTAGATTACGAGTGAATGTTTGGAGTTAGAGCTTTATAGCACTCAGAAGAGATATAGCTAACCTAAAATAGAATGTTTGGATGTTAGGGCGTGAAATGACCTTAGCCGTTAAACTCCCTTAAAAATTAATAATAATTACTTTACATAATAGCGTAAAGTAACTTACATAGAGATATTGTTCATATGTTTAGACACTTTAAACCTAATCTTGGATATTAAAAAAAATTTTAACAAAAATATTAGTGATAATTTTTTTTCAATTTACCCTTTCACATTCACAGGTAGATCGGCGGGGTGATGAAAAGGCGGTTAAGCTCTCCCAACCTCTGAACCTAATCACCGAAATCCTGCCCACTGACACTAAGAACGCAATAAAAAGTATGATTAAAAGAAAGTGGCGACAGAGATCTCACGTACAGCACCGACAATGGGTGGCCCTCAGAGGATCAGACATGTAGAAGAATAATATAAATAAAAATTTGTACACTAGAAGTTACAATTTCCGCTAACAAGAATTTCCACTTTGGACTGCTTGACTACTAGGAAATTAGGATACAACCATCCTAAAACATCTTCTCTTAGACTGGGATCCATGAAATTTGTTGGTTAGTATATTATGAGTAAATCAGCCATTGTAACAAAACACATTATTGTATATATAATATTGTATTTTGTTACACAACAAACGCACTTAAAATTAATAATAATAATAATTAAAAACAATAATCACCCACACTATTATGAATTCCGAAGTTAAGTCAGCAAGCGCCCAATGAATAACTTCTTTATACTTTTTTGCTATTTTTGCCTTTGTCTATTCTATAAATATCAAAGTCAGGCAACAGAAATAAAATTTTGAGTATATCAATTTAAATATTTAAAAAATAATAGATTTAAAAAAAAATCAAGAACTCCAGTTAAATAAAGGCCCATGATGCCACAAAAACCAAATTTTTCTTTTGCTGACACACCAACAATTTGTCAAGATTCTGCTCAACAATCTAATGACGATGTTATAAACAATTTGATTATGTATTGTTTTATTTATTTTATAAATGATCAGATTTCTATAATTAGCAAATTAATCAATTTTGAATATTAATATCATCTTCAATACAAAAGTTGCAAAGAACATCCAGATTTATTAAATTTATATTTTATTATTTTAAAAAATGAGGAATTTTAATGTTAATTGAGTCATCAACTGCCCCAAGATTGACTGTTTCAAAAACCTGACTTTTTTCCTACATGTTATAAAAATTTTTTTTAATGTTTTATTGTGTCAAAAAATATTTATTAATTCCAATTTAATTAAGTCAGCAATTGCCCAACAATTCACAAAATTGAGACAATTTAATTTCTATTTCTATTCTAATTGCTTTTCTGTACTTCCTAGCCGATTTTATTATATTTGGCTTTGTAAATTCCATTCTATAAAAATCAAAACCAGAATAAAACGATTTTGAGAATTAATATCGTTTTCAACTTTAAAAAATATTAATTGGAATGATCATTTTAAAAAACCAAGAAATCCAGTGTTAATTAACCCTTAATTATTTATCACTTCTCGTGATGCGCCTCATGCAAGTGTGAGTCCTACTTTTTCTGGCGCACTAACAATTTTTCACCATCTGCACAACATTCCAAATAATGGGTTAAATTATATAAATCTTACTATTTCTGGCTTGTTGAATGATTTTAAATAATGCAAAGTTAATTTCGATTATTTATCCATAAATTTCACAGAAATGTTTTACAAATAAATACAGGTTATAACAAGTATACAATTATATTTTTATTATTGAACCTTCGATTTTTGTATTTCTTTTATTTTTTTAATAGAAATATCACTCATATCTATTAATAATAAATAATAATAATGATAATAAGGATAAATAGCGAAATATTTTATCATATCTTGAAAAAATGAAAAGTTGTAAGGAATAATATTTTGATAATTATTCCTTGAATTAAAAAAAAATAAAATAAAATAATAATAATAATAAAAACAATCCTTCCAACTTGTCCTCAATGTGTGCGAATTGGAGAACATATTGTTCTGACTGTGAAACATTATTGATAGTTACACTTTGCAACCCTCTAGGCAAAGGATCAATCTTTCGAGTGATTTAAAGGAGTTACTGGGTTCCCAGTGTTCGTTTTGAAGAGCACTTTTCAGCTTTCTCATATTTATTGGGGTTTATAAAGAAATTTAGGCCATTTCCCAAAATTTTATACCATTGAATGTGCTTAGTGTTTGAATGAGAGTTGTGCGTCCAAGATTTTTTATCAGATGAATTTATGAGGCTGCCGAGTGGAAAAATGAAACAGAAGAAAATACAAATTGTGGGGTAATAAATTCTAATGCCCCAAATCGCAAATTGCAATTTAAGTAATTTAAAAAAATTTTAAAAATAGGGAGAGGATAACGGTTATTATTGTTAAGTAGCATTAGTTAATTGTCATATTTGAATGGAAGAAAGAAGGATGATAAGCCTATACTCAAGCTGAGACTGCTGCTAGACTGACTCCATTATTATTGGTCATTCAAGCCTATGAGAAATGTTTAAATTATGGAACAAAAATTCGTAATTCTAATTCTAAGAATCGGAATATATTTTATAATTTAAAATTGGATTTTTGGAGTCAGAGCTCTCATGGCAGACTCGGAAGGAATATAGTTAACCTAAAGTGGAAGGTTTGGATGTTAGGGCATGAAATGACCTTAGCCGTTAAAACGCTTTTAAAAATTAATAATAAAATATAAATAATAAAATTAAAAAACGGAATAATCACCCACATTGATATTCCATTGTGTCTGAAAAAAATTAAACAACTTGTAAAGCTAAATTAATAATACAATTAATTTTTTCTAGAAAATTTGAATATTTATATCATCAATAGAAAAATTAATTGAAATGATGCAGATTCATAATACGTATACTCATTTATGAAATACAAAAATTGAAAACTACCACACTAGTTGATTAACGATGGATCGAATTCTACCTTCACTTAGCAAACAATTTAAAGCAGCAACCGTCTGAGTCTCTACTTAAAATAATCTGAAATATCTTCTACACCTTATAATCCATTCCAGGTTCATATCCTGGCAAAGCCCATGAAATTTTAATTGAGAGCCAGCAGCTAGTGTGGATTTTTTTCTTTTACTTTTTAATCAATTTTAACATTTTTGGTGTTGTCAATTCTATAAATATAAAGTATTGTAATTGTAGCAGTACAATTGTAGTCAACAGAAGTACAAACGTGTTTTGTCCTCCTACTTTACTTGTACTACCCATTTTTTGTAACGTTATATTTTATCAGTATTATTTTTTTCTTAATACATAACAAAAAATACTATCCTTTAAAAAATGAACAAATTTGACTTTTATTTTGGAGAACAAATTAATGAAATACACAAATATTACGTAAGTTTTATCAGACAGCATTTAATAATTTTTATTGTGCTTTTTTGTCAATAAAAGTCTAATTTATCGCTCAATTTATCAATTTCCAGACAAATTTTAACTGTGTGTAAATATTCAGTATATTTTAAGTTGTTCATTTCTTTTTTAATAATTATTTTCTCTAGGGCGTAATTAATAATTGTGGAAATTTTTTGTTGGGTTGGTAGAGAATAAACATGAAAACTTCATTTTAATGCTATTTTTTTACATTTTTGCCCAAAAATTTAATTTTGCCAGATCAATTTTGACCAATTTGTTTTTCAATTGTCAGTATTGATTAATCACCAAGAATGATTTAAATATCACATCATTCTTCTTAAATTTTTTACCAAATTTTAATTGTCTTATGACTGAAGATTTTCAAAATTTGATATCTTAACGAGATTACAAATTTTATTAAGTTATAAATTCGTGAAAAAATAAACATCGATTAAAATTGTATGCTGTTTTGGTACCCCTGTAGAAAATTAGGCCTTAAAAATAAATCTTTAACATTGCGTACACCATTATGGTTTCACTTCTTTTTTAGACCAACATGGATACATTTTGTGAAAATTTGGATGAAGACGTGGCTCAAGTCGGCTCAAGGTTTGACGAAAGCAAACTGCTCGTCAAGTAAAACCGTTCACAATTTTGGCCCATTTGACTTTTGCATAGTAAAACTCAAAATAGGTTGCACGTCCAGCACGTGTTATTACCTATAATCATCTTGTAGCTGAAGTGTATCGAGAAAAATGCATAGCAAATTAAATATTTGACCAGTTGAAGTATTCTGTCCATTTTCCCATGGAACGTCCAACCAATGACTCTCTTCATTTTGTCGAAGGGAGATAAATCGAATGATGCGGAAGTAATTAAGGACCTGCAAACACTTAGCGTTAGTGTTGCAGTGCAAATTTCCAGAAAATAGTATTTTATTTAATTTTGTGAACAATAAAAACTTAAGGAATTAGTATTGATTTTAAACAATTTTTTTTTATGATATGTTTATTTGGGAAATAAGTTAATGTGATTGAAAGTACTCTGTTTTCTGTCTTTATTTGTGGTCTTATTTATTTTTATTTTATTTTTTTATTTTATTTTTTTTTTTGGGGGGGGGGTTATTTTAAGAGAGTGGACAAACCTGATTTCAATTTTCATTCATTGTAGCTATGAAAAGCCACTATATTTCAGTAACAGACATTACAACACAATTATTACAATACATATTTATCAGGGAAAATACGCGAGCTTGTTTTTATTGTGTTTTATTTGTCACTTGAAAGCTTGTGTAAAATTTATAATTTATAATGTTAGATGGGACAGTTATCGAAGTGAAACCATAAGGTTTTAATTTTTGGCCTATTGCTCAGAACCATTTGAAGATTTTGCATCGTTTATGCCCTATTTATAAATTTTGGCCAATTTCTAAATTGAAAAACTATTTGTCAAATTCACCAATTTTAAACACAAATCACCTGCATAATTTAAAATGGTGATTTCCTCTTACTATAATGAGTATATCTATGATGTATTTTAATTAATTAATTTAATCATTTTATTTGTTAAGTTTCTTTAACAAAATTGCATTGGATGATATTGTTAGAATGGTTTTACTTACTGTCTGAATCTAGTAGCACATTGGGATTAATGGGATTTCCTAAAATAAATATAAATGTTATTACTGCTCGCCAAATAGAAATGCTGCGAGAAATGAATGGAAAAAAATATTACCAGAGCTACCCTCCTTCTCGTTGGTAAAGTTCATGTAGCATCTCCCTAACTCATCTGACCCGCCACCAGTTGGCCTCTTCGGGTCGTATCTCAACGATGAAGATGTCTTTGCTTTTAGTATGCTAGACCGACTCGACGACTTTAACTGCGGATCATCCTTATTCTTTTCTCTTTCATCGGTCCCCCTTCCGGAGACGCTGATCTTCTTAGAAAAAGAAATTTTGCTGCAATAATAACTAACGATGATGCTAGTATAATTAGCAGTACCAAATAGTTATTGCTGTTGAAATTAATAATCGTTTCATTTATAAACAGAGGGTAAATTCAATGTGTAATGTTCAATTTATCGACCAATAGAGGATTTATGAATACATAAATTTGTTTTATTTTCTGAAATAAACCTGCACAACTGTAATCATAATTTTTTTTTCTTTCAGGGCGGATGAGATAAATTTTGGATAATGACACTGACTTACTTGTAAACTCTAGGTGTATGTTCTAAAAATTAAAATGTAAATTTTACCTGAAAGTTAATTCCCACTTGTTAAAATTTAGGTCAGTGGCACCTGACCGTGAGAGGAGCCAGAATTCTTGTGCCTTGAGAGCACAACACCTTAAAAGAACACAGTAAGACAAAATTCATATTCCATTGGAGGTGTCATAATATTCAAATTTTTTAATTGAACCTAGATTAACGGCAAAATACAGGGGAAACCATTTCAGGGAAAAATGTGCAAGTCAAATTTAATTTGATTGCTAGCTAAATTCCCTGAAATCGTTTTATATAAAATGATAGTAAAATAAAAGTATTAGTAAGTGTAATAAATTTACCAATTATAATTTTGATAGCATATGGCCAGAATTTCTTAATAGAAATTTATTCCGAAATGAAGTATGTATATGTCGACTGTTGCACTTTTTGCCCGATGATTTGCTCGAAGTATTGGAAAATCCTTAATTGACAGTACAAAAATCAGAGTTAATATTTTTTAACTTTCTGTTTTTTTGCTTAAATTAAAACAAAATCAAACCAAAACAAAAGGAGTAATTTAGAATTTATTTGGCCAATGAATTTGAACATATGATTGTATAGTATTTACTAGAAATCTTAAATCATATTAGAAACTGAGAATAAATTTTTTATGACATCATCCCTGTGAAAGAAGTAAACTCATAATTGTTTTTCCAAATTTTAAAATCATTCTTTGAAGTTAATACATTTTGAAAAGGATTGAATAAAATCCTTTTATAGTTATGTCTTGTCTTACTTATTCTTCAGTTTTAGACAATAAACAATTTTGTTGTGCTGCCTTTAAATCCTTGGATAATAATATAAAATTTAATCAACTCTAATTCTATTAAATAATTGTCATAAAAACAGGATTAATTTCGACTATCCATTGGGTGTTGTGGACAAGGGTCAAAACACCTTACAATCCATTTTTCACATTATAATAAATTCAAAAACCATTAGCTCTGCCAGGATTGAAAGCCAGAAAGACCAATGAGTTGGATGCTCTAACTACTCAGCCGCTGCAATCCACTAATTATTAATATTAAATTTCAAACTGAATTTTTTGAAGCAATATTTTATTTTAAGCATAATGAGTACTATGTGTAGCATGATTTCATTTTTTCCCTTTCCTTTAACTGCACAAATAACCATTTTTCTACTAAGTGGTAGTTCAAAATAATACATCTTCATAAATTAAAAAAAAAACTTTGTCACGTAAGCACAATGGCGAGGCAATCTGTCTTGTGACAAGGATTTGAGATAAATTGCCACAAAGTAATAAAATTATATTTCAACTTCAATATAAAAGGATTGTTTAGTAATAATAATAAAAATATATTTTCAGTAACAAATATAATTTTATTATAAGGTATATCAATTTAAATGAATGCAAGAAGCAAATATACATAACTATAATATAAATATTATGTGTTAAAAGAAATAAATCAACCATGACTAGAACATTTATTCCATTTTACAAATATTATGTACAAGTAAAAAATATAAAACAAAATATTTTCCTTAATTTACAATAATACAATTGCAAACACGAAGGGCCACTCTTTCCCAGGAGGCCTGTCACCATTGATGTGCAGGGTTGTGTTTCTATGTAAGAGGTAAAGCACCATCAATGTAATCGATGAATTCATTGTACTCTGACAACGGGAGTACCGTGAACGATAACAACGAATCTTGAATCCATCCTAGGTTTACAGGTATTACACGGTATTCCAAACACAGGCCTACAAGGAAAATTACTTTTCTTTAGACAATCTCATACTCTTCGAAAGATTTGAGCTTGTAGCTTGATATTGAGTCATAGATCCAATATGGACTAACGAGAATCAACTTGTGATGACCATCTGTAAGTCAGATATACTCTCATATTCCTTCATAATGTCAAACTTTGTAGCATGGAACATGCATCACTAAAAATTAATTGGAAAACCTGCTTGATTTATTTTGGTAAGTTGCAAAAGAATTATGGAATGACATCAGAAGAAAACTAATCTATTACAAACTAGTGTCGCATGTAACATGACATTTTCAAACTAAGAAATATCACACTTATTAATAATTTAAATAATTCCAACTTTATAAACATCAAGAGCTTCTTATTAAACATTTGTTAAATAATTAAAACGTTAAGTTCAAAGGAACTACATTAATAATTATATTGTTGTAAAAAATGAGTGTGTATGTATGTATTGTGTGCGAGTAAAGTTATTTACGAGTGTATACTGTTCATGAATTGCAATCAATGATTATTTAGGTTGTATAGTTTCGTATACACGTAGAATCTTTATGAATGACTGGCCGCTTTGCATCTATCACAATCAAGCCAGCAAGTACTGCCTGTGGTAAGCAATTTACAGAAACCCTTTTATGAAATATTACAAAACTTATGTTTAAAGATATTTGGAATAAATTTAAACCAGTAAATAGATGAATATTTCAACAACATATTTGATGGATTACATACTTCATAAACAAACAAAAAACAAATACATAAATAATATTAGATTGAATTGATTACTGATTCATTCATACATGTATTTAGCAGTCATAATCGACCATATTAATTATTTAAATTAATTATAATACTTTTATGTAGTGTCTTGGTTGAGATGAAAAAGCTAGTGACACAAAAGAGATTTGAACCCCGACTTTCAGCTTCATGAGTTCGATTCCTGTTTGTGACACTAGTTTTTTGTTTGTTTTTTTCATTTCAAACAAGACCTTTTCATAAAAAATAATTAATTTAAATTGTTTCTTGAGTAAAATTCTGTATGTAAAACTTCAAAATATAGTTTATTCAAAATACTAAAATGACAGGAAAATTACCCAATTATTGAACAAATTTTCAAGTAATTGTACCACTCTTTTGAATAATATGTGGTGTTCAGTGACCGTTATTCATGATTATTTGGATCGAGAGATGCAATCTGGTGAAGTAGGTTTTAGAAAAACATTTTCTTTACCGTGCCAACGTTTCTACCTTTATTAAAACCATCTTCAGGGCCTGAGATTTATAAATATTGTTTAAATGATACAAATACATGTAGGTTATGAAAAAATATATTTATACAGTAATAGAAATTTTGGACTCAATCAAAGTATTTGGTCTCACTATAAATTCATTTTTTCTCATTCTGCATTACATTTTAATTTAAACAATATTTATAAATACCAGGCGCTGAAGATGACTTCAATATCGAAATGTTGGCACAATAAAAAAAAAATTTCTACACCTACTTCACACCAGACTATGTCTTTTGAGTATTTTAGTCTTAACAAATTAACATGAATTATTGTTGAATGATTAAATAAGATGTAATAATAACAACAAGTTTTTATAACACTTACTTATGTACTTAAAATCTGGTTCTGAATCTGGGTCAACTATACAAACTCTCGTCATGTCCAGGTCTGTAGCATCGCTGAGCTCTTCTATCACTACTGCACCACAAAGCTTTACAAGTGCCTGAGACAGTAAATTAACAGCTCTTTACAATTATTGTTTTATTATTTACAGCCTTTGCGTATTTATAAACAATGATAGAAATTTTAATAATTTTTAAGTCTACAATTGACATTAATAAATTATTTTGTGTAAAATAAGGGCTTTTTGTCATTGTGAACTAGTCCTCAGATCGTCCTGATCTGCCTAATATTTTTGATAATGTGACATGTGTTCTTCTTTTTGCAACGATTACAGCTCCTTAACAAACCCACAGAAAAGGCACGGACCAATCATTGAAAATTTCCACCAATTTCAGAAAATTTTCAAGTAATAGCAAATTTAACATTTCTGATAATTCTTCACAAGTTTGAAAAAAGGTTTCTATTATTGTATAATAGATTATATTGTATACAAATCATGAACTTGTTATCAACATTTAATTTGTCTCCCGGGCAGAGTAAAACAAACATACACACGCTAGAACTTTTCCTAAAGTGCATGTTGGGAGTGGTGGCTTCATACAATACAATTTTATATCCCAGCACTGCTGCAAGGGCCAGATGCTTGGACATCTATTGCCACAGGAAATCTAAATGTGGGATGGAGGGCTCACAAGAAAGTTTCGGCATGCAACGACTCTCCAACCTGCATGATGACCACTCCAGCATTTGCCCTGCCCTCCTACAAGAAAGGGAAATTCAAAAATTGAAAACTGTTGGGAGGCATTCTTGCCAGGTGGCCAGAGCAATAGTAGAGTGATTGTCAGTCGTCAAGGAGGGGGCAGGA
This sequence comes from Cimex hemipterus, assembly GCA_039619505.1. Classification (NCBI taxonomy): domain Eukaryota; kingdom Metazoa; phylum Arthropoda; class Insecta; order Hemiptera; family Cimicidae; genus Cimex; species Cimex hemipterus. Next base: position 12,689,244 of record CM077105.1, read on the forward strand.
GGGGCTATGCTCAGTAACTGTACTAGCTACACAAAGGAAAGCAAAAAAACCACAATACACAAAAATAACCACAACATCCAAACCAACCAAGGAAAACAAATTGCAGGATACTGCAATCATTGTCAGGGTCAACAAGGTTTCAACCCTCCTCCAAATAGAGGAGAATATGAATGTCCTTTCAAACATTGCTGGTGGGGGATAAACCAGTGTTTATGTGTCACTGAGGAAATGGCAGGCATTTTGCGGCCAAGCCAAGATAAGTGGCTTACAGTTTTTGTAAAAGAAAAACCAAGACAAGAGAGGAAAATATATAACTGTCCACAGATGATCGAAGAGTTCGAGGCTGTGTTGGGGTGCACCCTGAATTCAAGCTCCTAGTGCAAGGGTATCCCATTTGGGCTCATCTTTGCAGATGTGTGTCCACCTCATGTTCATTCTTGCCAAACTGTAGCATTAACATGGCAGAACGGTATGCGATTTAGCATACCTTGGGGTGATTTGAGACGATAGAATTCTTAGAATGCACCAACTCCCTCAGCGCAGTTTGTGACAGGAGTGCTTTTGTTTGAAATATATGAGAAACCAGAGCATCACTGCAAAACGAGGGTTGTTATCTGAGTACCAGGACATTTGGAGGATAATGATAAATGAACAAAGCAGGTAAGGCTAGGATATTCCAACCTCCAGACTTAACCACCACAATCCAGCCCTCTGACTCTAAAAATGCAGTAAAGCATATTATAGAAAAGTAGCAGAATTTATGGGTTGGGTCAACAGAGAAGCTATCTCATATCAAGAGCACTGTCGATGAGGCCTCAGAAAATCTGACTCATAGTAGTATCATCCTCACCCAGAAAAATTGGCCTTGCAGGGGTGGGACACTTATTTTTGGACCAAGACCCGTGTCTGAGTCCACCATGCAAAGAAAAGTTGCTTTATGTACCCCAGTAATTGAAGGTTATAATTCCTTGGCTCCATGCTGAGAGCGCACAGGAAGGCCACTTAATTTGAGAATTGAGTATGTTATCCTGTTCTCATTCTAGGAGGAAACAGTATTAAAAGAAGTGTTATGTAATGTAATGGTAATAATAGTTGTGTTTACCTAGATGTGTGTTCCCAGTAAACTTATTGAGATAATTGATGGCAGAATATTGAGTACCCCATCAACCCTCAATTAGTTTAGTAGAATATGTGTAAAAAGCTATCATTGCAGAATATCAAGTACCACCACCCTAACTGAATGAATAGTATGTAAATAGGACTGATAATAAAATAATAAGTAAGAATAAACGGGGGTATGAATGATTTGGAATGTTGGGTTGGGTGCTTAATTGACCTAGCTGTTGACAGCAACCTTCTCCCTGGAGCCCAACCTCAATTGCTGGACTGGTAAGGCTGGTCTGCCCTCTGAACTGCCAAAACCCAAGGTGGGTGATTCTCAATTGGGCGAGCAGTTTACTGTAAATAGTACAAACGGGAATTGCCGATGGACTATGGGAAGCAAATAGGCTCAACTGAGCACATGTGTGGATTTGAGCCTATGTAAGTCCAAACCAAAATTTAAATGTTTAAAAAAAGAGTCCACTTAAAAAAGAATAAAGTCATTAATTAAAAGTTTCAATATATAATATAACGATACCTTGATTTCTTCGCTTTGAGGATATTTAAATTGATCCCAAATGTGGATTACAAAACCTTTAAATAGCTGTTCTCTATAGCCAGATTCCATACAGCTAAGAGGCCCTGGAGCCTGAATAATGTACCTCAGCTAAAAAAAGAGGAAAAAAAAAGTTAAAATACCATGCAAGAGTTTAATAAAAGTAAAATAAAATAAAAATATGTGTACTGTTGGAAGAAGGCGATCACAGGACATACAGTCATAAATCCATTTTATCGTTACAATAGGTATTCTTAAAGCAATAGCCATGAGCAATTTATAGGTTTTTATCTTATCGAAGTCTTTGTTGCTGACAATAAGATGTGTCGTTCTTTCATCGCAAGTCTTAGAGAAAACGCCTTTCACCATTTTGGCGAATTCCATGACTTTTACCTTTTCCGCCGCTTCAAGTCCAGTTTGTACAAAAGTGAGAGTGGTCTGCATAAAACAAAGGATATTAGAAATGATCATGCGCGATTTAAACAATAAATCCATACTCTGTAGACACCGCGTTTAAATTCATTTGGGTCATTGATTATCTTTGCGTTTGGACGTGACCTTGGGGAAAACCTGTGCAAGTATTCCTTATTTATGGCAGGAATATTGTTTAAATTCATTTTCTTTATTGTGCTCAATGAAGGTTTCATAAGAGTGATCACTCTTCTGCCCTTATATGGCTTGACAGCTATGCCAGTTTTCAGATCGGTGTTCTGAGATTCATTGGAAATTAGAGATTCTTCATCCTCCCTTAAAAATAAATATTAAAATATTATTTTAGAAAAAAAAAAGAAGCAGAATAGATCACAAAGTTAGACAACTTACACAGAACTATCAGATTTCTGTATCTCCATTTCTGTTTCTTCCTCCTAAAATCAGAATTTAAATAATAACAGATTAAATAACTTAAATTTTTTAAGGATAGGGCTAATTTAAAGAAGGTTAAGAAAATAAATTTAATTACTGTATTACCTACTTTTGGTATGCTTTAATAAGAGCAAAACAAGGTAATAAATTATTAAGTAAATTTCAATTGATAAATGATTTGGTGAATTTTCTTTCAAACCATCAAAATTAAACATATTTTATAAACTTATGAATTTCTGATCTTGTTTAATCTGGTTTACATTAAAATAAGTATATTGTGTTTAATATAGATAAAAATATACGTCTGGCTTCCAGTTTTTGTAAAAACATTTAATTTTCACTCTAAAGATGGGGAAACCCCAAAGTAACCCTCCAGCTGACTAGTATGGTTTTTCTGAGACTCCAACTCAGTGTATCTCTCTAATAAGACCAAGATGAGAGAGGGGGGGGACAAACATGAATCTGTCGCGGTTAAACTGAAATTGCGTTCAGGGAATCAGTATAGAAGAGATGGGCAGAGCCTCCTTTATCTCGAATCGCCCCGTTTGTATGCCATATCGAATACAACACTGCTGTTGCAATACCTTAAGAGGAGCCACAAGGTAGCGAGCTGATATAAACGGCAAAGGGCACACCAGCATCTGTCTTAGACCCATTGATAAAGATGAGGCAAAAACTAGCAAACCCTAATCTGAGTTCTAGGAACACAGAAATGTGGTACTGTACATGATCTAGCAAGTGCTATTAATTACACACAAAATATGAATAGAAAATATAATGTATAATAACAATTTTGCTATTAAATAAAAATGAAAATAGATGTGTATAGCTCTACAAAACTTAAGTGTTGTTATGTGGTGGATTTATTGTATGTGAAAATACATGTTGTTATATGGTATATGAAAATCGTAATTCCTTTTGATAAAAATAATTATGTACAAGTGTATTTACAAATCTCAAAACAGTTTTCACTAAAAATTAGACGTGTCTTTGTAATAATAAAAATCACCTCTGTGTGAAGAAAGTCCATTTCAAGTTGCCTTTTGATTTTTAAGTTTTTCGGTTTTTCACAAATTTTTATAAGATCCCGCTGGGTGACTACCTTCATGTCCATTATATTTGAGTCGTCGAGTTTTTTGACTTCACTATCAGTCAAGGGTGTAACTTCCTGGCAGATCAAGCTAAAATGGATGTTTAAATTACAAAATTTACTTCATGGATGTACTAGCTAATTGGAGTACTGAAGATGCCTATAGGAATATTTATATAAGATTTTTATAAGAATAAAAAATAAGATAGATAAATAATTCCAATGTTTATCATTTTTTTTATCAAGTTATTCTTGATTGTACATATACTCAATTAATTGTACACAACTTTTCATTCTGAAAAATAGCGTAAAATTAATTGAATGTAAATAAATAATATTGGGTTAGTGCAAAATTAATGAATGTTTTGAAAATTGGTTTTATTTTTGCAGGTGCCTATCATGTAAACAAAGCTAAATCCTCAATCTAGTTTATAGATTATAATAAATACTTTTAACTGTTATCTTTTAGGCAAAACATTTCTTTTACACTGAATGAATGACGAGTTTCAAAGATTCTGTCAAAGACAGAGGGAGTCGCAGTAGGCCTTCCGTTATGGATGTCGACCAACTCAAAATGTTTATTGAAGCAAATTATTTTAAAGCCATACAGAAAATTGTGAGAGCTTAGTGTTGACCACTCAACTATTTTTCACTATCTGGAGGAAATTGGCAAAATAAAGAAACACGACAAGAGGGTACCACCAAGTCTAATGAAATCGCCGATTTGAAATTTGCACGTCCTTTCTCTCGCGCCACCAAAATGAACCATATCTTGATTGAAGCATTACGTGCGATGAGAAATAAATTCTGTTTGATAACAAGAGGCATAAAGTCAATGCCAAAACATTCCAAAACTAAATCCGCACCAAAAAAGTTATGGTGACTGGTGGTTGTATGGGTTTGTCCTCTATAATTTCCTGGATTGAGGTGAAACTATCACAGCAAAGAAATATTGCCGAGAAATTGACAAAATGCATGGGAAACTGCAACATCTTTGCCCAGCAACATAAGAGACAGATTTTTCTTCATGTTAAAGCTAAGCTCCACGTCACAATGCCAACCTTGCAGAAACTTAACGACTTATGATTTGAAACCTTACCGCATTCTCAAACTTCACCCAACCTCTCATCTACAGACTTCTACTCTTTTTAGATATTTTGATAATTTCTTGATGGATAAATTTTTTAGAGAATGTGGTACAGCTAAAAAACCCTTTTAAGTCATTATTGTGAGTCGAAATAAAGATTTCTATCAGTGGAATAAAAGTGTTACACGTTGGCAAAGATTATATATATAGATTGTGAGGAAAAATTTTCTTTTAAAAAATGCCTTTACAAAACCTGCATTAATTTTGCACCAGCTCAAAAATGAAGCTAGTTGAAAGTTGTAAGTTAACAATGCCTTACTCACCCAGGTCTCAATAAAGAAGCTGGAGTTGAATTTCTTCTTTTAGAACAACTAAAATCAAAACAAAAAAAGTCATAGTATAAAAGTAATCCTATTGTAATTGAAAATAGCAGTGAAAATTTACCTCATGTGCAAGCCTGTTTCTGTTTGAACTCCAACAGATACATTATTTTCAACCTCCCTGTACAAGAATTAAAACACATTTATAAAGTAATATAAACATATAAATATTTTATGATCAGTATTAATAATACAATTAAATTATAATTATGTATATGGTTTTTGTAATTATTAAGGGGAACATAGTGGTTGAATCATAAGGCTATTAGATTTTGTATTTGTTATGGTAGTGCTTTTTACACTTTCCCTAACTTGCTGATTCCATCCAACTGTCAAATCAAGTTTGCTTGATGGTTAAAAACTAATGTTTGCGATCCTTGTAGAACAACTGGCCAGTTTATGTCTCCTTCCCGTTTTCTTCACAGTAAATAAAGCGTCAATATTATTTGTAGTTGGTTTTGTAAATATGGAAGTCTAGTTGTTCAATTTCAGAATTTTTTGCTACATGTCAAAATAAAGTGAAAGGTATGAAACAAACCTTCCCCATTCTTGGGCCCTCAGCAGAGATTCGACATTTATTAAATCTGTCTTCCTGAAATAGAAAAAAACAAAAACACTGTAAGACTTGATGATTTAATAAATATATAGTAATAATACACAAACCGGCTTCAACATTCCATTAAATTGATAAAGCAATCAACTTTTTTTTTGCAATTTTAATAAATACATTATCACGATAAATGAAAAAGATAATATAGCATACCTTTCATGTTCTTGTACCACTACAAAAGAATTTATGTAAACAAGATCGGACCTCCTGAAACATTATTTTTCTTTTCACAATTTCATTTACAGAAAAGGCAAAACATGAACATACTTCACACGTATAATAATAAGTGTTATAAAACTGAAAATGAGAATTAATCAAATTTGAAATTTTGTGAATTATAAACTGGAATTAAAGGTGCGAAAATTAAAATTTGCAAACATGAACGATATGTTGAATGAAGTTGCTCACCAGTCCATAAAATAAATCAATTGTACAAATATCAGTACCATAGAATTAAATATTAAAAACATACCCAAGTGTGCTTCGAGTTTGTGAAATAGGTCCTTTAAACTGGAAAGGACATTTCTTTGAGAATGGGCAGAACCTACTTTTCGACTGTTGTTCCACAAATGGTGTTTTTTGTAATAAAGATTCTGCTTGCTGAGGCGAGTTCTCATCTGTAACGTCAACAAATAATAGATCTTGTAATTTGTCGAAGACGCATGAGGATTCGCTTGAGACGTCCCCGCCTAAATCGCATGCAATTTCAAGCTGTTTGAAAATTTTGCAATCTTCCTGGTCAAGAAACTCTGAATCGCCTTTGGGCAGGAATTTGCTTTTTCTATAATCATCTTCGTCACTTGAAATATTATAGTACTCACCCATTTTACTTTTTTCGTTATCCTGTTTATCGTTCACTGATATAATATCCACCTGCAGTAATCCTGTATTCTGATTTGGTTCACTAAACTCATCATTTTTCAAAGTTTCTTCACTACAGGGATCAGGAGATGTAGGGGTTGACAGGGGCTCAGCCGGTTGATTTAATGTCTCTTTCACTTCTTTAAATTCCACTTTTTCTTCAGTTTCAACGTTGTTTCCATTTTCCTTGGTCGAAGGGTCTGCTTCTTTCATCTCTTCTCCTTCTTCCGAACTCGAGTCAAGGTCAATTATATCAGACTGCTCTGTACGTTTCTCTAACACATTTTCTGTCTTTTTAGAGGCAGGCTGAAGAGAGAAATATTCTCTTTCATAATCTTCAGTCTCTATGTCTGAATATGGAATGTCTTCAGAATTTGGAGAGGATGAAGAACGTACCAACGGTTCATCACCATCATCAGAACTATCGTAAGAAGTTTTTTGAAAAACTTCATTTTCTGATTGAGAAGAGGAACTATAAGTACCTAATCCTCTGGAAGCAAGCAGAGCTTTGATTCCGGTCAGTTGTTCTTTTTGGTAATGTGTTTTAGGATGCACAGGTTTTTTTTCATCGTCAGTGCTGGTACTGGAATTGCTATTGCATTCATCAAACTTATGCTCTGCTGATGCAACGTTCTCTCTCTGCTGGCTTTCTTGACATTTATCTATTGATTGATTAGTCAACACAGATTGTGTTGGATCACAAACTTGGTTCATTTTATTGCAAGAAACGGCCATAGATGACAATAATTGTTTACTGTCAGTTTTAAAGCTTTTTTCATTCACACTATCACAATTTTCTGTTAAAAGATTTGTAGTATGTGAAAATTTTTCAGAATCCTTTACAACAATAATGCGCTCTTCTTTATGCTGTTTTTTGCAGTATTCCAGTTCATTGCCATCATGACATTCCATTGTGTAATAAATACTGTTATTTATCTGCTTAGGAAATCCACTTAAAGATTCCCCGTCTTTAGAATGCAGTCCAGAAGAAATCAACTGATGTGGTTGTCCATCATGAGAAACTTCATAATGTATATTTAATTCTTGATTCTTACAGTTTTGAGGGAAAATAGCCATTGTTGCTTTATTGCAAAATGTTTTAATTTCTGGCATCTGACAAAAGAAATTAGCAGTTGACTTCCCAGTGTGATTATTCAGATTGATGCTTGAAACTTCAGTACACTTGTCGAGTTTAAATTTTCTGTAATACTTTGCTTCCATCACGATCCTTCTTCTTTCTAAGTAAAAATCAAAATAAGAAGCAGGACCTTTTTGACTGTCAGTATTTAAAGATTTCTCACAACACTCCTTATAAACACTTTTTATGTCAAGTGATTTTTTTAACTTTGAAGTTTGAGGAATATTTCTTGATAAGTTCTGATAGCAAGTGCTAATTTCTTTAACTGGTTTGTTTACTTTTTTAGAATTACTTATTTTCTCAGGCTTTTTCTCTACTTTTTTGGGAAGACTTTCTAATCGACTTGAACTTCTAAGCATTTGTTGACCATCAGTAATTTGTCTAATTACAGGACTGCTGTTTTCTTTTGTTTTAACGGTGTCTTTTCCTATCAAAGTGGAAACAATGATCCTTTTCTTTTTTTTTGGATAATAAAACCGTGCCTCATCGTTTCCACTCAGTCTTGGTGATTTTCGTAACTCAACAGGAAAGTCATAGGACTCGAATGATAAGCGGCGTTTCTGTGGTCTCTCAAGCATAGTCTTATTTTTATTGTCCAATTCATTTTTAGTTACTCTCTGGCCTTGGCTGGTTTGAGAAACCTTATTATTTTCCTTGCGTTTTGGAGCTAAAATAAAAACTTGTATTACTTTTCATTCAAATGCAAAAAAAAGTTTCATTATATTCACCTTTGTAATTAGTTTCATCCAATGATGTTTTTCTCTTCTTAGCTTCATTTTTTGAATCTAAAAATAAATATAATGATTAATCAAACTTTTAAATTTTCACTGTTGTAAAGAAAAATCCATCTATTTTTATATAACGATCAATCTATCAATTTAGTAATAAAAGAATTTGATGCTGTTATTATTCGCTGAATTGAAGAGCTAAATAATAATAATTTAGGGCATGAAATTATCTTAGCTGTTAAAACGCCCTTAAAAATTAATAATATTAATAGTAAAACTTATGTTAAACAAATTCCTAGACAAATAAAAAATTTCTAATTGCTGCAGTTATTCTGCCATCCCTGATTTAATTTAATATTAATATATTACAAGTAATAATGAATTTAATACCTAGACTTCTGTTCAAAATTCCTTTTGAGTTTGTTCCTGAAATAAATAAATACATTAACATTTTCATTATTTTTTTGTCATAATTGACAAATTTATTCCTCACACACATGTATGCATGAATAATGAATAAAAAATTGACAGGTTTTCTATGGATACTTTGTTAGAAATCTGTGACAAAAATGTCGGTAATTTTCCGGGAGGTTTGGTGGGAAATGAAAAAATACGGTACAAAGAAGATGAGGTAGCAAAAACTAAATGTTCCACCATCCTGAACTAACTGTCGGAGTTGGCGTACTGACACTAATAGTTGAATCAATCAGTTATTGAAATTGATTACTGGATTGGCAAATATCAAATACAATAGAGCAAGATTCTCTAATTGAGAACAATCAAAACTCAAAATGTGAGGTGGAAAACATGTGAGAAGTGGCAACGGTCAACCCTTAGACTGTTCTCAGTTTAATTTTTAAACAAATATTTCTACTATATGTTAGAACTATTATATTTTGTATATAAATATTACTTTTGCATTATTCTTACCTTGTTTGGCTTTTGTGGGTTGTTCCACTTTATCAGATGAAGGCACAGTGATAGATATCCCGTTACTAGGACCTACAATTTAAATTTAAATCATGAGTGTTGTACATTTTTGTAAATCTACGCGAAACTTTACATTAACTTAAATTAGGCTTTAAGAAGTAATACACACAAAAAAAAAAAAAGAAAAAAATAATTTTAAACAAAAATTATCTTCAAAATTTTTAAAATTCAATATTCATTACCAGTTAATTGGTGGGTTTTTAGAAGATTTTTTACATTGATTAATCGCCTCAATGAATACGGTGTGTAGAGTTCTGGGATGAGAATGTTGCATTCTGGACACCTTCTATTAGTGACGCAGGTAGGGCATATAAAGTGGCCACAAGGCGGTGTTGACAGCAATTCATTATTTTTATAGCTGAAATTTAAGAATAAACATAATTACTTTAAAAAATGCTACTATTCAGTTCACTTTTTACAAATAGGTTTTTATCATACAGCTTTTTTTGCAAGTAAATTCTTTATTTTGCCCAAATTATAGCCACTAAGTTTGATTGAAGTCGATTCCTTAATTTAAAAACAAGTAATTCAGATCAAGCCAGTAACAGAAGTTTTGATAAAATAAATAATAACCTGTGGTAATATATTATTATTTATAGTTTTGTAATGGACAACCATTGTAAAAAAAACAATGTTTTTAATGGCCTTATAAATTTCACATGCTAGTCGAGGAACGTGATTGGTCAAATCCAAATCCAAACTAACCAGAGGGGCAGTGAGAATCAAACCCACGACCTCAGCACGGGATCTAGAGCTCCAACAGACCCCCCTACTCACAATTTTTATTAAATAATTGGTCAATATACCGTTAAAAAAATTAAAATATATGCACACAAAACTTTCAATATTCTAAGGAAGTATTATATCTCATATCACGATTTTTAACATAAGTACTCTTGAAAAGCTGAAGGAGGGAGGCCGCCTTGAAATACATTCCATCAAAAATCTCAACGTTTTAATTGCTCCAGTTTCACCTACCATCTTCACAAGAAAAATGCTAAAATTCACATTTTAAAAAAATCTGTATTTTGCTCGTTGTTGCTCATCCTGGTCTGCCTATCTTCAACGTGTTGGTCAGACCCAAGACTGCTGAAGATGGCAAAAAGCTGAAACACGTCTGACAGACTAACGTTCAAGAACTTACAATCACAAATCAACCCACAAATTTAAAATTATATTGTTAATTCTTCGAAAATGAAAAATTTCATTTCTAAAAATAGGCACTGAGTTGTACATTGCTAGCTGTATATAAAGATGATTTTGTTTGACAAGTCAAGGCCTGACTATCAAATATAAATATTGAAGTTTAACATACTTTAGAATATTTAACATTGTTTTGACATTTCCAAAATTCATGGTATAGTAGTAGAACATCAGCAGTTATGATCGATCTGATAGTGAGATCTAAAATGTTCAAAATTATTTGGTAGTAAATTGTAATTTGTTCAACATTGATCAAGTATGAAAACAATTAAAAACCTTTATTCAATTTCAGTAATTTTTTATTAACTAAAATTACTATTTACTACTTACTGCCATTCTCCCAAAGAAATGGCAACTTCTCTATGCCCTCTAAATAGAATTTTGAGTATTTATTATTAAAAAATTCTGTAAACGCATTTCCTAACAATTTTTGAACAACAAATTGTTAGTTGTAAAATGTTGTCTAGGGGTTTGGAAAAAAAAAATGGTAGTCGGTAGACGAGTGGTATGGAGAATGGGGAAAGTGAAGCAGAACCTCATAACCAACAGCCAACAGTTTTCATAGTGTTGCTATACGTGAGGAGATATGTAGCCGAGCAAGCGTTGGGTAAGAGAATCAGCCGTTTCCATATGGACAAAAATGGTTCAATAATGCCCATTTCTGATGCATTGCTTCAATTTGAGAGCAATACATTTTGGCATTGACTGATTTCCCAGGATTCAAGAAGCTTTCATAACAGCCCAAATAAAGCCCTCCAATCATCATCACCGTTTTTAAGACAAGTTGGGGGCTTTGGAAAATTTGGTGTTTTTCCTTTGTCAAACCACTGTCCAAATCGTTTGCTGTTATCATAGAGAATCCACTTTTCATCACAAGTAACTAATTCTATCCAGAAAAGGTTTGTTTCTGTTTCAGAAAAGAAGTGCCGTGCAAACTTCATAAAGATAATTATTTGGCGGACAATTAATTGCATGAGGAACCCAACTTTCAAGCTTTCTCGCCTTTCCAATTGCTATAAGGTGGTCAGCATCGATTTGCTAACTGAATGATTCTATCATAGTTGTTCTGCGATTTTCATAAACTACAATATCTAGGGGAAAAAATCCTTCCACGAGCTTCTTTGTTTCAAGGTTAAAGTCTCTCTCAAATTTTTTTAAAACGTATCTAAGTGCTGTTCCCACTTACACTGCCACCGCTCCACATTATGTTAATGTTTCTGAATTTTTGGACACCATTGTAAGTTTTAAAACTACAAATAAAATATATAATCAGTGTTATTATAAATATCAAAATGATATATCTTTGAAGTCAAAGCAGACTCTACACCCTAAAAATGAAAATCACTGAAACAATTCAGAACTCATTTTAAACTGTACATTGTCGAGGAGTTTTGGTATCAGTATAATGTTCGAATCCCGCTCATGACACTGACTTTTCTTATGTCAACTAAAAACCTTAAATTAATTGAAAGGTATTGTAATAATGGCGGATCAAATGAAAATTAGTATAGGGGCCGAAGGTCAAATGAACACCTGCGAGATTTCTACTGCACTGAATAAAGAAGTGACTGATTTTATTGTTCAAACATATTGAACATAAAAGCCTCGTCTTTCTTGACTATTAGTCATTTGTATGTTTATTCGAATATGGTACGTGTAGTAAAAATCATTTTCATTGTTCTTTCTTCTTTTACACTTTACATTTTTTTTATACTGACTGAATTTATTTGCTGTAATGTTTTTCATTAGATAATTAGATGGTTAGGGGTTAGATAATTAGAGGTAATTAGTTTTCTGAATTCACATTTTAAAGTTTTTCTAGGCTTAGGCTAACATGTTATTGGCTCGATTTTGGTAGTGATCCTAATCCTAAATTAATAACTGTACAATTGAGCGTTTATAAGCGTACAATAAGAATGAATCACAAATTTTGAAAGGTTGTTTACATAGAATATAAATTGCGCGTAAATTTGTCGATATTTTTAAAGCATATTTCAATTGGCAAGGCTCGGGGGATACAAAATTCATTCGATCCGACTAGGCTTAATAGTTTTCTGTGTATCTACGCGATATTGGGAGCAAGTCAGCAGAATAGGCTTCGGCTGTCAAAATTTAATAGGAAACTGGAAATGGTGTGATTTATTAGGATGCGCGTTCACCAAATTTTGCAAAGGCCATTTTCCCACGATAATCGGCATTATTACATCAAAATAAATTATACGTACCATTTCACGCAAACAGCAATCCTATCGACGCTATCACGGAAAGAGTCACTCGAAGCCCGATTCGACTGGCTCATCTTTGAAAAACTGGTAAAATTATCAAAACCTAATTGATAAACTATAAAAGCACGACTTTTAGACGGTTGTTATTTACAACTGAAAGCCTATCTCCCAGACGAAAGCATCTCGCCTGACTTATTTGAATGTCCGGTAGGTAACAATAAGTGTAGCCTCAAAGCGGTAAAACAAATAGCTGTAAACAAAAATCGGTTATTTGGATTGTGACGTTGTTCCAAGTCGGAACCAATTTTAAAGGACATTAGTAAACAAAGAACAAAAAACCGAGACTTTTGGACAAAAAGATATGCAACAGGCTGGTAAATCGATTCATGAAATGAAACGACCGGCCTCGTGAACGTCAATCGCGAAGTGCAGCTACCAGCTGGCGTTACTGGATTTACGAAGTGTGCCTGAAAGCAGGAAATCTCTCTTGAAAGCGGATCGCCAGCAGCACAAATCTATTCCGTGTTTTTGTCATAGATTAGCAGCAGACAGCATGGCGTTGCTTTACAAACAACTCCAAACCGGACATTTTTGGATTTGTTAAAAATCTGTTGAAAAGTATTTTAAGAAGGCTTAACCAAAGGCACTTAAACGGAAAACTCAACAATTGCAGATTGTTATGGTATTATTGACAATTGATTTAGTATAATTACACGCCGAAAGTGAGGCTGAAATATTGCTTAATTTCGTTCTCTTCTGTCACCCAATAGAAAATTTTAATTTGTGTTTTTATTATAGACTAATAGCTAATGTATGTTGATGATTGCTATTATATCAAAAGCAAAAAATTATTAGTCAGACCAATTTTTAAGGTGATTTTATTACAGAGAACGACTAGCGTAGCCGAGTTGTTTCATGAGTGTTGCGTAGGCGGGAAAGCGCACTCGTACAATAGACGTCAAACTCAGCAATCTCAAAAATTTATGCTTTACTTACGGTTATAGTAACAATCATCAAGTCGTTTGTTGCATTCAGAAATTTGTTAATGGTAATAAAACATTGTTAAAAAAAATACTATAGGATAGATACTCTAATTTACTTTTTTATTATAGAAAAACATTTAATTTATGGCGTAGTTGTGTTGCTTTATGAAAGTATAGATTAGGCGGGAAAGCGCACTCGTACGTAGACGTCAAACTCAGCAACCCCAAAAATGTACACACTCAACACTGCACTTTTATTATTAGAGTAACACTCCTCAAATTACACGTTGTAATCAAAAATTTGCTGACTGAAATAAAATATTGCTAAAAAAAAATCTCTAATGTACATGTTTACTATAGAGCAGCATGTCTAGCATTGAGTGGGAGTTTGAAAGCAAATATTGACAACCATCAAATTTTTAAGGTATTTTTACAGTAAATGCTCTTATTGCTGAATCATATGCTGAAAGTATAGCTAAAATATTGCCTAATTTTATTTTCTAATTCGACCAATAGAAAAAATTCTTAATTTTTTTGTCGTGAGCTTTTATTATAGATTAGGAGCTAATATATGATGATAGTAAGTTGAGCTTGTAACAGCAGCAAACATTGTTAGCAACCAAATTTCTTGTGCTTTTTTTTGTAATTGTGTAGCAGAGTTGCGTTATGAAAGTTTAGTTCAAACAAAACATTTTCTTTAAAGTTGTATTGGGTGGTGTGTTTTGACCCGAGCCAAATCAGCTCCGGCCTTGACCCTTTGAGTCCTATCCTAACCTTTGCCATTCGCCAGTAGTTCCTATTTTTCTGTACCTCAGTTAGGATCTATTTGGAAAGAAAAAAAACTTCTTGAACTCATCTCTCCCCTCCTTTATAATTTCTCCCGTTAGCACCTCTCATTTTCCACTTCAACTTTCTTTGCCATTTTTCAAAATTTGCCTTATTTCTCATCCAATTTACCACATTCTGAGCTATATATCATTCTATAATGTTGCAACAGAGGCCCCAACCTCCAACCTGACCTCCAAAGATTGGTTCCTTTTTATTATACAGCCCAAACCATAAGTTTTTTTTTTCTTTTCTTTAAATTTTTATGCTAGTATCCAGTCCAAATATTTTCAGGCATGAAGTTGTCTTTATTATTATTAAACTACAGCTGCCATAATAAATGGGGAATAAAACAGAACTTAACCAATTATATTATGTCACACAGAATAGCTGAAAGTTCACTTATAATTTAGTTTGTTCGTCTCGTTTAACCAAAACATAAATTCTCTAATTTCTATTTTTATTATAGAGTTAAAGCTCATTTTCAGCATTGAATTATAATCGTAGACTGAAAGAGTCTCTTAAAGTAAATATCATCAACCACCCAACTTTTTTGGCCATACAGTCGTATTGCGGACACATATGCCGAAGTATATAATAGCGATAACAAGGCCCTACTATTAGTACCAAGGTCTTTATTCTTCCAAACCTATCAAGTTGTTATTTTTATTTTGAAGGTTCTGTCAACATTTTGTTGTAATTTCATTTTTCAGACATTTTTATAGCCGTAATTTATTTATATCTCCCGTAGGATGTTATTGTCTCTTACTATTAGGTTATGTTTTATTTAATTTTGCCTTAAAAATTCGTACTAAGTTTTTTTATGCACATCCTCTGGGTGTATGTATGCAATGGTGGTAGCCCCAAGGTAAAAATCCAAATCCAGTTATCCTCAACCAATAATTTTAAGGATCTTGAAGTGATATTAGAATAACATCAACGATATAAATAATAAATCATTAAAAATTCTTTGGCTTTTTTTACCAAACATTCCTTGGACTTTGGTAATATTTTTTCTGTTACCTTGGCGGACCCAACCTTGAGTATGCTTCTATTATTTGTTCTCCTCTTCTCTAATTCATTTTCACAGCATAGAAAAAAGTAAAAAACAAATTTTAACATGTAATTGCTTGGTGCTGAAACTCAAAAACAAGAAGCCTTCTAAGAGAGAGAATTATTTGATCTGTTAATTTGGTTCACATAAAATTGATTTTGTTTTGTTAAAATTAATCGTGTTAAAAGAATTTTGAAAAATAATTATGGGATTTTTTTAAAACTAAAAATATTTTATATTTTAATCTACAATTTTATTTTTTGTCTATTATAAATAAAATAAATAAATAAAAGTAAAATCATCTACCATTCCAATTTTAGTGTGGTGTTTTTATTATAGATTAACAACTGGGGTAAAGCTCATCAGATTATTTTCAAATTTGTCTTCTTATAACTCTGCAACCAATGTGAACCATTTTTTTTAATTATTTGTTTAAGAGTCATTACAAAGTTGTAAGCCTAAAAAGTGTAGCTGATAATTGGAAAGTGTGCTTGCACATTGTCAAATTTCACCGACTTATCCTCATTCTGGACCTAACATAAAAGTAAACTACTATCACTTGAAAGTGTAATGGACATTATTAGAGAAAGAAATATGTACATATGATTTGGTTTTATTATAATCTGACACTTTACAAATGTACATACAGGATAAGATTTTGTTGGCTGAATTGTGATTAACAGAATCACCAAATATCTTGATCGCACTCTCTAAAACCTTTTGCAAACGGGTTGCTTGCAATTTTCAGTTGGGTTATCTGAAAACAAGAATATATTGCGACATTGATTTGGCCAATTAAGAATTTTATTATTGGTAATATATAATAATTTATGTTTACATGTAAGAACTAATCATACAAACCCTCTGATTTTGGTAGGCAGTTACTGCTGTAAACTCTGTCTCAGCGAAAAGGAAAGTTCTAAAAGGTGCTCCTTCTTGGTTTAAAAGTACATGCAATCGTGGCTGGTAACGGTGCATTGAATTCAATATTATCTAGAACAAAATTAATTTGGATGTTGATTTAGCTAGCTTATAAGCCTGTGAATTTGATGTAGATAGTTGTAAAAAGTAGTAATATTTTCTTAATTTATATCTTATATAATTGTGTAGGAGTATGTTAAAAAATTGGGAAATTTGAAATCATGAGTTTATTTTGTGGAATGAGACATTTTGTATTTAAAGACCCTACTAAAAAAGCTAAAACTTAATAAACTTGCAAATTCACTAACTAAATGTAATGAATGAAAACTTCTAAACTAAAAATAATATAGATTTTTTTTTTTATATATACTGGGCTTAACTGTCTGGAAAATCAAACATATCAACTTTTTACGAGGTTAAAAATGTTCTTTTAAAATAAAAAAATTTCTGTTCTAAATGATTTCCTGAAACTTATTCTAGAAAATATTCAGTTTTATTTCCCACCACTTTAACTCATACTTTAAATTTACTGATATGCCATTAACTGCTAGATGCCGCGGCATCAGGGATATAAAGCAGGGTGTGGCAAGAAACAGATTCCATTTTTGACAATTTTGTCTTTTTACATTACAACCAATTGTAACTCCAAATTAGCCATCAAAGTTAGATGCTAAATGGCTATTAAAATTTGGTAATTCAGTCGACGATGCTGCAATTTATATACTAAACATAGTTTGATGGAGTACTTAAAATTCACTGATCACATTGCACAAAATAACTGAGCTGTCTAGTGGTAATATTTCAGCATTCTCTGACATGTATGCACAGTAATGCTCCATTTACTCTCACAACTAATCTGAGGAAAAAATGGTCCACCCTTAATATTTTTAGTTTTCTCTTACTCAAATCCTTTTTATCTTAAAACAATATTTTGTCTCTTTTAAAAGATTAGAGGTAAATAAAACACAGATAAAATCTTCCACTTATGTTTACATTGCATTTTACAAATATGTATATCTTCAAATTGTCAATCTCTTCTTTGTCAGCTTTTCTGTAAATCTTCTTTCTAACGTTTGGGAGGTTCAATTTGTTTAAGTTGTACCATTTTTAAGTTTCAAATTTGTTTGAGTAATAGTTTTAAGTGACGTTGGTTTGGCTATAATCGTAGCATTGTTGGCAGATGGAAGAAGCCAAGTCTCAGGGTGCTTAACATTCCCAGACCAATTGTCCGAAGGGTCTTCTATTTCACTGAAGATACTGGAAGTTCTCAAGAAGGCATGGATCAGATTGCCACCAAAAAAAACAAACAACTCAGGACAGATAAAGTTCTTCTCATGCTTCAGATTCTCATAGGTCACATGTCTACTTTCACACATTAGGCAACATTTTGCTGCTTGACATTTAAAGCATAAGTAAAGTTTGTACATTTTGAAACTTACTTGATTACTCCACAAATAAAAAAATAAAAACTTACATGACCATTGTCGTCCAGTTGATTATTTGTGAGCTTAAGCTTGTCGAACGACACTACTTGTCTTGTCCAATGGGCCCCTGTAGCAGGAGAATCCGGATGAATGTACACTCTTGGAGGGCTGATTGGATCTGCCTTTCCTGCGACAACCCAGCTTGAACTGGAAAAAATACAGGTTGATTGTATCAACTATTTAATATTTGACTCGACAATAATTCACCTGTGAAATAAATATCGGTATCTTTTGTCGTCTAGAGGGACAAAGTCAACCATTAGGACATAGGTAGAATCAGGCACCATCCCGCTAAACTTCACTTGAAAAGTTGGAAACATTTTTCTACAAAAAAGAAATTTGACAAGTTATTTTATCTTTAAATTTCTCCCTTTCTCATCTTACCGCCCAGATTTTGTAACTATCATCTCAGTGCCTAAGCTGTTAAATTCCCTCCAAAGCTCCCTAGTCGTCAGAATGGCTGTGATTCTTTCCATGTCATTGAAGTTCTTTATAATCGGTTTCCCAGGACATGGTCTCACCCATTCTGAAACGCCTTGTCACAATTTCATATATTGTTTATTAAATTTCAATGTCAGTAATGGGATTAAAATAGCACATGTAACAATTAACAGATTGTAAGTTTCTATGGGTGGGTAAGTCTGTTGGTAAATTGTCAGCTATGATAAATATCTAACTCACTTTTAGTTTAGATCATGATCTAAGTGTAATAGTTTTCTTTTAAAAGAAAGAAAGTTTCTACAAGTATTACTGCTACTTACTATGTAATTCTAATATGTATTACTGTTTTTGATATTTTTACTTATATGGAAAAAAATAGTTTACTTTAATAAATGAATAGACAATATTAAATGGATTCAGAAATAATTACATACAGACAAGAATGAATATGAAAATATATCACATATTGGAAGCAATACTCAAAACAATACCCAACAATGCACCAGCATGTCTACTAAGAATTATTTTTGAAGATATGCCATATACTCCTATTATAATGTACAAAATTGTATATATACTAAATACGGATTGTGCCAATAAGGAAGAAAAGATGAGCCTGCCAATAGTATGGACAGTTCTTCACAAAATTTATCTTGGTCATGGAGGCACAGAAGTGTCCCTAAAAGTGGCAAGAGAAAATTTATTTTGGCCTAATATATCCACAAAATTGTATTCCAGTAATTTTAATGCCATAAACCATAACGCTGAAAAAGATGCACAAGCTCTAAAAGTTTGCAAATTGAGAAAAAAAACTGTTGGTGTTTTGATATTAGAAAGACACCTCACCAACTATTCAGAGATGGAGACAAGATCTATGGAGAAAACTACCTGAAGAACAGTTACCTGCAAAAATTATTTAAAAACATTATGAAGGTTCCAACCCATACTAGAAATTCCTGAAGGGACCAAGTTTCAACGAAATTCTTGTTTTCTAAGATCAAGGAGTGAATGACAGCAGTGACATCTAACCTATGATTCAATAAAGGACACCAGAAAGAACAGGAACTTCAATGAACCAAGAAGCTGCAGCTATAGGAAAGAGCTACAAACCTGTTCCAATATCACTTAGCCCAGGTTTAACACAGACAGGCTCCCATACAGCACACTCCACCAAAAACCCTGGAGGCAAAGACAGCAGCAGCAGAAAGGCACAAAAAAATCTACCAATGCTTCCATTTGCTGAAGGGTATAGAACTAAAAGTGGAAGGATAGTTAAAACACTCCAGAAAATCACAGTAGAATACACATCCTAAAAATACAAATGAGCTCCTGAAGAAAGGAGGTGTCAAGAACCATGATGACATTGATTCAATGAACACCTGGACGGACCTACAATTCTTGTACAGAGGGTTTTTTAAGAATTAGACTAAAAAGTTGATTACAAAACAGACTTCTTGATCTTGTTTACTAATAAATCATTGGTATTAACTTACATTATAATCAATTAATTAAATTCTATTAGGTATTACAATTTTTGATATTTATACTTATATTGCAAAAATACTTTATTTTCATATATTAATGGAGGATATTAGTTGGGGAAAATAGTTATTTGTAGACAAGAATGAACGTGAAGCACAATAATTAGATGAGATTTCTTGTTTAGGTCTGCAGAAATATGAACCTTTAGTTTGGTTGTTTTCTAACATTTTGGTCTGCCTTTTCTGTTTTGACCTGTCAGACGCTTTTCAGCTCTTCGCCGTCTTCAATGGAGAGCGTGGCAATTTAAGGAAAGGACAAACACGTACAGCCCAGCTCCTGAAAATGGCGAAACGCGCTTGGCGGTTGAATGAAGATACACTTGACTTGTTACGATTGTAGAGAACCATCCTTTTCAGTATTAAAATTGGTGAACTCACTTCATCATATTTATTTTATTTTTACGACTTTCGTCTTTATATATTCCATACAGCTTTTTAAGCCTTTTGGATAATGACATCTGGCTAATATAATACTTAAGATTAGAAATGGATGTAGACCGATCCATTTGACCAATATACCTCAAGGTGCTTTGAGTGGTAAAACTTTCATCGGGCGCAATATTTACCCAAGCTGCCAAGACTTAGATTTACGAGCAAGGGAAGTCTCACGGGGCATCTGTTTACATAATACACATCTCCGGCCCATAACAGAATCCCCACGGCAAAACATGTCAACTTGGAAGAGTTACTAGTAGTAACTCAATTTGTTTGCTTTCTTCCAATTGATTCATTAAACTTTTCTTCTTCTTCTTTTTCCCCCTCACCGTGTTTTAACCGGAAGAGAAAACAAACAGGTTTTTCCCATGATAAAACCTCGAATTAACAAAAAATAATTTTTTTATTCGACTAAATCCTCGGGTCACACCGGCCTGTGGCATTAAAATCCCTTTAGAACCAAAGTCAGTGTTTGATACAATGATACAATAAAAAAATGAACCCAAATGTATTAAATTCAGTTCAAGGACAGAATTTAAACAATTTGTTACGATACACTGTGTTACGTAATTCGTTTTTGTTCAATCACTTTTGGTCCATATATTCAATCTCGTTCCCGGCCGGACCTGCCATACTCGAAGCTAATTAGAATGGGTTCAGTTTGAGGCTTTATGTCTAAAAGTTTTATGACTAGCTTACAATAACAAAAATAGATAGGTACAACGCTACATTAGTAGTTGTCGGTACCTGCCTACTGCATGTAATTTCACCTATCCCAGAGAAATAATTAAAATTGTAAAATTCCGCAAAAACAATAAATCCCCTGGCCTTGACATCATAGCATCATCCTCAAAAACCTTCCACAGAAAGCCATATTCACCTAACAATCATCTTCAATCAAATAATGATTGTTGGCTACTTTACTCACCACTGGAAACCCTCTAAAGTTATCTTCATTTTGAAACCTGGCAAGTCCCCATCCGATCCAGATAGTTACAGACCTATTAGCCTATTTAGCTCTTTTAGCAAGATATTCAAGCATGCTATGCTCACCCACATAGCTGCAGTCCTGCATGAAAACAGCATCATTATGCTGGAGCAGTTTGGTTTCAGGGCCAGGACTATCTACTACTGCCCAATTAGCCAGTACGGTACATGACATAACGCTAGCGTTTAACAGCATGGTTCTGATAGATGTCCGAAAGGCTTTGAGACTGTTTGGAATTTTGGTGTATTCAGCGGAATGATGGAATATAGCTTCCCTTCAAACATAAAAATAGTTTACTCCATCTCTTATCTAGACAAGTCCGTGTTTTCATTTGGATCATCCCTTTCCCAACTGAAGGACATTGTTGCTGGTGTGCAACAAATGTGCTGTGCTCTAATCCTTGGACCCATTCCGTCCCTCAAATATTTTAACAAAATACCTCGCTCCAAGTATGTAAAAATGGCTCTCTACTCTTATTCTTGGAGGATAGACACGCTATTAGACAACGCGTGGGACGTCTTTGCAACCGTTGGAAAATCAAAATTAATCATAACAAAACGGAGGCAATAATTTTCAGCAAGCGTAGACCGTTGCTTTATAAAAAGGTTAATTTGAAGGTATAACTATGTCGTGGACTGAGTCGATTCTTGGGGTGTCTTTCACTCCCCACGTCAATACCAAAGGGCAGTTACCCGAGTACTTTGCCCTAAGTCCCCAGTCTACCATTCGCTTGCAAATAAGCTTCTTCTGTACTGGGTCCGTCCCGTGCTCCTTGGGCCTGGCATACAGGACTAATGCCGCCAGGATGCAGATGTGCAGAAGAAGTATCTGAGCTTGCGACGGCCTCAACCCAATATATACCCATATCGGAACTGCACAATGCGACAAACATGTTGTCGGCGCTGGAATATATCAAAGGTACAACTATTTAATTTTTTAAGCAATGCGAAGTTACTACCAGTAAAATCAGTTGCCAGATAGGTAACTATTGCGTGGACGACAGGTACATGCACAGGAGAATAGAGAACGCTCTTACAAATTAACCAAAATAGTTGGGGGGGGAGGGTAATCTATTTTTAACTCGATAGAAAAAAAATGTAAGTAATAAAATTTTTGTTATATTATAACTAGGTGAAGGTAATAGGTAGGAGGTAAAAACAAATATGTACTCCCCTGTTTTCTCTTTTTTACAAGTACGTGTTTTTTCAACTATTAAATAAACATATAGAAAAATGAAGCATTGTTTAACAGCGATAGCAAAAAACCGAATCTCCTTGCGCCGTCTCAATTTTCAAGCACTTCACTAAATCACTTGCGCTTGACTAGAGCCGTGTACGAAGGGCCTACAAAGATCAAGAAAATGTTCTTTAATTTTAAATTTTGACTATTAAAAACTATTTTTGGTTGCCCAGCATTGAGCTGTCTCGAGTTGAAATTTACTATTTCACAAATTCATCAATCTACTGCTCCTAGGTGTGCATGCAGATGTTTCGAATCCGGTTAATTATCCGCCAGCCGACACAGACTGCTCTGGGATGCCGGAATTAGGCGTTTCGAAAAAAGGACAAATCCGGTGACCACATGTCACGTGATTGATGATTTTACAAATAGCTCTCCGCCCAGTGAGGGATTGATGGCACAGACGTCCAACCAGCGACAAACCAGATGGAAGAAGAACATCTTTCGGCATAGTCGACTAATCAAATTCAGCCTCCATAGATCAAAAACCACTAGTTTATTCAAAATTAATTTGGATCTTGACTGGGAGAGTAACCGATACACATCTTTTATTTGTTGGATTAATGTGAGTGATGACAAGATAATATCAGGAATTTTTTTAGATAAGAAAATCTATATATCCCTGTATAAAATGTACATACAAATCGATTTCGAAACATACAAATCGAAATAAAATTCCGACCAATAAAAAAATCCAGCCACCAAAGTTGAAAATACATAATAAATTAATCCAAAAAAGTATTTAATTGTATAAGAAATCAACAGTTCGTCGTGAAAAAAAAGAAAAATTACCGACAACCGAGTTATTCCAAGCGCGCAGCTCGAAATACAATATACAAACATAGGCTTATAATAAGTAAAAATATGTAAAGAGTAAGTAAAAAAGTAAGTATAAATTAGAAATATTTTATCTAAACTAACAAACATTTTCATCAACTGTACTCCTACTTAATAATTAATTTACAACAGTAATTTTTAGAAACTGATATAGCCAGTTTCTTTATCCTTTTATTTCTTTAGAAAATCAATTTTTCATAGCCCACTGCTATTGGTATTATATTTTAATATAATAGACTAAACATGGGAGGTGGAAAAGTGCCCCAGAAAAGGTTTCTTCAGAAATAAAAGAATAAGGAATCTAGTTATATTATTGTTTCCAAAAAATTAAAAAACTGTTTAAAAAATCATATAATATAAACGAATAAAAAAGAAAGAAGAGAATATTGAACAAAATCATTTAATGATTTATTACATTAAGAAACCTTATCGATAAGATAAAAACAATATAACCCACCCACACTTACAAAAATCTGACCTTGCTTCGTTTGCAACAAAACGTTAGAAACGACTCGAGAATATATGAAAAGCGTTTTTTTTAACTTGTTGAAAAGAAAACAGCAAATATTACCGTAAAGATTACGTTTAAGAGCTCGATGAAGTCCTGAACGCCATGCAATTAACTCCAGAACCTTCAGAAAAGTAAATTAAAAGGTATAGCCTAAGTTTAAGAGAAATTAGCTAGAAAATGTAATAAAGTCTTGAACAGTGACTGTATTAAAAAAAAGAAGAATGAAACTCGATAAAACTACAGATATATTAAAAAGCGAGTATATCAAAGAAAACAGCGAACGTGTAAAGGATTATGATTAGGGTATATTTAACAGACTTATGAAAGTGTTGAACACAATGTAAGAAAGAATAACGACAGAGTACAGCTAAAAAATAATTATCCCGGAACCGACAGAAATAGTCCAAGGCCAATTAAGAAAGATAAATTACGAGGAACGGCCAAATTGGGATCTAAAGTTCTTCCAACATCTAAAAAAGTTTTGCGATGATTAAACAAGAATGAGAGGGAACGTCTAAAGAAATAATTCTTCAACATATCTAATAATAACATGAAAATAATGAATAGCGCAAATACAAGAAAAGCAAAAAAAAAAAAGATCCAAAAGATTCGGTTTTAAAGGCTTAAGAGCCAATTTAAATCTTGACCAGCAATCACATAATAAAAACAATGTATTATATTGCTTATTACTGCCATTATTTTTTATACGAATGAAAATGAAAAAAATTCCTTTATATGTGTTTCGTTTACTTTTTACTGGCATAAAATATCCAATGGTAGCGGTATAAAACCTTTCCAAGCGAAGAAACGGTTTAACAAATGCCAATAATGTAATGAAGTCTTGAACTTCCAATGGCAAGAAAGAAGAAAAAAGTACAGTTAAGATGTAATTAATAAAACGTTAATAGACTTCAAGCAATTTCACTAAGAACTTATTTACACTATGAATATATTATTTTTACTCGATTAAGGATAGGGCATGCGAGGCTGACACAACAAAGCCCGCGTTTGTGTCCGGCATGCAGTGAAATACTTGGGTATAAAGAGAGCGCGTTGGAATTCCCCACGATATGAGAATTGTAGTTGAGCACACCAGCGAGTATCTGGGCCCACTTTTTCTTCCAATATAATTTTTTTTAAATACTGATCGTTTTATGTCCCTAGAATGTGTTGAGAGTGAATGTATTTACTGGCGTGAATGTGTCTCTAACATAGCAAACAACATGTAAATAGGTAACCGGTAAGTTCCGGGTGAGGGTTTGTAATTGTACAAATCAATAATCAATCAGTATATTATCTGTTAAGAAATTATTATAAAGAAATGTATTATTAGACTTAGACCCCGAGGGGTATCACTCCCAATGTGCTGACCTAGGGTCTCAGGGGAGTTCACATACCCCGTTATGCACCTTGAGCCAAATACTCAGGAGATGGTCGCTTCCCAGCCAAAGGGGTTAGGCTCCTGCCCTTTCAACTATATGTCATTTTAGCCCCTAACGCATGTAAAATATAATCTAGCCTAAAACTAACTTCTTACACAATCGCGCAAATAAATAAATTCACATATATGTAAATTGCGCACATTCTAGTTAGTCTACTAGATATTCTTCTATCGACCTGCACAATAGTAATAAGGTGATTTAAATTGTCGATGGCGGAATATTTGTAAAAGTATTCCATCGACCTACTGGAGGGGCATCACGGAATCATCAGTCCTTCCCCTTTCACTCTAATAAATACACGCACTCAGACAAAACACAGAACCAAAAAAACTCATAAAAAGGTTTATACACGATAAAAGAAATATATTATTATAAGTTAAACTGTAAACATTTATTTTTCTTGTTCATTTATAGATCGAATTTATTTTTTTTAACATATCGTTTTAATTTTCATTTAGTTTTTTAAAAATTATGTTAGTCAATTATTACAATGTTGATGTTAGAAACTAAAATAGAATTTTTTTAAGCTTAAGGATCTGTCTTCAAGTAAAAATACATGCTACGTCAAAAGACTTTAACGCTTCGTCATAACATTTATTCATGTACGGCAGGACTTTACTATTTGTTAACATTATATCATCAAACAATTCTATAAGTTAATTAAATAAATAAATGTTAAATATGGTGTGGAAGAATAAATGAAAATACACAAATATATTAAAGTGAGATAAATCGTCATGTCTTTTCAGAAATATTTGCCTAATTGACAAGTGTTTTATTATTATATATACAAATAAATAAATAAAATTTAAACCTCAAAACTTTTTTAAGACTTATTTTTCCTATTTAATTCTGTTTTCTATTTTGGGTACGTTTTCAAACACTCATTTTCAGCGTATTTGTAATTCATTCGGGTATGTTATTATGTCATACAATTTATAATGATGATGATGATATGAAGAAATGTCAAAACTTATCTTTAATGTGTTGAAGAGCATTGAAAAATTCTGGAGAGAGACCACATAATAAAGCAAACTTACAAGAAAAGAAGCCAAAAACAAAATTAGTAATCCTAAATATTAAATCATTTAAGCTACTGGTACATTATTATGATGAGTATTAATCAAGCATAATTCATGTAATATTTATTTGAAAGAATCGTTTTATAATTATAACTGCAGAATTCAAGGTTTATGCAAGGCAATATGGAAAATCAATGCATAAAATAAATTATAATTAATACATAAATAAATTTAATTAACCATTAATACATAAGAGGCATAAGCGACCTTTGAAGAAATAATTATTTATTTGAGATTTTTCTACTTTTTGTAAAATAAAATAAGACAAGGGGTTTATATGTACATATGTGTACAATTTTCGGTAAGAAATCATGCTATAGATCTATAAGTCTTTCTAGATGTGGTTCCAAATGAAATTAATTGTTTCTATTGTTGTACTGTTTATGATATTTAGCATACATTGCAATTTTATATATTCCAATTAATTTTTATTTTTGTAAATTCGTCATAGCAGTCATGCTGTCTGAACCTAATGCCGTCATCAGTTCCTGCCGACTGTCTGTACATTCTTAGAACGGAAAACTGAATTAAAATAAAACAGTTCGACTTACAGTGGTGAGCATCCATTCCGGAGGATCGAACTACGTGAAGGACGATTATATTTTTCTGACTCGAAGGAGGAGTGGTCTCTGTACTGGCCCACGACCAATGGAATCCTGTTTTGAGGGAGGTGTCCTGCGCTTTGGGGTTAACTATTTTCAACCTGACTTTTATAGCAAACCCCACCAAATATCGATATTTATAAATAAATAATGCGGATATTTTTCCTGCAATTATTTGAGTGAATAAGAGGTCAAAATCATGTCTACCTGTTTGTTAATTAGGATTAAATAAATAATAAAAATTCATATTAACACTATTTGTATTCAAAAGTACCAATAATTGACACATCAGATATATCAATGCTTGAATAAGATTTTAATATATTTTCAAATTATAGTCAAAATACTGTGGTGAGATTTCTCTTTAATATATGTAGGGCGATGTACCTGAAATTCGGTCGTTACTGATACTTTTGGCCTGCCCATCCATGCTTGGCTAATCTCCCAGGCAGGCGTCGGCATTTTGCGCTCTTCACTGTGTCTAAAAACTCAAAATTACCAATGATGAGGAAATGCCGAACATGTCTGAATGTCCAACCCTGCGAGGATAGGACAACTATCGGTAACGGCCAAATTTCGGAATATTAAAACCACATTTTAATCTCTAACTTGGTCATTCGCTCATCCTGGTCCGCCTCCTATTCTCCATGGTGTCATCAGTCGTGCTTCAGTACTACACCAATGGACCTTAGTATAACTGTTTTTTTGTCCACGCTTTCTTATTTTAATATTGTGTATATTTCAAACGTCTGCCCTATTAGAATATTGTTTATTATATTTATTTTTACTTCGATATTGAGAAAGAACCGTTTGTCCGAACAGCCACCATGAGAATGCCTGAAGTTATGGATATGCTATTTAGTCATAAACTGCATATTCAGTGCACTGGAAAACTAAATCAAGTAAGTCAAATACATGTGACCTTAGCACATTTAACACAATAGAAAGATAAATTATCGAAATACGGTATAAGAGGAGTGGCTGCAGAGTTCTGCAGCTCTTCCCTACGACATGTGGCAAAATAAGAAGTCTAAACTGAGAGAGATAAAGTGAGGTCCCCGGATTCACTGTTGGGTCCTGGGGGACAGTAACTGGCAAATAGAATGAAAGAGATAAGTACAGAGAATGCCAAACCGTATCCATTTGCTGA
The DNA here is from genome assembly GCA_039619505.1 of Cimex hemipterus. NCBI lineage: Eukaryota > Metazoa > Arthropoda > Insecta > Hemiptera > Cimicidae > Cimex > Cimex hemipterus. The sequence goes on from CM077105.1 coordinate 12,717,612, forward strand.
TGACTCTCCTTTTGTAGTAATATCCAAATCCTGCTCTGGTAAAGACCTTTTCTGCAAAGGCACCTGGAATAGTGGTTCCCCTAAAATCCTATGCGTCCAGATAAGAGCCAGAAATTCCTCATTTCACTAAAACGTTATAAAATTGGAACCTCTTTCAAATTATTGGGCCTACACCTTGCAAGTACGTTTTCCTCATTGTGTTTTCTGATGTTAAAAATATCTGAATATCCGAAAAGGTGCGTCTCACTTTTCCAAAGCATAATGTCCTTTTTTGGAAAATTCTTGTCACGTATATGAAATCTTATTGGTGCAAAAAAAGGACTGCTGGGAAAACCAAAAACTAAACATTTTCAAATGAAAAATTTCACATCTATCGTTTTAACAAAAATAAGGACTAGTACGCAATCCACTAGTCATTTCTTGTATAGCCGCTATTAAAACTTTTGGTTTGTATGTTCATTTCTTTGCATGTTGGTGTTGTATATATTAATTCTTTGAAACAAAACATAAGGCAAGTAATACAAAAATAAGACTGTGCAAAAAATAGGGAGATGTGAAATGGTACGCTTACAAGCAGATTCGGCTACAACTGAAAAGGCTGAGCATCCAAAGAGGTGGAAGAACCACTTGAACGACCATGTATCTGACTCAGCTCTTCGAACACTCGTTTTCAATTTTTAGTTTGTTTCCCTCTTGCCTTTTTCAACACACCCAAAATCAAACGGAAAATATAAATTGAAAAGACCACCCGCGTTGGAAGCCAAGAGTAAATCATTGGTGGTATATATTTGTAGTCACGTAGTTTGTAAAAAGGCTTGAATCCCTTTGAACAAATACCTTCGTTGATGACCGGTTTCCGGATGGCACTACCCACTATCTAATCGGTAAAATCGGTGATACCTCATCGCTTATTCTTGCATTACCGTCTAATTGGGGGACTTGTCCCCCTTAACTCGAATTTATGACCGGCATGTTAGAATTATATACGATGAAACTAAAAATAATTTCATCCCCTTTCGGTTTAAAATAAGTGATCTATTAATTACAGACAAATCATAATTCATAAATTTAAAAAATTGTATCAAAATTAAACAAAAAATACACTATGCAAATAACAATACTGAAAATACAAAAAACTCAGTCTTACGAAAATTTCGTATAAAAATAATAATAAAAACAAAAAAATCAAATTTTTAAACGATGAACGCATTACGAAGGAATACAAGCATTACACAGAAAATGCCAATCCATTAACAATAAAATATGCATTATTTACAGTAATACAAATATAAAATAATGATAAATAAATAAAAATAAAACCTCAATAAAAACATTTATTTATTTCCTAAAAAAACATTTCAATTTTGAAAATATTCATAGCTATAAATAGAGAACGAAAAGCAAGTGATATTGCAGTGGTACAATTAGAAATAACTCAAACCAAAATAACATATTGTAATATGTCAAATACAAAGGAAAAAAGGAGAAATGAAACAAAAAATTTAAGAAAAAAACAAACGTTTTCAAAAAAACAAACAATAAACAATAGAAGACCAATAAACAACAATACGTAGCTTGGCAATATATTGCTAAAAGGCGGGAAATACACGGTGTAACCGATAAGTTATAGAAGTCCGTACTAACTACTTGTAGGAAAATACTTTGTTGTTACCGATGTTCTTGCAAGGATGGAGTGGAAAAAGCGTCCATTTGAGGAAATCATTAGGAGGTAGCAAAGTGGCTATTGAGTGAGGATGTATTAGCCCTAGCCATGTGACTGTTGAACGCAGGAATGGTCAAAGGATGCTGAAATGTAGAGAATGTGCCCGTTAGACCAATAGTCGTTATAGTGCTATAATGTCCAGTATACTCGGTACGAGACTCTGTTGGCGCCGGAGTTGGACGAGTCAGCGATTTTTCGCTATATGTAGGGAGATAGGTCTCTGTTATACGGACACTAAATGGCACAGAAGAAGTAGAGGTTTCCTTTTGAGGAAGTGATGGTGAGCTACCAACGAGACTAGTTTGTGGTGATGTCTGAGTCCCTCCCGTGTTAATGCTGTACGCGGTATTGGTCGT
>CM077105.1:12725128-12742906 GCA_039619505.1 Cimex hemipterus
TGGTAGAACAGAGGCGTATGTAGCCAAAGGTCGTTGGTTCAAATCCCGCTCATGACAGCACTAACTTTTTCATTTCAACCAAAGCCTTACATAAAAAGATTAATTAATTGAAAAAAGTTATTTGGTCCATAACCACTAAATGTAAGGGAATTAATTAAAATAATAATTTTTATTCGTTCAATAGAAAAACCTTGAAGAAAAAGTTTATTTTGGGAGAGGAATATATATTTAGAAATTTATATAATATTATAGACCCCATTGGACAATGACTCAAAATCTATGCCAAATTGTTATTTTATTTTTTTTTTAATATGGTGCAAGTAAATTCGGTTCAAATTCAGGGCTGTTGGGTACCCAGTACCTTTCCCTTACAGTGATATGCGCTAAACTGTCACAGCCACTGACGTCCCCCTAAATAATTCTATAACATATTAGGCCACATTTTCCTTGATATTTTGATTTTATTTGTGAATAGTTGGGACAAAAAGGCTATAATTTCTATAAGAGGTTAATGTTTCTGGAGTATTCGGAAGGTGGAACCCAGTAGAACTAGAAGGTTATAAATATTTTTTATTGTTAAAAACAATTTTTTAAATTGTATTTACACATTGCACTTAAATATTAAATTTAAAGTCTTTATATGTTCTCAGATTTTTCTTTTCCAACTAACAATGAATATTGTTTTTTATCTGCTGGAACAAGACTGTAGAGAAATATTGATGTAATAACACATGTAGCACCAAGCACAAACATTAAAGTTAGTTTAAACTGAAAAAAATACATTGAACATACACAACTTATCACTATCGCTAATGAAGTCGCAAATCCTTTAAGTATGTTATCAGCATATTTAACAACTAGCGCAACGACAAGTCCACCCCCAGCTTGAAGGCAGACAAGGTAGAAAATAAAGAAGTCATATCCGTACAACCAACCTTTAGAGTTGATTTCGGACCAATCTGTCGTTATGCAAGTGATGAATCCAAATGGGAGTGATAAAAGAGACAGTTGGACGTTTCTCATCCAAACGGAAATCTCGTTTGAACCTTTGAGTATCATTTCAAAGTAAATACCTGCAAATCCTGATAGAACGCAAGCACCAAGAGCTGCGGAGAAACCGATTACTTTGTTTTGCCCTTCTCTAGGTGATTTGCCTTCAGAACCGGAGAGCTGAACCAAAGCAACACCAACCACAAGAACAACAAGAGCAAACCACTGGCGCTGGGAGAGCTTTTTCTTCAAAAGCGCTACTGCAAAAAGGGCTGTAGTCAAAATTTTCAGCTGATAAGTCACTTGATAAGTAGCAGCATCCAAATGGGATGCAGAGACGTATAGAAGGTTATTTTGAATTATGTAGACAAAACTCGGCACACACACTTTCAATGTATCTAAAGGCTGTTGTATGACTGTACTGTACAAGGATGATGACCACTTCTTACTACAGAAATGATTTTCTTTATACACAAGAAATAAACAAGTGAAAAGTTTCACAAGTTCAGACATCACAACAGCTGTTGAAGATATAAACATAGGTCCAACTCTTGTTCTCGCATATCGCATGCTCAACCCAAGAACAGCATTCTGCAAAGTCAAAGTGACCAGGCTGGTCACTTTAAGCACCTGACTTTTGTTATCAACTGTCATGTTTGGCCGCAACCTGTTTATAAACAATAAAATAAGAATTAAATCTCTCATTAAAAAAATAACTTATTAAAAGACTAACTTTAAAATTCTCACTCATGCCTTCAGTACCTCTATTAATACATTTCACCTGTTGAAGTTCTAAGTTGAATATCTTCTGGAGAAGTGCTGACGGGTGTTATTACATAATAAACCAAGAGTCAGGGAATTAAATATCCTGTGTTACCTACAATTTTAATGCTATAATTAAATTTGGTCATTGAGGCGTTCTGTTAATGCTAGTGTATAATAAAACAATAAACTGGATAACTTGTATATAATGTATCTTTTAAGTCTGAAATGAAACTGAAATGTTCTACATTTTTGACAGCATATTGATTAGAGTGAAACTTTAATCTAGATCACTAAGCTTGCTGGACTTTTGGGTGTTGTTATAATCCTCTTCAATGATTGTTCGGAGATCGGTGAGATGTGGTCTGGTGTGACGTAGGTTTTAGAAAAACATTTTCTTTATCGTACCAACGTTTCGATCTTTATTAAGATCATCTTTTGAGTTCAAAGTGTTTGTTTTCTGTGTAGATGTGTAATTCTTGTGTGTCGTGTTGATCAACATGATGTGTGATTTTGTCCTCTACAGATCTTAACATAATTGTTTAAAAGTATAGTTTGTGGCTTTTAAATATAACAGTTAGTGAATGGTTTGCAATAAACAAACTAGCTCTTGACAAGATTGCAACTGTCAGACGCCTTCACTCCAAAATAGTCAAATGTCAAGTGAAAGTAGTTTCATCTCCTGACACCATTTAATTTTTTTTTAAATATTTAAAAAAATAACTTTTCAGAAAAGAGTTGTGATTATTGCTAAAAGGGAGAAATAATATATATTCATTATTAAGTATATAATGAATTAGATTGTAGGGTGTGTAGATTTTTTCCGTCAACTTCATAAATACATATTAGATATAAAAGTTTTTTGTTTTAGTCTTTCATTGCTAATTTCATTGAGAATGTTAAAAAATAACTCTCAGAAAATATACTATAGTATTTTAAGATAAACTTTTAATTGCATAGTTAATATCGTGTTAAGATCATTGAACATTTTTTTAATTTCATGTAGTATTTAGTCACTGTGTTACACTCCAAAAGGTTCTAACATCTCAGTTGCATTAATTTTCTTCTTCTAGCTACAAGATTTTAATTTCAGATGAAAATATTCTAAAATGTCAAATGCAAGCAGTTTTTTCACTTATTCCCAGAGAAATTCTTAAAATGTTTAGAAACATGCTACTACACACTTTAAACGTTGTTGTATCGACTTGATGTTTTTTGCCAAGTAATTTAAATTTGACTTTTAGATGTACCAGTTAGTAAATGGTCTGAAATAACCCAACTAGCTCTTGACAAGATCGCAACTGTCAGACGCCTTCCCTCCAAAATGTCAAGTGAAAGTAGCTTCTTCACCTCCTGACACCATTTAAATTTTTTTTAAATATTAAAAAAAATAACTTTTCATAAAAGAGTTTGATTATTGCTAAAAGGGGGAAATAGTATATACACATTATTAAGTACATAACGAACTAGAGTGTAGGGTGTGTACATTTTTTTATGTCCATTTCATTAATACGTATTACAGAAAAAAGTTTTTTGTTTTAGTCTTTCGTTGCTAATTTCATCCAAATTTTTACATTACTTATTAATTATTATATTACATTCCCAGAGAAATTATTAAAATATATAAAAACATGCTACTTATGCTTTAAACTTTGTTGTTTCGACTTGATGTTTTTTGGCCACGTAATTTAAATTTGGCTTTTAGATATACCAGTTAGTGAATGGTTTAAAATAAACCAACTAACTCTTGACAAAATTGTTTATAATCAGTTCTTTATAAGGAAAACGATATCAGCATCGCTATTATTTTGACCATAAGAAAACCGCAGATATAAACTTTTAGGTTTTATTTACCTGGTGCTATTACATAGCAGAAAAAATGTTTTTAAAGCCATTATTGTTGAAATACTTCAAACGACTTTACTCACGGAAACGCGTTCAAAGGTGTACGCTGTCAGTTACCTTTCGATTGTTATAAGTAATAAGTATAACAACATTTCCTGATGAAAGCTACCGTTGACAAGATCGCAACTGTCAGACGCCTTCACCCCCAAAATAGTCAAATGTCAAGTGAAAGTAGTTTCTTCACTTCCTGACACCATTTGATTTTTTTAAAATATTTAAAAAAATAATTTTTCAAAAAAGCGTTGTGATTGTTGGAAAAGGGGGAGGGAAACAGGGAAAAAAATTAAAACCCCTACCAAAAAAACAAAAATTGACTTTTGGATTTGATTAGCCTTCCCCTGTTGATAACGAAACAGAATAGGAATTTTGGAAATTGTTCATAACAAAATATTGACCAAAGATCGATTTGAGGGTAGAGTAAATATTTTGTATACAATAATAAAAGCCATGTTTTCTTCAAAGTTTTTACGATTTTCTTCGGTGAGTAGGAAACGTATAAAATATATTTTGGCTGTATTAATTGTTTGTCAAACAGGCAAAAAAGGCACGCTTGCATAACGGATTCAGCAGAAGATTCTCGCACGATGAGCGTGACCTGGTCCAAGTAACTGAAATCAGCGGAGTCAGGAGAATAAGGATGGTAGATAACAAAACCAAGTGAGAATCGTAATTGACAAAACTAGATTTACAAATCAATATTTTATTTTCTCATTCATGACTTAAAAATGTTTATTATATACGGTTTTGGACAAAAGATCAGTCATTATTGTACATAAATTTTAGATATACATCACATTAATCTTACTTGTTATGCTTAAAGGTATAATTATGTATTTGTTTTAAAGATATAGATAGGGAAAATCATTGGGAAAAACCTTTCACTAATATCTGATAATTAAACAAAATATTTGATGATGTGATCATGATTTGATAACTATGCGTTTTCGCATACAATGGAAACTTTCTTTGATTTGATTTTTCCCAGTAAAATGATCCCTAAGCCTCTTAAAAATTCAAGCTCCCCATTAACGTCCTATTAGTTTGTTACCCGGTCCTTCTAAATTATTCGAAAAATCGATTTACAAAAAAAACCTCTCTTGCTACTTCAGATGTCTTACCATACCATCAGTTTGGCTTTCGAACCTATCATTCCACTACAATCCCCCCCCCCCAAGGGTTCGCCACAGCAGAGGTCATATAAACCCTCAGTGTGTATTGTCTCATTTGTAAATATGTCAGGTTCAAAAGTATGGACGCTATATTCAAATCTGGGACCTCTATCTTCCAGTGATTAACGCCGTGTCAACACCTAAACCGTTGCACCAATGCCCCCACCCCCTTATGAGACATTGTAATAATTTTATTATTACACTAAATAAAATGATTTCGACCATATGTCTTTTATCTGATTATACAAGTACCTTGAGGAAAGATTTTTCGCAGTAAACCAGGAATCAGAAAGTAATGAGATGAACTGCTTGCAGATGTGCCACAAGAGTCATTACTTCGATGTTGTACAAATTTTTTGTATGCAGATGACACAACATATTAATAACCTTCTTCTACATAAGCTTCAATTATATTAGAAAGCCACATATCAAAAAGTGAAAAATGAAGCAATCTTCAGAAAATAAAGTTTAACCACTCTAAGTTGCAACATGTCACCTTTACACTTCACCGTGGGATGTAACTTAAACAATGAACCTCTTCCTCAATCTGTCAAAGTTTAACTATTTAGGTCTTATGTTTGATAGAAGGCTGACTTGAAATCCACACATACAACTTTAAAAAATAAAATAAAATAAAAAATTACTTCATTCCCCACAATTACCACCTAGGCGACTGAAAAAATAATGTATGGATCAGAGACCTCATGAATGATTAATATCATATTATTAATCCAGGTCGACTATCAATGAGTTGCTTTCTCTGTAATACCTGAAATATCACAGTCACAAATTGAAATCCAATCTTTGGTTGTATATAAAAGAGATACTGTTGTAGATGAAAGGAAATGTACCAAAAAAAGTTTTTAAACATAGTGAAATAGCAATAATACATCCTTTAAAATATTGTTTATTTATAATTGATGATTAAGCCACATTAAGAAAGAAAAACAGAAAAAAAGAAGATAAAAGGAAACAGAGAAAAGAAAAGGAGATGATTCATCTAATTTTTAAAAATTCAGAACCAAGCCACCAACGAAGCATAATATACTTCACGGGGAAGCAAATTCCACAGTTTTGTCCTTGCAATTCTGATAGATAAGCGTAAAATTTTAGAGGATGTTGAAGGCTTGAAATATAAATGGTACATTTGGATAAGGAATGTGGGGGGAAAAAGTCGATAGATATCGAGGACATTTATTTGATTTAATTTTAAATATGTATATTAAAACTATTAAAGTTTGTAAGTACTTAGGATTAAGATTGCTGAAGATGTGAAAGAAGTGTAAGATAACAGCATCTAATGCAGGGATGATAAGCAATTCGAAGGCGATGGACAGATAGAAAGTATAAGGAAAGTTTAAAAATAGAATTATTAGAGATTTAATAAGGAGGACTAGTTTTCTGGAGGATGAAAAAGCAAAGGCGTCAAAGAGAATGGAGGTTATAATAGAGAATGGTAATGACATCTAAACTTGGAGTAATACCAAGATTTCTATCCCCAAGCAGAGTTCTTTTAACGACATAAGGATAAGAACCAAAAAAAAAAAAAAGAAAGTGCAATGGGAGTGTATCATTACCTATGCATAAGCAAACTCAATGACGGTTCAAATTGCTTGATCCATTTTCGCTAATCTGAAAGAGTGTTATTACCTTGCCAATTTTTCTCACCATACACCCAATTTCGATTATAAGACATTTATGGGGTAGATGCCATAGCTCATTTAGAACAGGAGCTTTGTTTTGCAGTGTTTGTGCACAGTTCCAATACAAGATGATTCTATAGTCGAGTGCATAGAATAAAAGTTCACCGTATTGTTAATATAGTAATGTTGTACGACCATCATAGTCATTTCTTTTTATATTTACAGCTTATTCATACTTTTTATCCACATAGACAATTTCATGTTTATAGTCCTAATTTCTTAGATTAAGATTGATTAAAATATTGTTTCGGGATTGTCAATAGGCTTTTTATGTATAAGCATTATACTGGACTGATTGATTGTTCTTTGCCTTAAAATAACAGTAATAAAGTGCCTTTATTTATACAAATAAACAAAATAATATATTTTATAAACATTATACTGAAATTCAGCAGGCTTTTCCCCGTGGTCATAGAATGTCAGTGGGGACTTTGTCTTGATAAAATTACTAAACCGGTGAGATGTACATAAAATAGTGGGATAATAAGTTGTAAGGTACAGTTCAACTTTATTGTATGAAAATTAAAATAAAAAAAATAAAAATCATGTTTTATATAACATATGTTTTTTGAACAAAGAATTATGTATCAATCTAATAATAAACATTTAAAAACCCAACACCTAGCCCATCTTGGGTTGGGTTACACTATCAATAAGAAAACAAAGAAATGTACTGAAATTACCAGTGGAGTGTAAATATGTTCATTAGGCATAAGATAATGGCCGATTGACAAACCTTTATTGCGGTATGTATCACTTAATCAATCTAAAGAGGATAAGGGTTTACAAGGTTCCGGAGTTGGGGAAAAGGATTCAAGATGACTCTGCGTAACAAGAAAATGCCATTAATGCCGAATAACCGCGGGATGTAAATAAATCTCTAGACAGTCAACACAGGGGTGAGAAAGATGCCAGTGACACCGAAGCATGATGTTCCTCCACTGGTCTTCGACGATTGCCCACTGGACCGGCGGCAACTTGGGTACATGAGCTGGGGCCTTCTTCACACAATAGCCGCTTATTACCCTGAGCGCCCGACTTCGCAAGATAGAGAGGACATGTTACACTTCATCCATCTACTAGCAAAGTTTTACCCGTGCCGAATGTGCGCCAGACATTTTCAAAGTGAGCTTCAGCAATATCCTCCGAGAGTCAGCAGCCAGAGAGAATTCGCTGAATGGCTTTGCACTTTGCATAACAGCGTCAACCGGCGGATCGGAAAACCACTTTTTAATTGTAATGTTCTTGACCAGCGATGGAAATACGGATGGGATGACGGCTCCTGCGATGACTGAGGAAAGTACAGCTCACAATCTTAAGGAAAGTCTTGTCTGTAAAAAGTTATACGTAGAGAGCTCCCTTTTGTAAAACAAAATCAGTACAAAAAAAATACAAAAATTAGTCTTATCCTTGTGTTCTGACTTTTTTTTATTGTAATTTAATAATAGAATGGCCTTTAATTCTTTAATTTAGTTGTATAAAGTTAATGAAATACAAAAATAGTAGTCACAATCAATAACCAATAGTTTTTGGCATGCAAGAGGTTCTTGGTTTGTATTCCAGTTTTGAATCGAGAATAATTTTAAGTAAAAAAAAAAGTATTGTAAAATGGTTTTGACCACTCATCCGGGTTGTGGAATACTAAGAAGTCCTTAGGTGTGACACGAATTACTCATATACAATAATTGTTACAGACAGTTTATGTATTCCCAGCTCCATGTGCAAGAGTAAATTTAATTAATTTTTGTATTTAATTATGAATCAACAGTTTTGTCATATGTTCATCATAATTTTGTTAAAAGTTTATGTTGGGTATATGAAATAGTTCAAATAATTGCAGAGTATATGTATATTGAAAAACCACCTTTCGTTATTTTTAATATTTATTATTTTTAGGGCTTTTCATGAAGGTGTTTTTAACTGTTTGAATGAACAATGTTGCATTCTCGAGTACAAGGTTTTATTCCTGGAAAAATATTTTAATTTAATATTGTTCTTAATTATGTGTACCATTAAAATAATAGTAATTATTAAAATAATTAAAATTAAATTAAAATAATTTGCCAGAAATGGAACATACTTGAGAAGGACACACGATGCTGAATTTTTCATTCGAACAGCTTTTTAAAAGCACCATGCCCTAAAAATAACCAATTTGAAAAAATCCTTTAAAAAAAAGGACAACAAAAATGAAGTAAAGAAGAATCTTTCATAATCTCATAAGTTACTAAAAACCAAATACCTAAATTTTTAATTTTTAAATTGCATTTGTTTAAATCTATCGATAAATTTTGCTAAAAAAATGTTTTTTTTTTTGTCATAGTCAATTAGGGCTAAATAGAGTCATAATATTTGTTGTTTGTATTGATTTTTTTTTACATCAGTAAATAATTAACTATATTTTTGTTATTTCAGAAATTCTATGTCACTGGAAATGACAGCTGCCCTTGATAGGCATATAACAACTGGAGTGCATGAAATCAGTCTCAGGTGTATCGTAATATCTTCTTCAGTGCCGTTGTTCTCTTCGGGTCACAATCTCAAAGAAATTGTAAAACTTATTTTCAGCATAAATTGCAAAATGTATAACGCTTTTAAATTTTTTCCAGGCAAACAGCGAAGGGCGAAAAGTTTTTTATAAGTTTAGTGACCTTATGATGAATATGATTAGGTGCCCAGTGCCAATAATTACTGTGGTTGACGGCTTAGCCGCTGCGGCTGGATGCCAGTTGGTAGCACAGTCCGATATTGTCATTGCATCACCCAACGCTAAATTCTCCACACCAGGGTACGTGTTTAAAATACTTTTCTAATAATAATTAATTGTCATAATGCTATTGGAAAAATTCTAGAGCAAGAGTTGGCGTATTTTGCAACACTCCTGGTATTGCTCTGGCAAGGGCTGTGCCACGCAAGTTGGCCACTTACATGTTATTCACAGGAAATGCGATCGATGCTAATCAAGCCCTCAGAAACGGCCTTGTTTCTGTTGTTGCGAACGAAGGCGAATTAGGTTCTAAAAAATCATTAGATGATAAATTCAGATAATAATTTCATTCAATTGTAGAAAATGAAGTGAATAAAATAACAGACTCGATTAAAAGTCTAAGCCGAGTGATTGTTCAACATGGGAAAAGATTTTTTTATAAACAAATCGATTTGACTACTGAAAAAGCATACGAGTATGTATTACTAGTATAATACAAGTTTTTTCCTTAACCAGTCGTTCATTTTAGGAAGGGAGCTAAATCCATGGATATAGGGCTGATGTTTTCTGACAGTATAGAAGGATTGAAGAGTTTTTCAGAAAAAAGGAAGCCTAACTGGAAGCATTTGCATTTTGATTAAACCCACAATATCAGTGATAAATCAGTTAACAAAGTGTAAATACGTTATTTTGTTATAAATAAAAACAAAAATTTTTTTTATTATTTACTGTCTGGTTTAAAATATAGAAAACATGTGACAATAATTTTGTAAAATTTCATTAAATGTTACTGTTGTCTAGGTTCATTTATAGATTCTGAAAAGGCCTTCGATCGCGTGTGGCCCGAGGGCCTACTATATAAGATCAAAAAGTTGCTACCAGATACATATTACCGGCTGGTGAAGTCTTATTTAACCGACAGAAAATTTTTTTGTCAGCTATAAACGAGCGAACTCGGAAGTACACAACATCTCAGCGGAGCAAAAGTAATGTGCACTATGATGCAGTGTAAAATACAATATGCCTTATTTAAAACAGGGATGACATTCATATAAATACGAAATACAGTAGGCCCAAGTAAAGATCCTTTGGGTACTCCTGTCTCCTGCTGATGACATATATGCATTTGATCTCCTTCAACAAATTAGGCCACAATTATTAGGAAAATTTATTTTGTTCAAATTTAGAGATAAGGCCATTGTGCCAATACACAAGTTTTTTTTTTTTTTTTTTTTTTTTTAATTATGAACTTTTAAAGTGAAAGGGAATGTTAAGGAAAGATATTCCATTTTTTTTTTTTTTTTTTTTTTTAATAATGTTTATTACAATCTACAATAAATACTCATTTCAGTTTTGCTACTTTTAGTGATTAAATCACCTTTAAAATATGGACATTACAATTAAGTACAACATTACCTAAAAAAAAATATTTAATAACAAAACAATAACGGAATGGCATTTTTAAAATTTTTTAGTAAAAAAAAATTCAATTTAAACAAAAAATTAATATAATGAAATACATGTTACAATGCACAAAAGTAATATATACAAATAGCTAAAATAATAATTAGAAAATACATTTAAACAATACATGTTTATATAAAATAAAGCGTATCAATAAGTGATGTGTAATATTAAGTAGTATTATTAAGTACTATTTGGTTCCTGCGTAAACAAATCACAAATACTATATGTATATAATACTAAAAATAATTCTGGGATTGTGTTTTGGATTTAAAGCCTTCCAAAAATCATCACTATGAAAATATAACTTTCAATATTCCTACATGCTAACAATACTGTGGTTGTGATTTCCAGGCACTTACGTTTGTATTTTATACCTAAAATATGAATTGGCAACTAATCAAAATTTATTTAATTTAATCAACCCCCCCCCCAACAAAAAAAAAATGTGTGAGACTAAGGTGTATTAATTTTGACATAAGATAATAGATTTTTTTTGTCAGACTCATAACATTCCTACTCAATTTGTGAGGTAGGGTGGTTCATTTTGATAATTTTTTAATTCATGCTATCATTTGATACACAAAACCTAGATTATGCTTTACAGCAAATAATATATTGAATTGTAAATAAAGAATAATAATTTTTTCATAATATAGAAAAAAAAAAGGCCTGCAACATTTTTAAATCGACGACCTTTTCAGCTGCAGCTTATTCCTGACCATTCCGAGTGTAAGCGAGCAAAAATATTATCACAGCTTTTAAGATTCGGCTTTTTTCCCTTTGTTATAATGACAATTCATAGCATTCATAAAATAAAACATCAATTGCAAAAATAAAAATAATTAAGATCATTAATTTATTAGAAGAAAAGTTAGTTTGAATGTTATGAGACAAGATGATGTAAATAAAAATTAGTAGATTTATAGATCTCAAAAAAACAAGTGTGGGACAATACTAATTACACAAAAAATTGGACAAAAATCAAACTTACAATTATATTTGGCACAGTACACAAGCCAATGTCTACGGAATGTTGTAACGTAAAATAAGACTGTAAAATAAGTTAAAATTTGGACGTATTATACAAACAATGTATATTCTTATATTTTTAAGATGAAAACTTAAAGGCACACCATAAACAAAGATAATGTTTTTGTAACATTACTTTTTTTTTTTTTTTTAATTAAATATACGTACAATAAATACAACTTTTAAACAGAGAAATCCCTGTATTAGAAATATGGTAAATGGATGGAGGAGTTCTATTTCATATAGAAAATATTATATTTTAAAAAATTAACTTCATGATTATTGATATAATTATCAAATTTCATTTCTTCTTGTTGGCTATTCTCAAATTTCAACAGATATTACCAACAATATAACATATTGAAAGTAGTCATGAATACTAAAATAAATATTTTTAAAATTTATGAACATTTATTGAGCCTTCAGGTTGCCATATATATGTTCATTTTGCCTTATGAAAACATATAATAAATATTTTATGTAAATAATAACATTGTTAAGGCCACATCTGTATAAATAAAATATTTTAAAAATATATATTAAACCCTATATTTTTCTTATTGTGGAAATGTCTGTCGTTCAGTTAAAATAGTTTATATTTAAAGCTTGTGAATATCTTTTGCCCTTCAATTACTACAATTTAAAATACTTTAATTCTAATTTTTGGAGAGTCAAGTGCCAATTTGGGTAATTTAATTTTCCTATAAGGTTTTTATCCAGTACACACCTAAAATTACATGGTCAACGATTCTTTTATAAGAAATGCTGTAATTGATTGACCCCACTTACTAATTGATTAACAATTAGTATGCGCGGAAGCTCTCATCAAAGGTACTAAAAGCGAAGGGGGGCCGGCTTGTCTGAGGAAAGGATGCTGCAACAGCTCAGCAGCAGTGGCCCTTTGGCCTGGATCTCGGACGAGAAGACGTTCGAGAAAACCTTGCAGTCGACCTGATACCTATGAGAACCGATTAGATTTATGTGTATATTAGAAAAAGGGATTATTTACCTTGTGAGTGTTTTTCAGCTTGGGGGGAGCCATATCACGAATTTTTCTCATAGCTTGGAGTGGCGGTTCATTAAAGAAAGGAGGTTCTCCATCAACCATCTCAATGACCATAATTCCTTTTTAAAAATAAATAATAATAACATTAAATACGTAGAATTAAAATGCCCTTTTTCCTGCCTAGATTACAATATAATTTATGGGGAAATTTTTTTTTTATTAATATTCTTTGGCTTTTTCAGAAGGTATATCACCATATTAGTTATCATTCATATTTATTACAGTAAACTTAAATATTTCAATAAACATTTTTTGTGACAACCATTATTAGGTATGTAGGTTTCCTTCTGAATAACCCAAAAAATGTATAACTAATAACATTAAATTTAAACATACCTAATGACCAAATATCAACTTCTGGTCCATAAAGGAGACGAGAAATGACTTCAGGTGACATCCAGTAAGGAGTACCAACAAGTGACTTTCTTTTGGGCAATTCTTCAGATACTTGTGCACAAAAACCAAAATCTGACAATTTAACCTAAAAATCATCATTTGTCAAAGACATTTTAACATCAACTCCATCCAAAGCTATAATTGAAAAAAAATTACCCTTCCGTCAGCAGCAAGGAGTATTGAATCACTTTTGATATCCCTGTGTATAACCCCTTGAGAATGTAAATAAGCAAGTGCTTTGAGACACTGCTTGCACACCGTTGCTATTTGTTCCTCATCCATTCTCGCATGTGTGACAATGTCTGTGAGAGCGCCTCCTTCGAGATATTCCATGACGACCCAAAGCTCATCACCGACTAAGTAGCTTTCGTACATGTCTACAATGTTGGGGTGATGATAATCCCTCATGATGACAACCTCGTTGAAAAGAAGCTCTCTCCTCTGCTGTTTCCTTAGGTCCATTTTTTTCACGGCAACTTTTCTCCCAGTTGCCCTGTCTGAAGCAATGCAAACCGTGCCAGTCGAGCCTTCACCGATTTTCATAAATCCTTCAAGCCTATCCCTTGGGTCTCCAGGGCTCACTACTAGCTGCAGTGCAGCTCGGAACTGGTAAATTCAACAATAAAATTTAAACAACCATAATTAAAAACATACTAAATTAAGGTGAGTAAAAAACAACCGTTATCAACTTTTTGAAATATTGTATTTCCCATGCTGTTTTCCAATTTCATTAATATTGGTGTAATGATAGCCCTTCTCTATACTTGCCCCTTCACTTTTTTCCTTGTTAATACATATTTGATATTCCTTCATCCATATTACAAAATTTCAACCTGTCATTTCTACCCCATATTCCTGACCTTTTTCATTCATGTGAGTCCCTTCTCTAAGCAATGGCTCATATCCGTAGCATAATGACCTCGCAAGTATGCACCCATAATATAATTTACTTACTATTGCTAGGTTAACCATTCACACATGCCAAACAATTTTTCTTTTCATTTCAAACGCCCAGTAAACATTTTGGCCCTCAAAGCGTAACATCAATGTGTTTATACGATGGAAAACATAAAACTGAAGTAAAAGACACTTTTTAATCAAAATCAGTCCTGTCGGTCAGGGACCAATTTGTACCAATTTGTATTAACCACCAAATATTCTAGCCTATAATTCTATTATTGCGATAATTTGTTTTGAAATATAAAATAAACAAAAATTTTACGGTACAAATGGTCATTGTTTACACACCCTCAATAATTTGTATTAGTATTAGTAAATATACCTGCTCATGGGATATCCTCTGCTGGTCTTGATGTTGCTGTTGCTGTTGTTTAGCAATATTTTGTTGCATCTGTTGGCTTTGCTGTTGTGCCGGTGTCATCGTACCGTTGACTTTATTCATATTTTGGTCTGGACTACGAATTTGTTGTGGCCCTCCATTATTTGCCTAATAAAATATAACATAATAAATATACGATGTTGGAAATGATTTCTTTGGATTTCCAAGTTTATATTTTCCTACGTTTACTTTTCTAATAAAATCTATGAAATGTGCAGTGCTCTATCAAACTAAAAACATAATATCTAATGTCATTATACGACTTATAAAAGGAGAATGCTCATTTGAATAATAATATTTAAAGTACAATAAAAAGTCTTTAATTTGATAATTATTTGTGAAATAAATATTTTAAAGCCTTAGTAGTATATTTTCTGGACATTATTATTCATGTTATTGTGTTATTTTCTTCAATTGAAGTAGTTAAAAAGCAAAATGGTATATTTACAATGCATAATTTAGTTTTGTATTATAATATACACAGTGACTTGCAACTGAAAAATAAATGTGATTCAATTTTAATGGTTTATTACATATTACAGCATAAAAAAATAATAATAATGTTAGATCATGCCCCAAACAGATTTAAACTTAAAATGTATTTGATGAAAACATTAAATTTAAAATATGTGCATATAAAAAAAACAACTATATTTTAAATTTTAATATGCAAGTATGCAAACATAAATTTATAATGTGCAAGGTTAAGTTCAAAACAAAAATCTTTGGACAAATGGATCAAACTAATGATTACTACATATTTTTCATTGTGTTAAATATACAAAAAAATAACAGTGGTTTAGCAGCGTTCGACAGGTTTTTATAAAAGCCCTGGAATAGAACAAAACCATTCAAAGCCTAAAACTTTCAACTTCGTAACTCACTCTGAAATGATGTTGAAAATTGCTCATATAGTAAGAATCGTAGTACTGCAAATTACTGCTTCCCATCCACTACACAAATTTTTGTTTCGTAACATTCTATGTAATGACCATTTCTACTAACTGATTTTCTTAAAAATTTTAATACAACTTACTTGAGCAGGATTGTGAAAGTTGTTTCCGTTCACAACATGCTGGTTTGATGCAGGATGATAAGGCGGCAAAGGAGGCCCTCTCCAGTCGACTGGTGAGTTTCCTGGTGCACCTCCCTATTGCAGAATTAAATTTAACCTATCATAAAACTTTTATTTATTTATTTAAAACAAAACTTACTGTATAAGGCATAGTGAGCATTTGTCCTTCTGGAACAGCAGGGGGGATATTGGAACGAGGTGGTCTCCTAAGCCTCGGAGGACTGGACGACCTGAGTGAATTAGATCTAGCGACATTTGAAGTCTTTGGAATTCCATTTGTCTGCTCTTCATTAGGGCTGATTAACCCCCTAATCACTTTTGTATCACCACGTACAATTGTCTAAAAATAAATTATTAAAACAAACAACATAACGAATAAATATTACATTTACAATTTTCTGTCATTACTTTAAGATCGAGAATTTCAGTTGGTGTAATTTCTGACGGATCCACTAAAGGAAGAGGTCGGTTGGTGCTCTTTAGAATTTGATTGTTACCAACAATGGAAGCCCACTGTAGAGGTAGACCAACGAATTTCCCTTCTCTCTTATCGAAGCCGGTGTGGACCCTATGCTCGAAATTGGTCGGTGGAGAGATTTGGGGTTTTCTTTTCTTTTTTGCAAACATAGCTGAAATTAAAACAAAGATATTTTTTAGGTACGACTAAAATAAACCAGAACCAGAAGAACAACAGACCGAAAGTATAATAAAAACAAATTTTTTTTTTTAATTAATCAGCATTAACAAGAAACTATGTATTTGATTTTCGATAAAATCAAAAGAAACTATTGCTTTGATTTGCTAAAGATATAAAAACAAAAGAAACAGTAACAAATACTTTTTGCTAATGTTTTACCAGAGATTAGAACAAATAGACCATGATAACCAAGTCAAGTGTGACCATAGCATTCAGATTTAAAAAAAAAAAAAAAAAAAAAAAAAAAAAAAAAAAATGGAGAAAACAAACAATTTACAAACTAGAAATTCTGATAATTTGATAATTTAAATACCTAAATGAGTAATTTTGTTTTTTAAGCACCTCCTTTGTTGTCCATAACTGGCCATTCTAGATATAAATGCAATGAATAAAACAATTAATGACACTACATTATTTGTAAACTGTTAAAAATGCAGTCAATGCACTTTCAAAACAATGGTCACACTGACCATTCAGTTAACAACCCAAAAAGCGTCTTTTCTTTAATTGTTCCTTTACATTGAAAATGCTGTGTGTTGATCTACGAGTGGGTGAACTCACGGCTTAAGTAGCACTGGTTCATTTATCGGTACCGTCTTCACTCGCGAAAGATGGCACAATGTCGAAACATCTTTGAGCAATTCAGCGAAACTGCGAGTGTAGAGGACCCAATAAGTGACCTACAGCCAGGTCAACATTAGTAAAATACATTTAATTTAAAGGTTTTTCATTAAGAAGAAAAAAAAGCTAATGGCACGAGCGGGATTCGAACCCATGATCTTTGTCTAGATACGCCGCTGCTCTACCACTTGAGCTATTGTGACCTCGATCCACTCGGGCAGCAACTTCATTAGTAAAATAACAATTGAAAGCACCCTCATTGTCACTGACAATGCACAAATTGCAGACACTGGATTATTGCAAGATTTATGCTGTTATATTATATTTATTTAATGAACCTTCAACCTATCGTTTGAGTTTGACCTAAATTAATTCCTATTTCAGTAATATTTTTCATTTTTGTATGTGAACAACAATATAAAACAATTTAGCAAGTGAAAAGGCTAATAGCACCTGACAGGTCAAACGAGTGAGGATAGGGAAATAAAAAAGGAACAGAACTGACCAAAATTCCCACATATTCTAGGTTAAATAAATTTTTCTTGCAATGAGGAAACCACACTAGGTTTAGAACCCACCACACTAGGTTTAGAACCCAAAAAGTTCAAAGGAAGCAGCATTTATTCCTAAAATCAAAAACTAAAATATTGGTCCTTCTGCAAAATTGGAAAAAAGCACTGCAGAGTAATTTTAAGAGAGGCAAGGTCCCTCAGAGATTACAACAAAATGACATTTCAGAATGCATTACAAGGAAAATATATGTAAATTCTGCACCCAAAAAAAACTACAGTTTCTCTCTCTCTCTCTCTCTCTCTCTCTCTCTCTCTCTCTCTCTCGCTCTCTCTCTCTCTC
>CM077105.1:12743306-12771373 GCA_039619505.1 Cimex hemipterus
TCTCTCTCTCTCTCTCTCTCTCGCTCTCTCTCTCTCTCTCTCTCTCTCTCACAACAAAATCAAGAAATAAAATTCATAGATGACAAGCGATAAGAAAAGTACAGAGGACATACAGGTTTTTGAGCATGTAGTCTCATCATGTCTAACCATTTTCCTCTCAGGTTTTTGGCATTTTGGCTTCAGTACTGCATCTGTGTTATGCTTTTTTAAATTATTACGATCTGGAGCAAACCTAAAAGATGGCAAAATGTCGAAACATGTCTGCCAGACCAAAATGATTGGAGAGTACAGAATACAAATTTTGGCCCCTGTAAATCTACTGCAGACCCTTAGAAAAATCTAACAGAAGTTCTTGAAACCGTGAAACACCCTGAATTCACCATTCTATTCTTACATGCAGAATTATTACCAGTATTTTGTTTTGTTTTTTAAATAAAAAAAATAAGTAATTAGTATAACTGTTAGTTCCAAAATTTTACTTTTAAATCTGTATATGTTTGGCGGTTATAACTGGCCATATTATTTCGATTAATTATTCTTTTTGTATAAGATCTTGTCAAGATGAAAAAGGTAGCGGCACAAGCAGGATTCGAACCCATGACCTTTGGCTCAATATGCTAACTACTTAGTCGTAACAAGTGGTTAGAATAGTGGCATATTGAGTCGATGTTCGTGGGTTCGAATCCCATTCATGAAACTAACTTGTTAATGTCAACTAAAACTTTAGATAAAAAGTATAACTGATTGAAATAGTTTTACTTTTTATTGAATTTTTTGCCTTGAGTAAATATAACATTGTAACATTTTTCATAGTGAAAGGATCTTTTTTTTTTTTTTTTCCGATGATGACAGAAGTACCAACCAAGAAGTTCCTTAGTAAAACGAGCCTATCATACACTGTTATACTGTAGCATAGTGTCGGTTTGAGTTTGTGACCATTCTTCGAGGCTGAAGACATTGCTGCCTTAATGTAACTATCAGAGCATTTCAACCTAAATTTTATTTTATAAGCAAATTTCTTGAAGCTAAGAAAAAAAACACCCTTAAATCTACTTTGTATGTTAAACTACTGTACTTTTAGTACTGCTTTGTTTTTTAAATAAATACCATAAGTAATTAGTACAATTGTTAGTTTTAATATTTTACTTTTTATTGAATTTTTTGCCTTGGGCAAATATACTAGCATTTTTCATGCTATTGTTGAAAGGATATTTTCATTTTTTCTTTTTGATGACGACAGAAGCCCCACCGATAATGTCTATAAGTTCCTTAGTAACAAGAGACTGCCGTACTCTGTTATACTGTAGCATAAGCGCCTTTTTGAGTTTGCCAGCATTCTTCGAGGCTGAAGACATCGCATTGATACGAGCCGATAGCTCGACAAGGTAAGTGTCGCACAAAGCGGAGAAAACTTGACTCGTGATCAAAAACTCCACGTAAGACTGAAATTCATCTCTGTCCACCTCGTACTTCATCATAAACTCCGCGTCGACAATGACCGAATATGAGTACAAATTCGAAGCTTGAATATTGAATGAAAGCATGTTTTTAAATATGGGATAAACCATGACAACATGATAAAAGTCAGTGTAATTAATCAGCTTCAAAGTGATCTGTGATGCACTTCTAAAAGTTGGTGTCCTGTGGCCAATCCCATTGACGACAAGGCGGATCAACTTGGGGAAGTCGAAAGCAAGGATTGACCTACTCTTTTCCCCTATGCAGAAAAAGCTGTAATTTCCCGGAGTGTCTTTCAACACCTGCTTACCCCTCTTACAGACTTTATTGTGGACCCCACCGCAGAGGCCACGGTCAGATGTGAAAGTGGCCAAGAAGTGATGCCAGTCGGACGGTTTTACAGACTGGCTGATACTGTCATAAAACTTCCTGACGCAAAGTCCAATCGGCCTGGCGACAGAGACGCTCTTCTCTGCCTGGATGAACCTGGCAGCGGCAACCATCTTCATGGAGCCAGTCACCTTCTGGATGTTGCCGACCGCTTTGATGTGACTTTTCAAGTGCTTTAGACCGGACGCCATACCTTATCTCGTCCGTTTCTCTTTTTATTTTTAAAAACAATTCAAAACTGACAGGGCAACCGACAAATTACAAATTATATGTGCCAGACAAACCTCCTCTTCCTGTTTTCCAAAGGTGTTTCCTCAAATTCCTTCCTCTTTCCTCTATCGATTCGTTAAATCCGCATTTTATACGGACGAACGGTTATATTTCACATAAAATACAACGAGTAAACCGACCATCATTAGGACAGAACAAAACACAGACTCGATATGAAAAATAATAATTCTACCATATTTGATTTAGGTAAAAAACAGTTAAGCCAACTTAACTAAGGAATGTGAATGAAAGTGGAACACAAATTCCGTCTAATTGACATTCTGTCAACAACTTTCATCAACCTACTGAAACTTTTAATTTAAATCAAAATTCATCTACAAATCGGTAAATAAATTTTTAAGCACAACTTTACCGAAATAAAAAATATCATGTCAAAAACGACTAAAACATTCAGACATTTTCAATTTTTAGTAAATTTTTTGTCACCATATCATAAAAGAAATAAAGACATCAAATAAACAGAAAAAACATAATTAATAAACACTTATACGAAATCATTATTTTATTGTCTGCAATTCAAGAAAGCAAATATATCGGCACTCTGTCGGATAACAGTAGGTCAACGTTTAAACTTTAAACATTCAAGACCTGTTAATTACCTGTTAATTCAAAACTATGTGAAATGTTCAAAGAGAAGTTTAAATATTATAAGAGGAAATCACCTCTTCCTGATTTATCTTCAGTTCTAGAAATGAACCCACCTTTTGACCCCAAGGTATGCCATTTAAAATCACACACAAGATAAAAGTGATAATAATAATGAAGTGATAAAAGAAAAATGAATGAACTCATTTTCGAAAAAAAGTCAAACGTTGAGTTAAAAGTGAACATACCAGATTATAAAAAATAGTGAAATATACACTCAAAAAACTCCGAATACCTTCAATATAATTAAAATAAACCTTTAAATTAAAATAATAAAGGATTAATTATTACAATGACTTGTGGCTGTAAGATCAACAACAGAAACCATACAACGCATAATAGTATTCAGCAACATATGCTGATTCTGCAAATAAGCAGAGAAGGCACCAACACCGATTAACAAACTGTGATGTCACCATTTACCCGCAGGAGAAAGTTTTGGGGTGTACAAAAAGTAATAACCATAGAAGTAATTCCACCCTTACTAATCAAGTTTCTTGATGGACTAGGAATCACCAGTGTGATACAAGTACAGAATGTACAATAGCTCTCAAAGGGCGCAGTATATTATACTACATCTATGTCCCAAGATTCTACATTTAGATATTAAACAATGAATTTTTGAAATTGTGAGATGTGGTCTAGTGTGATTAAGTTTAGAAAATTCACACTTTGAGCCGTGAAGATGGTCTCATTAAGTGGACATTTTAGCACCCTAAAGAAAATGTTTGTCTAAACTTATATCACTCCAGATCGCATCTCCGAATCACTAAATACTCGTTAAGTAATGGTCACTAAATACTGCACATGATGGTATGATTTAAATCGAGCGGTGCTGCCTAGACACATTGTATAGTAGCCATTCTTGCGTTTACCAAGCCATGTGTTTGATGTCAGTCTTCCCAGAAAGTCTACATCCAATTTAACAGTGCTTTTCTAAAAATTCTGTTTGAGGACATATTGGGCAACGACCCATCGATCGTTGTAAATTTACAATTCCTCTATAGCCCATGCAGCTCCAAATAAACACGTCACCATCCCCATGTTATCTGTGCATATTGAATTCTTTAATTTCATGTGTTTCCTGGCATTTTTCATATTTGTTTAGTATTTCGTACTGTTTGGGGCATAACTGGAATATTATAATCCGGTTACAGAATACCTGCAAGATATTTTTATTATTTCTTGACAAGTTTTGTTTATTGAAATTTTCATCTTTATCTGACCTATCCTTTTTTTTCAGCACACCAGTGGTCACATTTGTCATTAGTCATATTTGATCTTTCTAGTTTTGCTGTGTTCTGGATTTGTGTCTTCTGTGGATTGTTGGGCTGATAGGTGAGAATTGATAGTCATAATGTCCATGTGTCATCGAGGTATAAATTAAAATATAATTTCTTGAGGAGACAACACGGGCCAAGTGGTTCGGGTGTCCAGATTTTTCATGCTGATTTGCTAATGTGTTTGAATCTCAGAACGGCCCTTGGAATTGTATTTGAGATTAAATTTTAAAAACGTATCAAAGCGATTTTGACTCCTCGTCCATGACACCCAATAGGTTGGATGTTACGCCCTTCTGTAAAATAGAAATTACTTTTGCTCTTGCCATTCGTATCTATCTAAAATCTAAATATCTATCATTGTTTGTAAATTTGCCTGCAGTAAGATCATCCCTTATTGGCCAGTGGACCGAGAGACCGAAATTACTGAAAATAATCTAACTAAAGTTTCATCATCCCGTGACTGTATTATGAAATCTTACAACTTCATTAAATATAAAATTGACAACGATTTTGTACTATTTTTGTTAAAATGCAACAATGAACACACTTTTTAACATTAAACTACATCTTTTCTGCTATATATTGTTTATTATTTCAACAACATTTTTTATTTAATTATTGCTTTTCAGCAAGTTCGACGCATATCACCTAAAACGCCAGGTCCATTAAATTTAGATTCTTATGGAATTAATAGCATAGACACATGGGTTCTTTTGGAATTAATTCAGCACCCTGGTTAGCTCAGGTTATATTATTAATAAAATTATCATATTTTACATTGTTTTTTTTCTTTATTCAGTTTTTTAACATTTCTTGATGTTCAACCATAATTTTAATAATTATGTCCAAATAGGATTAATTATTTTGAGAAATCCTTTTACTCCCGAGGGACAAAGGTACTGGATACGAAAATGCTTAGAAGAGTATACAAGACCGCCAAACAAAAACAACTTGCTACCTCATGGACTACTTTCTGAAAATGATGATTGGTGGCACATGTGCAATGAGTAGGTATTTGGAATTTTGGGATTATTTGGATTGTTACGTTTTCTTTAATTATTGTAAGAGTAAAATTTCAGTTTTCTTACTAGATTAGTAAGAAAAGACAATATGATGGGGGTTAATAAAATTATGAAATATAATTAATATTTATTTTGTTTTAGTAATGAAGCCAAGAGTAAAATTTATAAACAACTAAGATGGGTAACCCTTGGCTATCATCATAACTGGGATACTAAAGTAATTTATTTTAAATAGAAAAATGTGTAATTGGATTGGTTTATACCCATGTAGAACGATGATTATAGGTGTATTCTGAAAATTTGAAAAATGATTTTCCACCTGAGTTAAATCAACTGTGTAAAATCCTTGGAAAATGCATTGGCGATTGGGATGTCGATGCACAGGCAGCAATAATCAATTTTTATCATATGGATTCAACACTGTCAGGCCATACTGATCACTCTGAACCAAACAACACGGCCCCTTTATTTTCTTTTAGGTAAAACACTTCTTTATTTATATATACATGGACAAAAAACTGGACTCTCCTATTTTGTTGTTTATTATTGTTGTTATATGTATTTTTATCATTGTATTAATGAAAATACACTTCTATTAATGTAAACCAAATTAAAAATGATCAGAAATTCATGAGTTTTAATTTAAAAAATTATTTAATTATTATGGGTTTGAAAGAAAATTTACTAAAATACTAGAAAATTATGTAGTAATAAATTAAAAAATTATTTAAAAATCATGAGATGCGATTTGGTGTGATGTAGGTTTCAGAAAAACATTTTCTTTATCGTGCTGTCAGTTTTAGATGCTAGGTGTGCATGCTCTATCATCCATTTAAAGCTATTATATTCTCCGAATAATCATTAACTAACAGTCACTAAACACCACACAAGTTATTAATGTTGTAAAACAACTAACTGATTAATTGATAAAATTCATTTCAGTTTTGGACAAAATGCTGTATTTTTGATCGGAGGGCAGGATATCAACGATGACGCAACAGCGATTCTCGTTGAAAGCGGTGATTGTATCGTCATGTCTTCCCAGAGTAGATTGAGTTACCACGGAGTTCCGAAAATCGTCGCAACAAAATTAAGACCTTGGAGCAACAGAGGGATGTTGCCAGAGGACTGGAAAGATTTTGAAAATTATGTAGCACAGTCAAGGATAAATATGAATGTTAGACAAGTTTTGAATCCTGGGCAGAAACATTTATGAACATTTTAATAAATTTTGTTTAATCTTACAAAAGTTATATTTCTTTTGTTTTCTAACTATCCCTTCCAGCCTTAAAAAGAAACAACTCTGAACAGTTTCTTGGAGCAAAAGAAAAGTATCTAACCAATAATAATAATTTCACTAGTTTTCCTGGTCCGCTTGGCCAATTAATGTCTTTCAATTAAGGTTTTTAATTGAGATAAAAAAGCTAGACATGAGCGGGATTCGAACCCATGATCTTTGGCTGCTCTACACGCTAGATAGCTCATGTGGTCGCACTTTATTTTACAGACTTCTATTTTTTAATTGTGGACATATGATTTTGTAATATAAGGGAAGCTTTGCGAGCATCTCAGAAACTTTAAATACATTTTCTTACTATATGTAGTTTATTTACTTGTAGTTATAATATACTTTTTAATTATTATTCCATGGCATAAATATTGGTAAAATAAATTTATAAACTTTAAAAAAGTTATATTTATGTTCTTAATCTGTCTCTGGATTTGTAACCTTACAAATTTCTTGACCTAAACAAAGCTATAGCTTTATTTTTAAAATTTTAACATTTTTGATTTTCATATAAATAAGTGTATAAATACTATGTATACAGTACAATATAACAAAACAGAATCGCAACAATTTCAATTATTTATCTGCAACTTAAACTACGATAACATTATAAAAACAGTGTTGCATTTTGAATTTAATTTTATTTCAAGCCTAATAAAAAATTATATAGGATAAAAACGTTTCTTTAAATTTTCCAATCACAAATGTAACATTAATGGAAATTAACAACAATATTATAACTAATTCATGAGTATAAAAATGAATAAATAATTATAAATAAAACTAAGGAGAATAAGAATGAGGATAAAACATAGATAAGGCAGGATCTTCAGCCTCACAAGTTATTAAAACATCTCTGAATTTGTCAAGAAGTTGTAGAAGTTGAGATCTTCTTACGTTTTCCATGTACATGATTTCTTCCAAGTGATGTTCACCCTGAAGATGATCTAAAGGGATAAAAATTACTATAAAGTTTCTAATTTTAAATTATTGGGATGTACCTTGTAGAATAAGCCTAACGAGCAGACGGAGTTGTTCTTGTGAGGCAGGGGTGTTGATAATAGCGGCCCTTTCAGATGCGCCTAATCTGCTCAAATAATCCTCCCTGTCCCAGGACACCTGCCTGCCCGTTCCTACAGGTGGTGATGCTTCTTCACTGGACTCGTCAATACTGTCACCGCTTACTGATAGCGTCTCCGAAGGCGTGCTCGCATCCCCTCCTGCTATCGAGCCTTCACTTTTTGACACAATTCCTCCCTCCTAGAAATTAATTTTTGAAAATCTTCTTGTTTGGTTCTGTCATTCATATTTAACTTACAGCCATGGGCAAGCCTGTGTGAGTTGGCATAAAATAAATATAAGTGTGGAGTTGTAAGAGCAATCTATGCTGTAATAACCATATTATTACTTGAACATCATTATGATTACTTCCTACCAACGGTGACATTCTTTGGCGTATCGATATAGGCAATGAAAATTCAGACATCACCTAAAAAATAGTACAACTGAAAATGACAAAAAATTAGAACTGTACATCAATTTTTTTTAAAATCTACTTTTCATCTACAAAACTACTGTTTCTAACTAAAATTTCCAATTCAAAATGATTTTTTGTTTGTAAAAACCTAACTTCCTACTTAACTAGCAATGTACAGTTCTTTATTTGTTTTATTACCTGGATTAAGGACTGAGCAGGGAATTGTTCAGAAAACTTTTCCACG
The DNA here is from genome assembly GCA_039619505.1 of Cimex hemipterus. Taxonomy (NCBI): domain Eukaryota; kingdom Metazoa; phylum Arthropoda; class Insecta; order Hemiptera; family Cimicidae; genus Cimex; species Cimex hemipterus. The sequence goes on from CM077105.1 coordinate 12,751,405, forward strand.
AGTGGAGAAGATGCGTGGACTGGTGCATTCGGTGCGGTCATGTACACATTGCTTTCACAAAGAGGGTAAATAATAATGGCTTTGCCCCAATACACGAGGTGTCCGGCTAAATTGAACACCTATTAATTTACCAACAATTAATTTAATTAAATAAAGGTTTTTCATTTTACTATATAATTCTACTTGAGCTAGTGTTAAGTCTGCATCAGCAGAAAGTATCTGTAAAGATTTAAGCGGCGTGTAGATTTTAATAAGCCGTATAAGGGCAGGGGAGGCATCGGGTACAAGGCTGTCCAACAACTGCGTCGCATCAACGAGCAGCAACAAGCCATGGTACGGCCTTACACTCTGCAGACATCTAAAACACAAATAAAGCAGTTCTTTAACTATTAACTGGACTGGAAAAAAGGATGGAATACAACAAAATCAGGCATTAAGCATTTGTACAAGTTCTGCGAGTCCTATTTCTTTTGACTTGTTAAACAAATTGATATTTCCTAATATGTTTCAAACAGCTGAATGCTTTATGCTACAGCATAATCTGACTGAAAGACCTTAGATAAAAAGTATAGTTAATTAATAAAATTATGACTACTAAACATATACGGATTAATTAATTTAATAAAAAGGGTTGTTTAACAAATAAGAATCAGATGCCCTAACTTTTCAGCCATAGCAATCCCCAGATTCTTTACTGGGCAGACTTCACAAACATCTGAAAAATAATTAGAGTTTTGCCAGTCAAAATAGAATGCATAGATCTTGAAAGAAGCAGAAGAGACTTGTCGCATTTTTTAAAGAATGCATAATATAAACTTTATATTTTCATTAAAGAATATCTCAAACCGGGCAAAATTAGACAAAAGTGTCTCTCAGGAAGTGACAAAATTGAAGAACGAATCAACAGCTTGTTTGAATTGTCTCTTTTTCATCTTCAAATCACTAGGGGATATTTTTTTAAAAATAAATATTAATAGAGAAACAACAGCTCATACTTGTCTATTGCTTCAGGATCAACAGAAAGGGCTTTGTTGTGAAGCTGGTGAACTTTTTGTGGCAGGCAAAAGCTGAGAGCGATCCACCGATTCACCCTAATCTGCACCAAACCAGAATTACAAAGATCGTTGTAAATAGTCATTAAATCTTTTGCAAGTGAGCAACGCTCAAGGATGATTTCAAAAGGCGAGTAATCTTCATCATCGCCCAAGTCCTCTGGTCTATCGTCATGAGCAGATATCATAGATTTTATTTCGCTGTTGACATAACCACAGCGCCTTTCTTCATGGCGGAGCGCCGCTCCGAGGCGCTTGCTCAGCTCGTAGTAGCATTTGACAATAGAATGATTGGCAGCTGCTTGAAGGGCGAAAACGACGTTTATGAGAATGATCGGCCTGTTGGGCGGTTTGCCTCTCCTGGAGCATGGTTGGACGAGTGTCGGATGGCCGACAAATCTGACGTTGTTCACCTTCAGCTCGAACTTGGCCTCGCAGAGCTCCTGCTTGACGGCGAAAAGGTTCGAAAGCACTTCGTCGGGGAAATTGCCCAGACAGCCGTTCTCATTGTTCTGAGGAGGCGGCCCATGGATGTCCTCAGTGATAGTCAGAGCATAGGGGTTCTTCCTTCTAGACTGCTGCCCGTTTTCGTGGCCTTTGACTTTCTCGCACGGGTACCTGAAAAGTAGCCGGTCACCCTTGCTGTCACGTTTCACAAGAATCACGCTCAGAGGGTCCGCATCCATGCCCCAAGTGATTTTTGACCACTTTTGACATAACGAACAGCCGAACTTTAACTCGCGTGTTTTGACTTTCTACAACAACAAAATGAAACCTCCATCCACCTGGTTTTATAACAGTATAAACTTTTTTTTATATACAAACTGATTTCTAATTTGATGTCAAATATAAAAACATTGATCTTGTTTTCCTATCATGAATAAAAAATGAATATTTAAAATTTAAATATTTGTACTTTAAAAAATTTTCAGTTTCAATTGCACTCAATACTTTATAAAATCATGTAGTTAGTTGTTTCTTTAATTTTAAAAGGTTAATTTGTACATAATTATAATATATACATAATAATTTTCTTTCCATAAAATTCTCACATTCTTTATTATTAAATATTATATAAAAATGAAATAATTTTTTTTCCAAACAAGTTTGATCTTTCAAATTTCCTTATCTTCTTTCCTTATCAACCACAGGCTTGTCAGTTGTCATCAGAAAACTGTTATATTTAACTCTTCGGCTGTCGGTTTTGCGGAATCAAAATATTATCCTCGATATTATTTCGGATGAAATTAAAGGATAATAAAATTATGCTAAAAACTAAATTTTATATCCGTCAATAATTTGTTCTCGAAGAAAAACAACAGCAATAAAAGTCCTGAAAAAGTTTCATCGCTCAGACTGGACAGATCGACGTTCCTCAAGGAAAACGGGAAAAATGTATGTATTTTCTTTAAATTTCGTGGCATGAAATCCTTCCTTTAATAAAAGGCTCGATTTATGTGATTATGTTTTGCATGAAATCATACCCATCTCGCCACGTTTGTATTTTGTTTGATAATGTTTTGTCAAAAAATAACATGACTTATTTTCAAAATTTGTTTAATTTCTGTTGTTGTGTTAATTCTGGTTTGAAAGGTAATTCAAGCTTAGAATAGAATTGGTATTCAATTACTAGCCTAGTGTCCTAAAGGAAACAGCAATTATAAATATTTTATTTCATTTTAGAAAATGACATAATTTTAAAAATTAAACCTTACTTTTGAATTGGGGCTTATGCTAGGCTTATCAATCTAGGATTTTAGAGTAGGTAGACACTGGCTGACAAGCCGTAAGAATTAATTAGCTTGATATTACATGTTCTGTGTGTCTTCATGGCATGACTATTCTTACTAATTTGTGTCAGATGCGTTTTAGGACTGTCATAAACCATTAGAACCTTAAAGACTGTTTGTCTTCCCAAAAAGTTCAATACTGAATATGACCAAACCAGCAAAAATACGCAATACGGTTGTAAAAGGTAATCACAGTAATAATGCACTGACAGACAACAAATTCTACCCACTTGTAATTGTGTAATTGAATTGTATATATTTTATTTAATCAAAGTTTCTCATTTTAAATCTTCATTTAAAATTTTTTTCAAAAATGTAAAGTGCTAATGAAAAAACAAAACGTGGAGAGGTAACATTTGTTTTAGTTGTTAAATTTTTCAATTAATACGTATAAATTAATACATATCCTATATTTCCTCCTCTTGACTTAATTACATCTCGAAGATGTTTCGATGTACTTTCCACATGTCTGGAAGTCATCATTCACTTGATTTTATTACCATTAGAGAAATAATAAAAAATACTGGTATTCAATATATTATTAGTTGTGATCTTGGCAAACAGGCATTCAGCAAGTAAATTTAAAAAATATAGTTGTTTTTGTGTGTGTGTGTGAAAATAAGACTGTGTATATGTAAATTACAATTTAATTTTTCGTTTTGCTGCAGAACAGACAAATATGGGCGAAACTGAAGGAAATGAAATCGACACAAAAGAGAAACTTAATACGTTGAAAAGTTGGCTTAACAAGATAATGAAAATTGTAATGACAGACGGAAGAGTTTTAATCGGCACATTTCTTTGTACAGATCGGGACGCTAATGTTATCTTGGGTGCTTGCACTGAATACGTCCATTTTGAAGGTAAAGAGCATTATAAAAATTTTTTTAAAAAATTAAAAATTATTAGTGGTGCTATATTGTTATTCATCGTTTATGTTGAACAACAAAAATTTCTTCTTATTTGTTTAATGAGAGTTTAAAGAACAATACCAAGGCTATTAATTTATTTTATTTTTGAATGTTTTAGGCTAAACATGAAGAATAATTTTATAACATTGTTAACAACAAATGAAACGAATAGTCATATTGTTCTTTGAACTTCCATTAAATAAAATTTTATTGTTTAACACACATATTTCATTAGTCCGAGGTCCGTTCGAAGAGTCAAGAATTCTAGGACTTGTGATGGTGCCAGGGAGGCACATCGTCTCAATACACTTGGACGTTTCAAATGCATCTGCTGAAAAAGAGTAAGCCAATTAATATTGTTTTTAAAAAATCATCAAATTTTTAATATTGCTTGCTTCTAGTATCTATAATGTTTGGTTCATAGTAGTAAATTTGGACAAAATAGATTGATGATTTTGAACATAACCAATATTAATTAATTTAAACCAAAATTAATTTAATGTTAAATTTTGTATTTTGTCAGAGTTTTTAAAAATTTATTTCTTAAATTTTGGGAGGGTTACAATGTGATAAATCATAATCATCTCCAGTTAAGCTGGTGCTTAAATTTTGGTTTTTAAGGTAATCATGACACTTCACAAAATACTTAATAAACTTCATTTTATTTAGAAAAAAAAGTTTTATAAATAATACATGCAATAGCTATTTACATTTTGTTAAGAAAACTTCACTATCCTATGTTTTATGTTTTTAAATACAAGAAATTAAATGATGCAAAATTTACACTTTGACTGGCGTCGGCGGATTGAGCATAAGTTCGATAAAACTCTGAAATTTAAATTGGAACATGTTCATATCATGAGCTTCGGAATTATTCAGCTTTTCAATCAGTGTAAACTGCAGAGAGAGTTTTTTAGCGATGATGTACCAATATCCGTTCAGAAGGATTTTTTTATTTGATGTATGCTCTTCAGTGAATTCTAAGAATTTAATTGCCTGTGATCGTAAAACTGGTAAATACGGTACTGCTTCATCTTTTAGGAAATAATTCTTTGCTTCTTGGCTCTTGTCCAATATAGAAATTAAAATTTCATAGATCATCTCGGCGATTTTAACATGCTCCTGGTAGCAGTTGTCTCTTGAGTCAAAAGGGTTGAGTTGATCTATTTTTACGAGAGTTTCAATTTCTTGTTCAGAGCACTTCAATTGTGACCATAAACAATTAATGCAATATTGCGGTGGAAATAGGCCAGAGACATTGTTTTCGTTTAAAAGAAAGTTTAGGGACACGTAAGGGTTCCTTGTTTCTTCTGGTGTAGGACCTTCGACAAGGCTGTTTGCAAATTTAGAAGCTTCAACTCTCACTTCTCTAGATTCATCTTGAAGTAAATTTACAGCGGTCATCCATATTTCTGACCTAGCCTTCAAACTGTCTTGGGTCGCAGAGCGCATCATAATTGGCGATAAAAGATTTATACCCTTGGAACAGAACAGTCTCGAATGTTCACTCTTGCTCGACTTACTCATTTGCACCAATCTTGACACAATCTTGTTTAACAGTTGAAAATTTGGCATTCTTTCTAAAACGAAAAGTCCACAGGATACGGCTATGGCAAGATTCGACTCTTCATTGCACAGAGTTTCAATAATTGGCTCTAAATCTAAAGTAGGCACTAAATTGTTGTATTTTGATAAAATTTCAAGTAAAATATTTAAAGCCATTTCATCTGGTATTTTCTTCACAAATTTTAAAACTGCGTTTAAAGTTCCATTACTGACGGCTTCAAAGTCGTTTCTCTTGATCCTTGAACTTAAAGTTTGTAAGACAAAGTTGTGAAGCTCAGATTCGTTTGTGTCCAGTGCTGTATTTAAAGTAGGGAGGAGTTCATTTAGTGGACAGTCTTCTATAATTTGTTTAGAAACGATGGAAGCCCACATAGGATAACCTAACGATTTATGGGGAGAAATTTGGCTAGCACAAAGGTTCAAAATTTGTTCTCTCGCAGGTGTAGTTCTATCAAAACCAACAATCTCTTCTAACACTGATTTACAGACAAAACTCATGTTAAGTGAGTACCGTACTGAACGTAATTCCTCTATTGACTCTTCAACTACAGAATTTTGCTCTCTTAAAGCTTCAACACCTTCCTTTTCCGCCTGGAAGCGTTTGTATAAATAAAGAGTATTCAAAAGAAAACCATGAAGGCCATTTTCCGTTTTGATTTCATTCTGTAATGTCCGATCATTGACGTAAGCAACTATTTTCCAAACACGTGTTCTCACAAGAGAAGGGAGTTGGCTTAATGAACAAAACCAAGCATTACTCCTTGCCGCCAGTTGTCTCACTTTGAACACACCGCTTGACATAAGCGTTTGGAAACAACTGACTAATTTGTTAAATACACTTTCTATACTACGATCAATAATTGTAAGAATGCCAACTGACAAATTAGAGAGGAGGGTCAATAAAGGGACTAGTTTTGAATGGACTGCAAGAGCATCTTTTTGACTGCAGTTTGCTCCAGTTTCAAGTTGTGAGAGAAGAAGGTTGATGAGTTGAGGCGTATGGTAGTACAATTCTTCATACGGCAAATGATAGCAAGAGCATGTAGAGTCAAACTCGTTCTGTTTCCTTTGTCCAATTAATTTTGGCACAATTGCTCCGAAAAGTTGCAACCCTGTATTCCTTTAAAAACAAAATATAAATGTTACAAATAATTTAGTATTTAGTGAGCGTTAATTAATGATTATTTAGAGGTTGTGAGATGTAGTCTGGTGTGAAGTAATTTACTTTATCGCATGATAAAGAAAATGTTTTTCTAAACCTACATCACACCAGACCACATCTCTTGACCTTCAAATAGTTACAAATAATTGAGAAAGAGTAACCTGATTGCCCAACTAGAATGAGAAAGAGAATTAAAGCAAGCCGCGGCCAATTTATGATTTATCCTTGCTGTCTCTTGGGATACTGAACTGTCTTTTATAAGCACACCTAGGAGATGTAGTGCCTGTGCCAAATCACCTTTACGTCTTTCAGAAAGAGACAAAACTTGGTTTAGGCATTGTTCAAGCAATGGCTGTAAAGTTATGTTTATTATTTATTTAATATTGAACAAAAGTCTTGTCTTTACTACCTTATCAGGTCTTGTGTCGTTCGCTACAATCCTATGAATTAGAATTATGGCTCCAGCACCTCTTGTGGATTGGGTCTGGCCGACTGTCAATCTGTCTAAAGCTTCGTTAAAAAAAAATTCCAACTCCTCGACATTTCTATCATCAGTTAATGATTTTGTTAAATTCGCTAAAGCCAATCCGGCCGCTTCCAAAGCACCTTTATGTCTTGTTTGCTTTAAAACTGAAGTTATGACTGAAAGAGATTTTATATGATCTCCCACAGGCTGCCTGTACAACCTGCTTGCCAGCATACAACAAGCCTTGAAAAATTCAAATATGCAATTTTATACCTTTTTAATTTTTAATTTCAACTAATTACCTTGAGGTTCAGCCATATTGTATTTAAAACAAGCTGATGCGCTGGTGACAATTGATGTTTGTCACTTTCTTCTACATTCACTGAAGACTCTTCAATAGCAGATTCAATTGCCTCTCCCATTTCCAGAAATGAAGGAGCATAACCTTAAAAACCAAAGCAATTTAATAATGAAATAAAATTACAGATGTAATTAATACATACTCGATAAATTAGAAGTTTTTGAAGCAAGGACTTGTAAAAGATGCTGTGTCGTTGTTTCAATAATTGTTGTTAGCCTTATACCTTCAGAATGACTTATTTTTCTGTATTCTGGGCTTTCTTTATCATGTGCCAATCTATCTATTATCCTGAGGATCCCATAGAGGGGATAGCCATTCGTTGCCGCTCTTAAAATATCTAACTTTAATTCAGAAGCATGCCTTTCTGCTAAATTAATTAAGTAAGATATCACTCTTTCTTCCTTTAGTTCAAGGCATTTGCTATCTCCTGAGGGATTTTTATAAGCGAGACATGTAACTGCAAATAAAAGTAAAGCTCCTGCATCGGCTATGTAGAACATAGGGTCGCAGCAAAGTGTCAGGGCACTGTTGAACAGCTCTTTAAATCTTTGGCCTTCGTATTCTGACATTTTGAAATGAGTTATAAGCAATGAAGCAGCACTTTCTCTCACTTCTTCACTCTCATCAGTCAACGTGTACAACAGAGCTTCACGGCTTACTTCATTAGTGAATCCCCATTTTCCGACTGCTATCGCATATTTCATCACTCGCTGACCATCGGATTTCGGAGTATTTTTTCTTGAATTGCTTTCATTTGACAAATGGCTAAGTATTACTTTGTACAATTCTAATGAGGTAGTCTTCCGCTGATAGTTGCAGCATATTTCTAAATTTGATCTAAGAAAATTATAAAGCCAATCTAAGAAAATCATGGCTCTTGTTAATGTTCGGCTTTCAACATGACTTGGTTCAATTCTTTGGTTATATCTAGTTCTTAAAACCTGGAATTAAAAGGAAATTGAATTTTGAATATTGATTTGTATACAAAATTGGAAACATCGATAATTTTCATTACAAAACAAACCAAAATAAAAAAATAGAGTATTGCTTACCTGCAGACAAGCGTCTCTGGTACGGCATAGAAAAATTGTAAAACTGTTAATTAGACTGTGCCGTAATGGCGCACAATCTGCATTAATGTTTTCAGCCAGGAATGTTTCCACAATTTGGAACTCTTCTTCACAAGGGAATATCGACGTCTTGGATGAATGGCAAACAGTTGCAAAAGCTTGCGCTCTTGTCATTTCATCGTAATGTCTCAATGCTTTCGCTAAATGAGGAGAAGTTGATATCGACGACCATCTCATCGACTCATAGCCTTCTTTCCTTCCCGTCTTCAAACAAGAAACTATTGGAAAAATTACATCCTTGTGTTTGTTCTCCAAAAGTGAATCGTGTATTATTTGTAATGATATCTTATATTTTTTTATCGTGGGACTTAGCCAATAATTGAAAAAATTCTTTTTCTGCAACCTGAAACATAAAAATTCACATTTATTCCACCAATTTATTTATTTATTTTTTAAATACAAGCTTACAAATATTCAGAGGTTGTTAGAACGTTTATAATGGGTTTAAGAAAAATTTGCTCCCACTGATCCAAATTCATTGAATCGATGCAGACTCTGTACAAATCTGTTCCCGCTGAGGCTAAATGAGGATAACACAGACTCGTTAGCAATCCAAAAACAATATCTTCAGAATTAGTGTGAAATGACTGGAATTTAAACATAACAAATTTACTTTATTACAGTTATAAGTATAGGTTAGATTCCTATACCTTCATTAGATTCGCTTTAGGGAGGATAGCAGCCAAGAAAAAATATTTACTCTTTGTCATCCATGACATTTCTGTTATGACTAAACCTAAAAGTGCTTGTGGCTGCAGAGGAGACGGAAGTTCTTCATCATTCTGCGTACCAGTGGCATCTGGGATTTGAGTAAAATACAACAGTTGTTCAAGCAAGAGAAAATTCTGTTCTCTCACACCGTTCAAAGGGTTTTCCCAGTTGGAAGCAATTATATTCATTATTCTAACAGCCATACTCGAACATATTTGACTATTGATAATAGTTCTAATTCGTGAACACCATGCCACAAGTGTTTTAAAAGATAACAATGTTAAATTTGAATAACTTAAACAATGTTTTTCCAAGATGGGAAACATCCTTCCTTGAAGAACAGTCATCCAATTAACCTAAATTTTATATTTTATTAATAAATTATTGATTTATAAATAGCAGCTTTGTTTAAAACATACCTGGCTCGAGTTCCAAAATGCATCAGGGACTTGAAGCAGTCCATGACAGAGAGAAAGTCTGAACACTTCTTCATAGCCGTCAATTTTAATTCTTAATATTTCCGCAGCTTTTGATAACTTCACACTCAACTCCCTCGAATTGTCATCCCTCGGGTGTAGGAAAGTCTTTGAATACATCATTGCAACTGCACTCGCATCTGCAACTAGCGACAGTACCAGTGCAAATGCGACGCCACATAATGTAACAGTTTCTAGAGGAATTTTTTTGGCGAGCGTTTTCAACAAAGTTTCTGCAAGTTCGGTCAAACATGGTGGCAAGAGTGCATTTGGGGTTGTTGTCAATTTTTGACACGAATTTATTATAATCTGTAATGTAAAAATAAGAGTGATACAAAAATGTAACTGAAAATCTTGATGTGTATTCTTACTCTAAACTGATCAAATATTCGGTTGTTACGGAAATCCTCATTTTCTATGTCAATGTTCTTCAATGTGTTCAAACTCAATGTTAGTGCTGTTGCTATGTTCATATCTCCTGGTATTACTATTAAATACGATAAATTAATAATAAAATAAAAGTATTTTATACAAAATTTAATAAAAAAAGAAGCAAATAGTACCTTTTTAAAAGGCCTCTTTGGGCGAAACTTTGCTACTAGATTCTCATCACTTGAAGTTTCAAGTGAACTGTCTGGTATACTAAAACACATTTTATAAATTAAATTTAAATTAGATTTATTTAGTAGTTTGATAATAGAAACAGAATAATTTAAAATCAAGATTCCTCCTACTTCTTTTCAAGTTTTCCCTCCAATCTTAAAACAACTGATACAGCTCACATTTATTGTTAAATAACAAAGCTTAAAAATACTACCTTAATTGAATTTTGAACATTTCCCTTAAATAAATGGATAATTTTAAAAATTACAAGCACTTTTCCTCAAGGATCTTTAAAATTCATTTTCAAAGATGAATTGTAATGAATGTGAATAAATTGTAATTTTAAGTGTTATTATCTCATTATGAAATTGCGATTATATATAATTTCAATATAATATTAGAGTTAAATACAGTGTACTCTTGTTAAATAAAAAAAAAATTGTATTAAATAATCTTTGTACATGAACAGATTTGGCCTGAGGTGTAGTGAATCTGTAGTTTGATCCTTTCTGATCATCCTGGTTTACTTATTCTGACTGGTTTTATCTATCAGAGTAACAACATTTATCAGCGGGTTGATCAATAATTAGAGACAATCAGGCTAGATAAAAGAAATCATCATCTAAACTTTTTTTTCTTTTTAATTTACATTTTTGTAGATACGAGTTCATGTTCATTTGCAATTTGTTTAAGAAAATGATCAGCAAGAGAGAAAAATTATCACTCTATGTTCAAAATTGTTTGAAAACATTAATTAGTTTATTGTTATTGACATACGGTTTTACATAATGTTAGGATAATATAAAATTCTCTATTTTAATGACAATTTTAAAATATTAATGTAAAAAAAATTAATTTGTTTAAGTTATACAGTGATACTTTTAGAATTTCATCACATTTAACATTTATTAATGGTTTTAAAAAGCTTTTTTCCCCAGTTTACGGCTTTTTATTTTTTCACAACGGTTCCAAATATACATATTTTTTTTCTTTCTTCTTTTTTTGACTCCTTCAAAAAATATTAAAAATTTGATTTATTGTTCAGTTTTATTCACACAACCAAAATTTAGCAGTGCTAGGGTCGTGGTATGAAACATGCAGCTTGAACATCTATTATCATCTTCATCTGTCAGTTTTATCTCTTCATATATAATACAGCATAATCTGAAGTGATTTATTTTTTATGCTTCTTTCTTCATTTATGCTTATTCTAGTAAGTTTCTAATGGTTATCAAAATGGCAGACTAAGCCAAGGAGAATAGGCAGACCAATATGATCGGAGATGATCAAGATACAAATTAAAGGTTAAAAATAAAGTGAGAGAGAGGTGATTATTAAAAAATAAAAAATAAACCTATTTACCTAAATAAAGTACCTATTAACTAATTAGTTATTTCTATTTTACTAGCTTGAAAAAAATTATGTAACTTGATACTATTTCATTTTTTTAATTAATTATATTAATTATAATAATGATCTCTTATATAAACAAGTATGATTTTCTCATTTGGTTTTTATTGGTTTTGTTTTCCAGGCATATTAAGTCAGCACAAGAATCGACTACATCTACTCAAGAAGGATTGTACACATAAACACAAAGTACACTGTAAATGGTTTTTTTAAAAATATAATTGCGATAATTTATTGTTATTATTTTATTATCTACACAGTTCTACAATTATCCAATCTGTACAATTGGGGTAGTTAAAAAACAAAAAAAAAAAAAACAGCAACAAACATTAAGTAAAAAGGCTAGGAGTTATTATTTTTATGCTTTCGAGTTTAGTTCTTCTAAGGGTTCATACCCATCTTTCTCTATCTTCTCTTTGAATTTAAGGTAAGACCGTTTTCTGTCAAAGTGTTTTACCTAGAAAAGAAAAAAAATGTAAAAATCTGAGAAAGCCAGAAAAGATGCTTCATATAAAATATATTTAGTATTATAGATTTCAACGCTAAACTTGTGCACATATCTTTAAAATATACAAATCTGTATTTCCCAAAATAATCTGGCCTAATAATATTCCTATTTGACTTGGCACAAGATTCAAACACATGCACTTTACTTCCCATTAGGAGATGTTGCGTTTGAAAGCCAGTTAGCTCAATTTTTTAAATGGAATTTAGTTTAATTACTGCCAGTGATTCATTCATTGGCAATATATTGCCTGATAAAAGAAAAGAAAAATTAAATGTTTGTTTAAAATTATTAAAGTGAGAAGAGGCATAGACAGGACTGGAAATCAGTTAACAGGTTGTCCATTCTGAACTTTTTTCCTGTTTAAAACAGTTAAATAAGAATGTTAAAGGAGACTCATTGGGCACTAACTTTTCATTGCTCTGAGATAAATTAGCGTTCATAGAGAAATTGTATTATTTTAAATTTTTTCAATGTGTCTCCATACAATTGGCAGTTTAAACAAAACATACATTAAGAAAAGATAATTTTTTACATCTTCAATTTTTAAAAACGATCGGGTACAAATAAATTAAACCATAAAAAATTACAAGGGGTGTTGGTGGCCAAAACAGTTAAGGCATAGCGCTCATCGCTAAGGTAAAGGCCCTGAGTTCAAATCCAACGGCCCTGAATTTGAACCTGGCATACTTTAAATGTTTGTTTTTTTTTTTTTTTTTTCATTAGCACTTGCACCTCGAGGGTTGAACTGCTGTTGCAAACCCTTGTACAAAATAATAATAACTTAATTAATATAAAAAAATTCTAGATGAAGATAAAAAGTGAGGTGTTTTTTGACATCTAAACTCATTTTAAATAAAATAAATTATACAGCAAAATCAGGGGAAATGTAACATAATTTTTACATTGTTATCCTAATAAAGAAGTACCTGAAATAAAAATATGAATGATTAACTGCTTAGTTTCAAGTAATTCAGCAATTTCATTAAAAAAATATATTTGTTAAAAAAACACATGATGATACATTTCTGCGCAAATCCATCCAAGTGTATAGGCAGAATTCATACAAACAAATAAACACTACCCATACATACATACACACACGCATTAAATTGAAGTTTATAAGTTACAATTCAAAATATAAAAAATGTCATGTAAAAATGTAAAATCTCACTACAACATATCAGTGTGTTTGAACCTTGCCAAGTAATTCAGTATCATTAGAATATCAAAAAAGTTAATAAATAAACACTTCAATTATAACAAAAATTATTGTAATAGTGTGCATGTGTCCATGTTTATAACACCAAATATTTTTGGGATGGCAACCTTGATTTTTTCAAAGATAAAATATGGTATTATTTTAAAATATATTGGCATATTGAAAAAAGATAAATTTTTACAAATAAACTTCTGATGCTATATAAACCCCATAGGAGCAAACAATACGGAAGTATTTAAAAAAAAAAAAAATCTGCTACACTTTTGATCATTACACAATTTCTTTAAAATGAATGAAGACTTACCCATTGGACAGGACAAGACGCCTCATAAAATTTCCTTAATTGCGCACACTGTTTTTCAGGTTCGGTTGCTGTATCTAAACATTGCCAATATTTGTCTCTAGAATCCCAGCATGCCTCACGTTCTTCTTTTTTTGGGAAAGACATCTCAACAACGTTTTCTGTTTATAAAGAGTTTTAACTAGGCACCAAGCGATGCCCTACAATTACTATAATTGGAGGGAAGGACTTGAAATTGTAAAAAACACATGGCTAGGTGATGTCTGCTTCTTGTGAAATCAAAATTAAGACTGAGAAAACCTTTGAACTTACAGCTGTGGAGGCTGTCGACACTCTGTGTGGTGAATAATTCAGTTGCAAGGCCGTCTTATCCGAGACTTTCAAGTCCTGTCAAAGTTATAAATAATCCGTTTTGGCACGTACAATAATTAAATGCCTATAGCCAAATTCCAATCTCATTTACTCTGTAAACAAACAAAATAATGGTAACTAATTTTTTTTTTAATTACACACAAAATAGGAATCCTTTCATTTTACAAATTTACATTAACAAGTAAAGATTGTAAAAGCATTTCCTGTCGTATTATGTACTTTTAGCACACATTTTATTTTAAAATTTGTGAAATTTATAAGTGTTTTGAATTCATTAATTGAACGTCTAGCATGTACCATTTCTGGGAAATTTCTAAGTTTGTTTCAAATCTGATAGAATTTCAAGTTTATTGTGGCGTACTACCAATTTAACTGGTAAAAGATTTCTACCGATTTAACAATCAGTAAACAACTTAAGTGGTTGATAGCATTTTTAACTCTTGGAAAAAATTATCATACCTACATTTAATGTTACAAACCAAGTTCCTCAAAAAGAAAATTATATCATTATATTAACCTTTTCCCACTTATTGTCAAATAAAACTGCTGAACTGGAATAATAATGTAGATTTTTAGATATTTCTACACATTTATTTGCTAAGAGTGATATTTTATTGAAACATAAAGCAAAATTGTGTTTTTGATCTACTCAATTCCAGCCTCAAGGAATCACAATCAATTTTTAATACAGTTTCACAAAATAAAGAGCAACGTTTTTCTCATTACTCTGACGCCGTTTCAAGAAATTGCAAAAAAATTTGTCACTGATCAATTTTCTGAATCATGAGCACAGTTTCCTAAAATTCTGATTGATTTTTCTACCCTTAGGATCTTGTACTAATAATGAACTATTTACCCAAATAATAAAATTCACTTACTGAAGATGTAATAATAACAAAATTCTTTAATATTATTATTGTCGTGACATTTTTCTCAAAATTTCTAAGTTATTTACATAATATGTTATATATCTTTAAGGTATGATCTTTCTTCCTAATTCTCCAACTCAAATAAACTCAACTTTCCCCAAATTTTCAACATAGCTTGAATCAGTTATTACTTATCATCCTAGCCTGCCTATATTACTGTGTTCGTCTATCAAATGCATTTCGGCATTTTGCCATCTTCGGTGATCTGTCCATCCCATGATCTGTATGGGAGGCAGAACAGGATGATTACTAATGGCAAAAGGACAGGTTTGGCTGAGGTCATGGTTTCAAATCCCCATGACACTAACTTTTTTCATTTCAACCAAGACCTTACATACAAAGAATAATTAATTGAAAGAAGTAATTTCGTCAATCAGACCACTAACCAACGGATTCACACAAATTCAATCAATGATAAACATAAATATCTCACTTTAAAGAAACATAGACTCCTCTCTTTTTGTATAATTAAAATAAGCAATTTGAACTGTTTGTTCATACAGTATTTAGCTTCAACATCCTATCTTTTCAGCTAAACAAACCAGCAATTAAAGGTGGTAAGGCATCTGACAGATATATCCAGCTAAACTAACAGTGTGATCAGAGACGATCAAAATCAAGATCATGCTAGATCATCATTATCTCATAGGCAGTTTTGGTAAAATATAAAACATTTTTTGGTGCAATGAAACGATAAATCAAATTAATCTTCTTTTAATTGATTGTATGCTTAGTCTTAATGATTTAGATTATTTCCATTCATCACTGAAGATGTCACAATGTCGAAATACGTTTGAATAGCTCAAGAAACCCACAACAGACCCAACACCAAGTGCCGGTTCAGCATATTCTAAAGATGACTCACCAGCAACGACCGCATATAGTTAGTTAAACATATAGTTTCATTGTAATGACCTTTATTTACCTAAAATGTTGAACAAATCAAGATATACAAGAGTACATTTTTATTTGTTGTACCTTGTTTAAATAGCTTATAATCTTGTAGGTGTTGAAATTTTTTTGTCATTATAACCTGGATGGATTTGTAGCAGGACTTGTAAGAATTCTCAAAATACCACATTCGGTTTTGGTCAGGTTGATGTATATTATCGGTTTTATTTTTGGACTTCTTTATTTAAAGCCGTTGAATTACGACGGGGGTGTAATTTATGCCATACCGTCTTTTAGGTTGTTTAGTCAGGGGGAGAGCCGTATAAATAAAATCTACACAGTCGTCTTCTTAAAATACCTCAAAATTATTTCCAGCATATTTCTTTGAGTAAGTATTTGAATATTTAAAAACTTCAGGAATATCCGACACTCACCCGTGTGCAGGAGGTACTTGTGTTGACATTTTGACAACGGGCATCACTGCCTATGCATACTCAACGCCAAGAATAAAAGATGAAAATTAAATTTTCAACGAACAGAAAAGAAAATGATAAGGTTTTTTTGTAAAGGAAATAATTAAAAAATTGACTGGATATTTTCGCTCGAGAACAAAGAAGGTAACACGTTACAAGTTACAACTGGCAGGGATGTTTTGTTCCTGAACGAACTAGATCAAACGAACGAAGTATGTTGACTAGAAAAAGCAACATACATATGTTTTGTAATTTACCCAGGCTCTGATGATGACCCGAATAAAGGTAGTAACATCGGGAAAAAAAGGAAAAATGTGTTCATCTAGCATACTTCATTCCTGACTCCTCACAACTCCAACAAATTAGTAAATTAATCATATTTCACTGTATTTTGTACATTTTCTTTCTTTCTCAAAAAGAATAAATTAATAGTGAATTTCATTTCATGTATTCAGTTTTGAATTTAGATGTATCCATATTATAACTACCACGTTATTTAAATAGTTTTCTATGGGTTTACTGACAATTTATTTAACAGTTTAAAGTCAATGAATAAAAGGTTTGCCTAATTTTTGTCTTTTTACATAATGGACACAGCAACTTATTTCAATTTGTTGTTTTATGTTCATGTACGTTCTTTAAAAATGTACAATTTGCAGTATTTTTCTTTATATACACTAGAGTAAGGCATAAATGCAGATTTATCATTATTTTATTTTCCAAAAATCGTTCTACTAGTCTCATTCTTTTCCATGTATAGTATATTCCTCCTAAACTTTTTTTAATTGTGAATATTTGCCCACACTAACAAGGCATATTTCATGACTATGTGGAAAAGTGAAAAATGGTGTACTCGTCGCACATGTGAGACGGTATCTCAAATTTTAAGCATGAGAAAGCAACTTCTTTTACACATTCAGACCACAATAAATGATTATCTAGCGCCTACATATATATATATATTTTTTTTTAAATTTCTGTGCATTCATTGACATGCAGTTTTTTTCCAAACCGCTCAGTTACATAACTTTGCATGTACGGTCTGAAAGTAATCACTGGAACCATGAAAGGTGAATCATCGTACCACAATGAAACATGGTGACATTTCCTATTCCAAGGGATCAAATCCTTAACCTATACAATAAATAAGAGTGGACCAAGTTGTGAGGGATGTTCAACCCAAACCAAGTTCAACTAAATATTTTCTATTTGGGAGATACTGTTCACAGAAATCAACATCAACACCCTTTACTCCATGTACATTTAGCTTCTTCAACAGTTATTTCTTTCTTTCAGCCAATATATATAATTTTGGGGCACAACTGCCAGTCTCTGACCTTTTGGGTGTTTAAATGCTATTTGAGGAACTTTAATAAAGCACAACTAATTACTGTATGCACAAAACTGCCAATTATTTATTAATTATTTTTGATGACATCTAAATTTTTCAAAATTACATCAGTTATCTCATTTTCTTTTCCCTGTTCCTTTTTTCTTTTTCTTAATGTGGTTTCATCATTTCATTAAATAATTACTATTATAAAAAATATATATTATTATTATTTCAGATATTTTATTATGTTTTATTATTATTATGATCGAAGTTACTTATTGTTAGTTTATTACTCCTCAAAAGTTCCTTAAAAAGAAATCTTGCAAGCAGAATTCTCATTCAAACAATGTCAGGCAAACGTTTAAAGAGAAAGTACATGGGAAAAGGCTTAGTCATTATAAATTTCAATAATTTTAAGAAAGCCAAGACATTGGTAACTTAGTAACTCCTTTAAATCACTCAAAAGGTTGAGCCTTTGCGTAAAGGGTTGCAAAGTGTGACTGTTGGCCAAAATATGTTTTACAGTCAGAAAGATGCGTTCTCCGCTTCGAATACATCGAGGACAAGTTGGAATGTTGTTGCCTATTACAAGCCGATCATGGATTAATTGATGTGACCTATTCGCAAATTTAGGGAGAATCGCAAAAAATTTTTTCTCTCAAGTTCCTCAGTTGGCCATTTACGAATCAACTGGTTTTGTTTCTTTATTATTATTTTACTATGTTTAAAAAATGAAATTCATTTCTAAGATTAGGCTTAAATCTCCCCTATTTGTACCTTTAAAATAAAAACAAATGCAACTTGTTTAGTTTCACCGAAACCAAAACAAATCTGAAAAATTTATAAATGAAAAGAAACATTTTGTTTAATTAACCTTTTTAACAACAAAATTTAGTTTAGCAGTCACAATTAATTGATTCAATTAGTTATCTTTTAATCTAAGGTCTTGGTTGAAATGAAAAAAAAAAAAATCATTTGACATTTTTGTGCAACGATCTACTTCATATTTTTCCTTTCCATTTATGTACTTACATTTTGTATTTCATGTTATTAATAAAAACGATATTTGTTGTTTATTTTTTCAGTTTGCTTGAAAAAATACTGCAAACTGCAATAGTTGTACTGTTACACTATATTTGAATTGTAGAGAGCAGAGTTGTCACCTTTCATGGTTATCAATGCCGTGACGGTGACCTCCGTGGACGGTGGAAGAGGTTGCGTTCAGGTCATAAGCTTTAATGGTTTAGCGAAATTAGCTGGACGTTCCCTTCCCTTTCATTTTATCCCGCCCCGACCCGGAAGGGAAGATCTTCTCGAACTTCACGATTATGCTGATGTAAGTGGGATAAAAAGACTTTCAAAAGGGCGTCGGGCCCGTTTTGTCTCGAATCCGTTTATAAAAGAAATAATGCCATCGCTGATACTTGGCGTCGGAATAGGGACTTTTATCGTAATAACGCTCGTCTTGGCGTCGGTCGTCCTCTGCTGCATATCGCTACGGACGCAGAGCAACGTCGGACCGATTTTTATCGTCTTCTCGACCGTTACCCTCACGATTCTTTTTGCTATACCGAGAGGTCCCGATAGCACTCATGTCACCGCTCAGAAGGTAACAGGAAGAGGCGATGATACTATTATTTCCTTCTCAGATTGATCCGTAGTTAACTTCTCTTTGAAATCACAGAGGCACCTTTTAGTTTTTGACAATTGCACCATTTACACTTCATGAACTTACTGTAGATTTCACTAGTGAAAAGTCATCTTTCTCTCACTTCCATTTCGTAGATAGTTTTGGGTGTTCTTTAGTATAAACCCCAATAGCTACTATTTTTCCATGGATCCTAGCATTCAGTATTACTATTGTAAACTAGATTTCTTTTGTATAAAGGGGAATAAACTGTCCTAGTGAAAGTGGATGTTTACACTAAAGAAACTGACATGTGAAAAACTTTAGTAAAACTTAAGATTATGTTTGTCTGACTACTGTGTTGGTTCATTGTGTTTCACTTTATATTCTTATACTAAAGAAACTGACTTATGACTAAAATTTTAGTATGAATCACACTTAAGTTGTCAGACCACCGTTGGTTCATTGTGTTTCACTTTATTTGCTTATACTAAAAAAAAAAAAACTGACTTGTGAAAAACTCAGTATAAGCTCCCACTTAGATTATGTTGTCTGACCACTGTTCTTTGTGATTTTCTTTATTTGATTATACTAAAGAAACTGATGTAGGTCAGAATTTTGGTATAAATTCCCTCTCGCAATTATGTTGTCTGACCACTGTTGGTTCTTTA
Organism: Cimex hemipterus; assembly: GCA_039619505.1. Classification (NCBI taxonomy): domain Eukaryota; kingdom Metazoa; phylum Arthropoda; class Insecta; order Hemiptera; family Cimicidae; genus Cimex; species Cimex hemipterus. The sequence continues at coordinate 12,771,367 of CM077105.1, forward strand.
TGCTTCA
>CM077105.1:12771383-12797607 GCA_039619505.1 Cimex hemipterus
GTTCTTTATGCTTCACTTTATATTCTTTAAAGAAACTGACTTGTGACGAAATTTTAGTATAAATTCCCTCTCGCAATTATGTTGTCTGGCCACTGTTGGTTCTTTGTGCTTCACTTTATTTGCTTATACTAAAGAAATTGGCTTGTGAAAGTTCCCTCTCACAAATTTGTTGTTTGACCACTGTTTGTTCATTGTGGGACATTTCATTTATCAGTACCTTCAATATCGATAGTACATCTCTATATAATAACAACACAGTTTGTAACAGTTATCAGTTAAGCTTTTGGAGTGCACTACAATCTTGCACAGGCTCGAGGAAAGCCCTAAATGGGTCCAGTTTCCTAATCTGGATTATCTTTGCCACAGAAATTCTGCCAGGTGGTCATGAACGTTTTTAACTTTGTTAGTGTGAATACCTATTTTGACAGTATACTATGTAGACTCTATAGCCTGAGTGTGTGCTAAACTTATAGGGATCTACAATCTACAATTGATTGTCAGTTTTTCAAAATATAGAATTGCCAGTGTACAGTAAGCATGCCGTTGATCAGAAATAATCAGTTGCCTCTTTCAATCATCTAGTTCGGATATGTTTTCATCTTTGAATTTTTGTTTTGTCTAGTTTTGATAATTGAGCTGCGAATTATTTTGTATGTCAAGTTTTCTGTCCAAAATGAACAAACTTCTTAACACTATTTCGGCCAGTCAAAGATTGTAGCCAAATTAGTGGCCACGTCATCATTAGATGTTTTGTGCTGAAGAAACTTACCGTTTGTAGTATGCTGAAATAATAACAGCAGCACTTTTTTGTAAGATCCGTGATGCCTGCTAAAAAAATAGAATTCTTGAACACAGGAATAGTTTTTTTGTATAGATTTTTTTTTCTGAACCCATCTTCAAAGTTAAATCGGACTCACTTGATTGTTGACAGAAATCTGTTGGTAGGGGACAGACAGGACAGTTACGATGACTCATGATCAACCCCTTGTCACAAACGTACGTGCATCAGTAATGATATATTACAAACTTGTTAAATGAAAACTATATTTAAGAACAACAAAAAATTAAATTGTCTTTATAACAGTGTAATTATTTAATTATTAATCAATTTTATTATTATTTTCTTTCTATTCACAATGATTATTGGTTTAAAAGGAAGGTGCTGAATTTGACACAGAAATGGAAGACATTTTTTTTTCAAAAATGAGGGCATGTACTAAAGAACATTCAAAGTTTTGTTTTAGTTTAGTTGATTTCTCTTCTTACAGTTATTTGCTTACAAATTTTAATGATATTTAACTTACAAACTTTCAATAAAATTGCATTACAAATAGTTGTACAATCCAACATTTGCTTTTTACAAGTGCATAATAATAAATATTTTTTCCCTCAAATGGAATTCAAGTTATTTTAAAAAGAAGAGTTATACAGTTTTGAAAATATTTGAAAACAGATTATTATAAAGGTTACATTATACAGTAAAAACATTATAAATTATGTAATACTATCACTGACAACACGTAGGCTGGTCATACACATTGCAGGAGAGATTTACCTGTACCAAAAAACCACAATGTGAGTGTCGACTACTTCTGGTGAAACTGCACAGGCATCGCGACCTGTTCAAGTAGCCTAGACCAGATTGAAATTTTATTCTTTCTACCTGCACAGTTGTCTACATTAGGCTGTGTGTATGTGTGTGATCAGTAATGATGATGTTGAAAAGCTGTGTTGTGAGGTATGTGAATTCCAAAATACATGGACTGAAAGAAAATCGCAATATGTGTATTTACTTACATAATAATAAAACATTTTGAGAAATACAATGAAAGAGAACTTAATATAAAGAACTTTGGAATTATCATTGTTTAGAAAATTGTAAAATTTATTTCTTGCAGATTGTTCTCTCGTAATTTCTCTTTGGGAACTATCAACAGAAATTTCTTGCAATTGGTAGTTTTGCTCAACCAACATGTTGCACTTCCTTGAACTGAATGTGTCATTGGCTTTACAGCAATTATTTTGTTTGTTTATTGCCAAGTATATTTTATCACGAATAGTGATTATTTACATTAATTATTTGGAAATCATAAGGTGCGGTCTGGTATGATCCCACACATTGTTTATATTAATTTTGTTCCCACACTTTAAAGGCCTTCGATAAGATTATGTATCTTAATTTAATAATATTTAAGTGTTAATTTAACAATAATTTACTTTCCTGATGGAAAAGATTTGCTTAACGACTCTCAGTTTTCATCTGCCAATCTAAATGAATTGTTGACAGGAATGATAAAATGAGATCATTGTTTTTCCATTTATCTTTGTCGTCCTATAGGCAAGAAAATTAATAAATCCTAAAAGAAAATCGGTATAACGTTTTGTGCAAAATGCAAACTCAATTACAAGTTAAAACGGTTTGTCTTTGTTCATTTATTTTAGTTATGTACTTTTTAATAGCTCATAAAAATTTAGATAATAATATATACAAAAATATAAATAATATAGTTCTATAAATCAGAAATAATGCTTTTTAAAAAATAAATAATTTTTAGCTTGGACTTTAGTTTGAGGCAGAAACTATGATCTATTCTGTTATTTTTTCTCAAACTTCTCTTGCATTTGTTCTTTTATTATATTTTTCCATGTTGAATCTTTTTTTCTTTTGTTTTTACAGAGTGAATACCCACTTTTTATCTGGCGGCTTTGCCTCCTTTGCCTTTTAGCGATATCAACCTTAGGGGGGGTTGTTTTCCTGATTGCTGACTCTCTCACATCGATCCATCGTCCAAAACTTTTAAAAGTCTGAAATGGTTTTAACGACTGTTCTTCTCTCTGCTTCTACATTTTTGCGAGGGGTGAGAAGGCTGAGGAACCCGTTTCTCTCTTCTTATCAAGTCAGGGATAAGAGTTTTTGTATCAAAAATAATGAAGAATTTTTAAGCAAAGTTAGTAAAAACAAATCAGTGGAAATTGTCGTTATATCAATAATTGTTGGAATTTCACAGGTGATGAACAGCCAAATTCCTGTAATAGTCAACTTTCATGCCGAATGGTGTGATCCCTGTCACATCTTGACACCAAAGCTCCGAGCACTCACCGACCAATCAGAAGAGGTCAACCTTGCTATTGTTGATGTAGAAGCTAACCCCGAACTCGTTCACACTTTCGAAGTCAAAGCTGTTCCTGCAGTTCTAGCAATAAGAAATGGCCTTGTAGTCGACAAATTCATCGGCCTAGTTGATGCAACCATGATCGAAAAACTCGTTAATAGGTTAACTGGAAAATGCATGAAATAATACCAAATTTTTTTTATCACTTCCTATGTATAAACTTCAAACCAACTGAATATTAAATTGGCCAAAAATTGTTTAACAGTCAAATAAATGTAATCATATTAATATTAGTTATATTTTAAGATAAACTCATATGACAATAAAAAAATTAGGCTTTAGTAATTTTTTGGTTATTTTTTATTAATTAAATTTAATGCCTTAATTGTTGTAAAAATTAAATTTTTGTTCTTTTAGCCTAGTTTGAAAATTAAAAGTTTTTGTCTTGAATCATGACATTAGATGTTATAAGGAGTTATGAATATTACAATATTTTGGTGTAAATGGAAATTTTTTAAAAAAAATTTAATCTCTTAATTATTGGTTGGTAACGCAAAATTTTGTAAATTCATCATAAAAAATGTTAAAACTAAAAGCACTGTGATAGTTGCATTATCACAAAAGTTATTGTTCTGAAATTTACACTTTCACTATTCTACTTGTTAATGTTTTGCTTTTTAAACATTAATGTGCATCTAGTTTATAAACAACTTAACACTCGACCAGTTTCATTTGATTGTTTTCAAAGTAAATGATTTCTAATGCAGTTTTATTTTATTTTTTCCCCCTATTGCGGTGTAATTTTTATATTTTTATAAGAATAGCTGGTTAGCCTTTTTGGAAGGCAAGAATAATTATTTTTATATCCTCAGAAATGTTCAGTGATTATTATTCTTGAAATTATATTCAATAATCAAAAGAAGCCATGTTTTTCTATTTCAGTGTAATTTGTTTCATTAAATATTTTGTACCCACATTAAATACACAAAAAGCACTTTAGTTTTTATTAAATTTGAATAAATTTAAAAAAATGAATTTTGATTTATTGTTAGGATTGTTATGTAATATTGTATTAAATGGATTGTTTACAAGAAAAACAATTTAAATTGTTCCGTTTTTTTGTGCTTATTGGCATAAAGAGTTGAACTGTACTGCAATTTTTATTTTTTGTTTAACGTTGAAGTAATTTTGTACTTAATACTTAGTGTTGATAGGTAATGACAATAAAGCATTATTTTGTTTAAACAGATGATGTTCAAAATTTCCTTCTTTTTTTCAAGAAAAACCATCATTTCAATTTTCTAGTCTATCTTTATGTTACTTATATTCAATGTTACTATGGCTAGTTAATTAGTATTGTAGTTAATAGCTTTTTTAAAATAAGAGATAATAATTAAATTTGTATCACTTGCCTTTTTATAGTTTTTATTCACATTGTTATTGTTGTACTATTAATAATAAAGACTATTTTAAATTATTGAGTATCAGTTTATTTAAAAGTGATTAAAAATTTACATTAATTTAAATTAACAGATATTGATAAATTTTGATGGTCACAGGTTATATCAACCCTCAGGATGCAGGTGTTTTTTGAAAAAAAAAGCTCATTTGTATGTCGAGTTTGAAGGAGAGCTACTGGATTTGAACCCGTGACCTGTACCTTATAGTGATGAGCGCTATGTCAATGCCTAAACCCTTGCATCCACCGATGCTTGCTTGATTGCATTTTGTACAATGTATGCCTTATTCTACGCAATCCTCACCATTGAATGGTGAAAAGTTCCTAAAAAAAATAAATAGGATTTTAATAATAAAATTTCTATGAATATTTCTTCCTTTTGTTGATTGTTTGACTTCCTTTAATTAAAAAATTCTTATACAGTTAATTTATAGATTAATTATAATATGTTCAGATAGGTTCTTTTTTAAATTGTAACTATTCTTTTGTATGGGTTTGATAAAATGTTTGGTTGATTGGCTCTTTGCAAGCAGAAAACAATTCTTTTAAAAAACAAACATTGTAAGCCTCTAAGTGATTCGTTTGGATGTATATAGGATGATTGTTGGAAGCAGACAACCGGTGTCTAGAAAAGTAGAAATTAATAAGGGAACAATAAAATAAAAATAAAACAAATTCTGAGCAGTACATTCGGGTTCGTATATCTTCGACATCGCGCGGCCAATTTTGTTCGGGTTACTAATGCCCAACTTCGGCTTTGGGACTATGAAGTGAACCTTAACAAAACCTCTCGCTGTTAGAGAGGTTCTGTACTGCTGCCAGCTTGCTGGTACTAGAATGGTCCGGTCTCTAAGTTGAATCCGTTTGTGTTTATGTTTGTCTGTTTCCGTATTATAATACTGTTGGTTGGAGATGATATTCAAGCCGTAATCTGTGAAAATGGACCAGACATTACGTGCCCATCTGGCGAGCAGAAAAAAATTCGACGATGAAGGTATTCCCACGGCAACTTCGGAAGCGCAGAAAGAAGTCGAGAAGATCGTGGAAGACGTGTACCTAGAGTACAGCCTGTCCAAAGAGGCCGTCGTCAACCCGAATTTTCCCGAGTTGAGGAAAGAACAGCATATCAGCTACTTGGAAAAAACGCTGTCGAGTTTGAGCTCCTATTTTGAAAAACTTGACGTTAGTAGGGCATGGTTCTGTTACTGGACTTTGCACCCATTAGCTCTACTTCATCATGAGGTGGATAAGTCTAAGAAAAAGGCTGTAATACATTTTCTAAAATTATGCCAGGCACCGGATGGCGGTTTTGGAGGTGGACCAATGCAGTACCCACATCTAGCTACCACTTATGCCTCGGTCAACGCCCTCGTCATACTAGGCACGACTGAGGCGTATAAAGCCGTTGATAGGGCCGCATTGACTAAGTTTCTCTGGTCTCTGCGAGTAGGAGATGGATCTTTTTACATGCACGAAGGTGGTGAGATCGATGTAAGGAGCGTCTACTGTGCGCTCACTGTAGCCAAGATACTTAACATTTACAGTGATAAACTCTTTGAAAATACGGTTGATTGGCTTGTGCGGTGTCAGAGTTATGAAGGAGGATTCTCAGGTGAACCCGGCATGGAAGCACATGGTGGTTACACTTTTTGTGCAGTAGCGGCATTGGTTCTTCTCAACAGTTATCACCGATGCGACATCCAGTCATTGCTACGTTGGACTGTAAACCGGCAGGTACCGTTCGAAGGCGGTTTCCAAGGTAGGACGAACAAACTTGTCGACAGCTGTTATTCCTTCTGGCAAGGTGCATCTCTTGCAATGGCAAACATGGCCTTGCTCACTGAAGAGGGTATTGACCGTCCTAAATGTGATTCATGGCTTTTTGACAATCGCCTGCTCCAGGAATACGTCTTGATCTGTTGTCAGCATGCTCAAGGAGGATTTCATGATAAGCCTCATGTGAATCGTGATGCATATCACACTTGCTATGCAATGAGTGGTGTCTCAATCGCCCAGAACGTCCCACGAGGGAATGGAGAAGACATCAGTGGTGGTGATAATATCTTGGATCGGGTCCATCCTGCTTATAATTTACCTATGGATAAATTAGCCGATGCCTTTAATTATTTTTATAACACCTATGTAGATGAACCATCGTAAAGTTTAAGCTGTCAATTGTCTGAATAGTTATTTCTCAATATCTTTTATTAAAATAAAAGATGAAATTTTACATGAGTGTTTTATCGACACTGTCCATAATATAAAAAGTAATTTTAACTTATCATCTCCATATCATTCAGTTTGTGATAAATGAATTATTATTCAACATTAAATTATTAATAAAAATACAATTTGATAGAATTTTTGTTTTCTTATAATTAAACAAAAGATAAAAACATCAACAACAGTTTAATGTTCATTAAAGTGAAAATCAGTCATTTGTGACAATACAAGGTAGAAGTTTTTGATGTTGCCCATTATATTTGGAACAACACTGTAATAATACTTTTTTACTAAAATATTTATTGTAACGATCACAATTAAAATTAAAAAAAAAATCCCAGTTTCAGTATCTTCCACTGGCTTTCTTGCTGGCTCGGGGTGGTGAGAGGAAAAATATTATTAGCAGGCAGGATATTCGGAAATCGTGAGTTGTGGTGTAGAGTGATGTTGGTTTGAGGAAAAAACTTTTTCTTTACCTAATTATTCATAGTAATTTTCGACACTAATCTCTACACATTTTCTTTATTGTTCTGAAACCTACATCACACCAGACCGCATTTCACGATTTTCGAAAATCATTGACTAATGGCCACTAATCACCACACATTATTAGCAGGCTGTAACTGAAATAGGAAGCACCCGGTGAGTCTTACTTTTTCCTTTAGTCCCTTTTGCCGGAATGTGCCTACTTTCTTTGCCTGTAAATAATTTGTAATTACAAATAAATAAAACTTCGAATAGAACTATTAATCCTTATTGCAGTAATAATTGACCTTATTAATTAATTATTTAATTTTGTGAAAAGATATTTCAACTACAGGTTATATGAACCCTTGGGGTGCTGGTGTTTTTAAAAAACATTGTCGTTGCCTTCCATGACGGGTTTGAATGCTGTTCGGGGCCACTGGATTCGAACTCTGGACTCTTGTCTTACAGTGGTGAGAACCTTGTTAACATATAAATCACTGTGGCCACAAATGCCTCCTTATTATACTTTTTATCTAAGGTCTTGGTTGAGATGAAAAAGGCTAGTGCCATGAAGAGCCGTTCAATTCTCCATTATTTTTTTTTTTTTTCATCTCAACCAAGATCTTAGATAGTATAACTAAGCAGAATTTCTATTGATTAAAAAAATGAATTTTATTATTTTATTATTTATTTAAAATTACAACATATACAGACTACTTACTAACGACAGTATCATTTAGCAAATGGTGATTCAATAAATGGTGAAGTAGCGAAGAGTGGTCAAGTTAGATGTATGACAAACACCTTTTTCATTTAATTGATCATCGTTCATTCCAATCAACATATTTTTGTGACTTATCCATGCCTTAAAGATGACCCGAATAAAGGTTGAGATGTCGGCAATTTAATGAAAAAGTTTTTCTGAAATACGTCTAACTTGACTTCTCCTCACTACTTCAACCGCTTAACAATATTAATGAGGGGACATTCCATTCTAGTAGAATTTTATAGGGAGTGATTTCGAGTAAGGAAGCATGGATTGTATTAAGTGATACAGTGAATTCGTTTTGTTTAACTCCTTCCTCCATAAGCTTAAGGCATTCAGCGTTATGTTGGTACTATGGTATCCAATTTCAATGTTGAGAGAAATTATCACCTTCGTACTTAGATTTTTAACACTTATTTTTATTACATTATGATTCGATAATAAATCATTTAATTCTTCAAAAGGTTCTATATTAAAATTTGATTTGTGAATAAAAATAATTTCAATACTTATTTAAAATTGATATATGACAACATGGTATGACGATACAGCATAATGCTTAATTATTTTACACATATTCGAAATTTATACTTTGATGTACTGTACTTTCACCTTTAAAAAAAAATCTATTTAAAAAAAATTTATTTAACATATTCTTCATTGGTTTTCCCTCAATTGTAGCCTATTTGCTGTACAGCATTCTTGTTTGCCCATGCATTGGTTAAAATGTGATGCTGCAGGTTCATGCGTCACTATTATAGAATTGAAATCCTCACCTTCAATTTATCCATAGTTTTCATCCACTTCCATAACATGTCATGTTCTATGTTGTTCAGCCTCTGTGTTTATCTTTTTTTATCCAATTGGGTGACATTTGTTGGCTGATGCTGTCAATGTCTGTATATTCTTCATGGATGCCCTTTCCCAGCAACGGATTCCACTTTGTGTAGTTTTTGATTGAACTTCCTTCACTGGAGTTAAGAAAAATACATCTTTAATATTAAAAGCTTTCAGAGTAGCTATCTTGTGCAACGATGTGGATGATTAGAGCATTTTTTTTTTTAATTTGAACTTGACTTTTTGGAATAGATTTTGTACTTTGGTTACAAAAGAGGCATACAATTTGGTGGAAAAACAGTTATTTTATAATCATTGCTGACCAACACACTCCCATCTAGATGAACATCTAAAAAGAATTACTTTCTATTCAAGATTCTTGAATTTTAAATTTTTTCTCACTTACAGAATAAATTCATTGTGAAACTATTCCTTAAAAGGAACAAAGTTTATTCAAGCATATTATGCCTTTGTAAAAAAGTGGAGGTGTACAATTTTTTAACACACAAGGTTATTTGATTTTCCAATAGCAAACATTCTTAGCTTATGTATATTATATTTAAGCAAGGTATGAAATTTATTTGCTCTTTAGATATTTTTTGTACACAGGCTAGAATTCATTTTTATGAATTAAATTTTATTGGCAAATGTCTCCAGAACATGACAGTCCCCTCAGCATTGTAAAGATAACAAGATTTAGAAAATTAGTCATATAATCAGATTTCTTGTTAAATGGCTTTACTCAGGCACTATCGCTTGATAATGTTTCTACTGTTGTAGAAAGTTAATAATTGCAATGCCATTTATCAAGCCAGCCTTCATTAGCGTAACTTTTTTGTATACATTTTACCACAAAATTCACACGTTTTATTCTTACTGAGTGACTTTCCTTCATATATTTTTCAGCAATGTCACTGGTTAGAAAAGATAGTTTATTTAGCATTATCACTGATGGAAGTAAAAGTTTTTATAACTATTATTTGTAAGTCACACATAACCAGTTTTTTAAGTAATGGATTTTTTTACCCCCACCGTAGAAGGGTTTTGTGGGTTGTTGGGTATAAGATAGCATTTGAACTATTTACTCACTTCAAATAAAAATTCCACCCAACCAATTTTAAGAGACAGAAAAGGCATTGGAAAGATAATTTGGTTTACTTTGAACATACATGATTTTAAATTTGAACGCAGATGCTCTTCTTAAGTAGCTGCTTAAAATCTTATCGAGTTTCCTTGTGTGATCAATTAATTTTATTTTGATATCTAATCTAACTTTGGAAATTTTTACTTTCAATTGGCAACTTTGTCAGTCTATTGATATTGAAACTGAAGTCTAGGAAGCAAGTTGTAGGGCTTAGTCACTCATAACCCAGAGTACTATTGTTCTTGAAGTGTCTGCTTCAATGTTCTTAGAAACGAGATTAACATTTTTTGGCATATCATATTACCTCAATAACATCTGGTATTCTCACATACCAAGAGGTATCAACCTAGTTTCTTAGTTTAGAAATTTTCATTTGGTCGGTATTCTTTTTTGGCACAGCCCCACAAGTGTATGCAATTATCTAGATTGATTTAAGGATTATTTTTGCAGATTGTTTTTAAATTCTGATTTTCTCTATGTACGATCATTGGCTTTATTGGAACTGACTGAAGTTTCTAATATGCTGTTTATCCTTGTTCGTTGCAGTATGTTCAGTTACAACAAAACTTTGTTGAAATAAAATGAAAAAAAAATATATATATCTATATTTTTTCTTTTAGAGTTTATGATGGGTGTTGGTCTGCAGTTGGTGAACTCGTGCCAGCACTGGGTCTGTCTCCATTCAGTTTTTTGTTGTTGTAGTTGTTCAAACGCGTTTTTGGCAATCTTCAGTGAGTGTTTCACTGAAAAGGGTTGGAATGGAAAACTGAAGAAAAATGTTCCATTCTGCTAATAATTGCTTCTTTCTCCTTTCATCACTCAGAACTGGTCAATAACGCAGGACAATGCTTTCTCCTAAGGATTGTAAAAATGTTCTCTTTAAACTTTTAAAGGTGGTAGTAAAATAATCCTTTTTATTGTACAAAGACAAAAACAAAAAAAGGATTTTTTTAAAATATTTATTAAATAATTTTTATTACTAATCTTATGTTGTTACATATCAAAATGTTTTATAAACAACGATTTATATTATGGAACCAAACTTTATTGAATGTTTAACAATTGTTTCTTGTTCTAAAACTTCTTATACTGTAAAATCATACTTGATAGTTGAATAAATTATATGTTTACACCATTATATGTTACATCTGGTTGTTAATTGTTTTGATCTTAGAATCATTTAAAAAACGTAAAGTAACGTGATAATTAATCAAAGGTGCATATTTTCAGTCAGCAAGTTCTGCATAGATGCTTTTTTGAAAATCATTGATCACACCCACCCATTTAGGTTGGAAATTAATCTCGGACAAGGATGGTTAAATGAGAATGGCACATCAAAACATCTTTTTTAAAGTGTCAGTTGTATTGACCACTTTTTTACTCACAAATAATCTAGAGCTTGGTATGATCTGATGCAAAAAACAAATTCAATTGTTATCTTGTCTACAAATTGACTTAATTAAATTTTTAGGCGGTTTGTTGTCAATTTCTTTGAAGACTGATTCAGTCCAACATTCAATATTGCTACTTGGCAATGTTGGGCCTGGGTGTAAAAACTTAATATCAATTTTTAATATGGTTGGGGGGGGGGGTTATCGAGTGGCACTGAAGCCAGTTTCTCATTGGAACGTCATGTAGGCACAGATTGACAAGTCACTTACAATTCATGATGAGATGTGTCTACCTGACAATGAGCGTGTACTGCTTGAAATCTTGATATTCATTGTAATAATAATAAAATCTGTAGTAACAAGTAGAACCCCGGAAACAATCTTCACAACCTCCTACAAAATCTCAACAGACTATAAAGGAGAGAAAGAACACAGGAGAACATCGGTTACAATGATATGGTATACGGATGGCTCCAAAACAAATGAAGGGACCGGGTCAGGTGTTTTCTGTACAAGCCCAAAATATGAGCAATCAAACTCATCAGGGAAGTACACCTCAGTCTTTCAAGCAGAAATACATGCAATCAATGCTTGTGCCCTGGAAAATCTTAAAAGAGGTTACACTGACAAAAAATCCTCATAAGATCAGACAGCCAAGCAGCTATTAAAGGCATGCACAAGGAGTACATCAAAATTAGTCAGTGAATGCATCCAAAATCTCCAAAACCTGGGAAAACACAACAAGTTAACGGTATCCTGGGTGCCAGGGCATAGGGGAATTTTGGGTAATGAAGAAGCAGACAGACTGACCAGAGGATCCGCAAGACCATACATAGGCCCCGAACCTATCCTCGGGATATCAAAAAAACAAACATAGAATCCTCCGTCGCAGAATGGATCCAAATAAAACAAGGAGAAAAATGGATAAACTCTAGCAGTGCTTGACACAGTAAACCCATGATAAAACAACCCTCACCAAAACTGGCAAAAACACTGCTACAACTGGAGAGGGCAAATCTCGAGTCTATTGACTAAACCAAGGAACTAGGAATAAGCCAGAAGGCTGCAGTGCCTGGGGTACATAAATCCTTTCCCACCATACCAACGAGTAGAACTATCATTTACAAAAAATGAATCGACATACTTACCCCACCTTTATTATTTATATCTCTAAGATTGTTTTGCCATGCCTTTTTTTTTCTTTGCCTTTGTTATTACCAATTGGTCATAAAACTATATGGATTAGCTGGGGCTCTTGAATCTTTTCTTCTATTTTCTTAATTTCTTTTTTTTTAAATAATCACACTCCTCAATTTAGAGATTTATAAATTCATTGTTCTCCATATAGATTTGTAACTGACAATTACTTTAAAATAGTGAAAAAAATTGGCAAATAACAATTGTATCTGTTTTATCATCCAGACCTTACCATGATCTAGATTATTTATAAACATCTTTTGAAATCTGAATTCCTACTATCTGTTCGTCAGTTAGCAGGGAACTTACCCATAAAATATGCGTATCATCTTCAAATTTTGCATAAATGTGATAAAAATGACTACACTTTTATTTGGTATTTTGCTCTGGTATGAACAAGCATATTTATTGTCTTTTCAACAAGCCATCGTAATTTCTTTCAAGAAAGTCAACACACAATAAGAAAAACATTCATGCAGGTTTCAACTCCCAGGAGATCAGTCCTAGTAAACTTTTTTGTTTTACTCTTCAATCAAATAGACTGGGCAAATTGTAAAAAATTTCATTTGTGCACCCGTTATAAAATTAATTATATATTTCCATTTAGTTTAGTATTTCTATAACTTGTATAATCAATGGAAAATGGAAAAAAAGTTTACCACTCGCTGCATTTTCATCATTGTGAGTTAAAATAAATAGCAAAGTTTCAATTAAAAACTACAATAAAGTTCACCACAAAACTGACTTTTTATTCACCAGAAAGTGGATATTGACAATTTTTTTAAATAATTGAAATTTTATTTATTTGATAATTATAATACAAAACTGTTAAAATGCCATACAAAACTGTATTTACGATTATTGGAAAATAATTTACTTAAATGGTGTACTGCTTCTCCCTTAAAGCACACTGGTCTGAATGGGTTCCACTTAACAACTATCGGCTCTGAACATTGAAGCAGCAGATTATGTAGGTTTGTATCAAAAAATAAAAGTTCAGTTCATCTTATTTCTTACAGAATGCTTGATTATATAATAATTACAATATTAACTAGTTTTACAATCAACAAGTTAATTTTCACTTACAATAGAAGTGTCAATTCTGTTTCATTGTTTATACTGACCGTTAAGATCGCACATATCATCTTCTCTAATGATGAATTTCATTACCAGTGTCTGGTTGGTGTTTTTTCACAGGAAATATTCGGCTTGTGGCTTTTTTGATGGTACGCCACGAGAATCTTGTGGTGCGGCTTCAAAAATTGTGAAATCCCTTTGTAGGTGTTCGTTTAATTCTAATATAGCTGCCACATTTCCACACCTGCAGGGAGAACAATGGTTATTTAGTCATGAAATGTTATATAAAAGATGAGTAAATGGCCTACCTGTAACAATAATTCGGTGCGGACCAGACGGTAAGTACAGTTTCATTGAAATGCCATTTGTACCCCTCCATCACTAGCTGATGCGCTCTACAAATCATGTCTATTTGGTTGGCTATGTTGAACTGAGCTACGACGTCAGACCCAAAAAGATAACCAGCACCTCTCGGAGATACGCCCCAGCCTTGGGTGTCTAAGGAAAAACAGTACTTATAAATTTATCAACAATCATGACAGAAGAATAATTTGTAAAATAATTTTTGAAAAAAAGTAAGATTTGTCGTAGGTTCGGTGTGTTACAGGCAAAGTGAATAATTGGTCATTATGTACAAACACCAGGCTATGAATAATGACCAAAACTACTAGACAAAGACAAATAAACTTAATTTTATCATACTGGCTGGTCATCATGTTTAATGTCCAAACCTATTTGGACGGTATGAATAAAAAAATAAGTCAGAATGTTGGGTTTATCGTACTGACCAGTCATACGAAATGTTCAAAATCTATAAGTATTCAAAATATTCCAATGTCTTTTACCAAATCCCATTTCAGCAATACAATCAGCGTATAAATGGAATAACAAATTATCATCGTAAAATGCAATTTATTTTTATATAAAATAGGTACTTAATGTTATTACCTAGCTATGAAATAAAAAAATACACCTAGTAAAAAATACTAAAAAACTTAGTGTTTTTATTCAAGAAGTACGAGTAGCGTGTTGAGGGATGTTAAAATAAAAATCATATTAGAAATCTCATCAATATTATTTTTATTGAAGCAATTGGCGCAAGTACATTTTGAATTGCAAATTTCTTTTGCTTTGAGGCAGTTACATTTCTTACTTTTGCACCCGCTTTTGTAACAGTACAGCAACAGCTTTACCCCTAACCTCCTGACACAGAAGACTTCCTTCCGCACTTTCTCAATGCTATTTCCAAATCAGGCATTTTTTTGAGGAGAAATAAATTCTTCTTTAGAAAATGTAAACATCATTCATGGCGCATAGTTGCAATAATCTTCCAGGTTTTGTTCCCAATTTGGAAAGGTTTCCCTTAACAGTCACCACTGTAGCTACAATATTTCTTCCATCCCTCCTTGCCCTTTCGGCATCTGGTACCCAAACTCTCAGCGTATCGCCAACACAAGCCGATACATTGTTTTGTGTTCTACAATTGGATCATTTTTCTGCTTGTTTTGTTAAACCGGGCAGGGCTTTCCCTTATTCTCTTAGCTTTGGATTGGGTCTTGATCATCAACATTCACATATTAAGTGATGATTTTTCAGTTGATGCTCAACCACCTCAACGTTCTCTTCTACTGCTCTGTTTTCAGGACCCGCAGCATTGTTGCGGCTACACGCTTCGTTTTCACGGGTATCACCTGTATTGTTGCTTTTATTAAGAGCATCTAGGTCTTGTTCGGTATGAATATTAGATAGTGCTTCGTCAGCAACGAAAGACTTCAAACCAACCTCCAACTTTGCCCCAAAGGGACAATCATTCAACAGCAATACTGCGTTTTCTTGTTGACATCTGATAATATTAATAAGTTGTTAAAACATGTGGGAAGGCAACTCCAACACGCCTGAATGAAACTGTACCTATCCAAACAACAATCTTTCTTTGAGATTTTTATCACTTTGCTCAACAATGTGTCAGTGTAAAGCAAAATGACCGGTGGTCCAAGCGGTAAAACACGAAGGAAAGCACTAATTTAATCACAATATATATATATATATATATATTGCTGGTTTAATTGAACTAACTACTCCAGTGATTAGAATTGATCAGGCACAATGGAAGAAAAGCTACAAACATGATCGTGTTCCTGAAGCGACATACAGTCAGTTGAGGAAATTATTGTCAGTATGAGTTTGTTGCTGTTTTATTTAGCCTGGTATGTGTCTGTGTCTCAATATAAGATTTATACTAGGTAGTTTTAATAAAGACATTTAAGACCAAGAGAGGACCATTCAAAACACAGCTGAACTGCTCCACGGATTTTGTCAAATCATCACGGATGGTTCAAACCAAACCCATGACAAATTTGTTCAGAAAATTACCAAAATTATAAATTATTAATCATGAGGCTCATAAGTAATTAAAATATGATGGGTGGGGGATCAATGCCAGATACTAGCATATAGATTTCAAATAAGGCCTGCAATATGATGAAAGTGTTTTTTAATTATTGATTATTCCTGTCTGCGTAGGGGTTTGTAAATGTCAACAATTATGTATAGTGTCTAGTGACCGTTAGGTAATTATTTAAAGATTGCGATTTTTCTCTCTCTGAATAATTGTCAATCATTATATTGAATAAAAAATCATGAACATAAAGAGATATATAGAAATAGTAAAGTAATGTAATTCCTGTTGTTCAGGAGGGCTTTAATTGTCTAATTTGTTGAGTGTTGCAAACGAAGGTCAAACCACTTTACACATTTTTTTTGTATTATTCACAATTAAAAATCCATGGGATACGTGTGGGTTCAAACCCAGGACTACCCTAACCACTCGGTCACCGAACCGAGATCCCTCTACAGACCACATAACATTGTCACACTATTTCATTATTTTCAATAATGAAATTTCATTCATACTTTCAATAATGAAATGTAAATATATCGTATCTTACCTTCTGGATCAGACCAAAGTAAATCGCACATAGGCCCGTCATGAGGTACTTCTTGTTTCCTATCAATTATTCTAATTTGATCGAGTGTTTGGATTGAAGGAGAGAGTCCGCCATGAACACAAAATATCTATAATGAGGTCGTCACAATTTTAAAAATTTGATATGTGAATAAAAAATAAATAAATAAAATAAAATAAATTACTTTGCCATCGATTATAGCAGAAAGGCTTAAATAGTCGAATATCTCTGTACAGTACTTCCAGACAGTCGCACTACCGTATTTCCTTAGGCATTCATCGTAGAATCCATAAACTTGGGTGATTTGACGTGATTCGTGGTTACCCCTTATTAATGTTATCCTATCTGGGTAGCGCACCTGGAAAAAAAGAAAAAATCTTTTAAAAACTGTACACCTATTTGCTGTGCAAAGTAAAATATAAAGCTGTAGTTACCTTTAATGCAAGAAGTAATAAAAATGTTTCGACGCTGTAGAAACCTCTATCGACGAAGTCTCCCATAAAAAGATAATTCGTTTCAGGAACATCTCCACCAACTTTAAAAAGTTCTTTCAGGTCATAAAATTGTCCGTGAATGTCTCCACAAACCTGTTGAAATAAAATATGATTCCATTTGATAAAAACACATAGTAATAATAAATATTATAATGAAATAATTTAGTACAAAAAAAGATCAAATACGATGTAACTACATAATGATTGTACTCGACGTTTGATCAAATCCGATGCAACTATTGCCAATCTGCCGATTCTTGCTGGTTCTGCCACATTTAGTTGTTAATTCCCCAAGTGTCCTTTCAAATTCCAATGATTTGTAAAATGCTGACATTGTACCGTTAGATAAAACAAGCAAGGATAAGCCAAGTTTATCATATGCTACACATTTTCGTCACCTTTAATTTCATTCTAGAATTTATTCTAGATGACAACACGGTAAAGAAATATTTAACTGATCATGAGAAAAGGTTGAACTAATATGATGTACTATTGCCAACACATATTTTTTACTATGATTTCTTCTTTATTCTCTAATTGTTTTGATCTGCTTGTACTTGTCTGTCGGCCATGTTTCAGAATCATTTTATCTTCAGTAGTTGATCATTAGTCCTCCCACCATCATTTACATTTTTTTATATTTTTTATAAAGATTCTAATAGTCAACGAAATGTGCTACATAAAGAAAGAATGGACTAGAGGATGATCAGACCTCACAGACCACAATATATTTCATAATTTATTCTAGTTGAAAACTTAGAAGACTTGATGATGAGAAACAGATCAAATTTACCAATCTGTATATTTTTACTGTGCTCTCTGATCAACTTGATGTGCCGATTCTTGGTGGATTTAACCGTCAGACATGTTTCAGTATTTATTCGTTGGCTCCCCTTATTATGACAGATTTTCACAATTAAAAGAAAAAAAAGCTGAAATTGTACTGGGAGATAAAACCAGCAAGATTAAAACAATTTTATCACAGTGATCAAGTCTTTGTAAACTGACAAATCCCATTCAATACATCACAATTTATTTTAGTCAACAAAATAACAAACTTCTAAAGGCAATGACAATACTTTTTGCATTTTGGAAATCAACAAAATATTAAAAAGACAAAAAGTGGTGGTACCAATCGTACAAAGAAAAACCACGGGTATCCCAGTTGACAGAATATAATGCAATTACTGAAAACTAGAAGTTTTCAAAACCGATTGATAGTCATTTCAAGCTCTCGACCACTATCAGACTCAAATTCAAAACTGACAAGCGGCACACACTGCTACCCACATTGCACAGTGCTAGAACTCTGGTCGAATCACAGACTCAGTTTTCCTCTCGATAAACGCTTTGGTCAAAACTGCTGCCTTTGTCATTACCTAACTGATAACGAGAAATGTTTGACAAAAAAGTTGCAACGCACATTTTTTCTTTAACACATTCACTGTTGATGATGCCATGCGTCAAGGAATCAATTCTTGTAAAAAATAATAATGTTCAACCTATGTTTATATTCTTCCTAAAGTTATCGTTGAAAAAATGTTGAAACGTAACAATTATTCGTATTCATCACTTTGCAGAAATTCACGCAATATTTCATAATTTGTATTTTAAAACAAAAGACATAATGATAAGAAATATCTGATCCAAAATTATGCAAATATTGCCAATAGATATATTTTTTTATGCCACTTTGTTCTCTGCGTTGGTTTTAATGTTTTAAGAAAGCATTTGGTTTTTTAAAAAATTAAGAAATGGCAAATATGATACTTCATATAGTTACCACAATTGATATAGATGAGTTTCGACCACTACGAGACAGTTTCAAAACCTCCAGGCTGTACGGACTGCTATGTGATGACGCCACAGTTGTGTCATAATTTATAGTTTTAAAATATACAACGTGACGATAAGAAATATTCGATCCAAAAATTATGCAATTCCCAGTATATATATTTTTTTTACTCCACTACGTTCTCCATGTTGGTATTAACATAAAAACCGTATTATAACGATTAAGAAAATTGTTGGCAAATTTGACACTCGATGTACATGATAAATTTCGACCTCTACCAAGCTCGGTTTCAAAACCAACAGACAGTATGCACCACTAAGTGATGAAGCTAAGGTTGTGTCAATTTATAGTTTAAAACATAAGACATGATGATGAGAAATATTCTATCAAAATTATGCAATTATATATACATTTTTACTCCACTACTTTCTCAGATTTGGTTTAAATGTAAAAACCCTATTTAACAACACTTGGTATCACATAACTTACATAAATTAGTTATGTAGTAGTTAGCACTTACATTAATTAGTTTGTATATATACATAATTTTGTTTTAATGTATACATTTTAATTTATATTACCGTAACAGGAGAGTCGATCCGCTGAACGTTGCTCTCTTCAACCAGAATTTCTCTCGCCTTTGCACAAAGGGCTTTGACTTCATCTTCTTTAATTATCTCACACTTCTTTAACTGTTCTATCTGCCTGTCGAGATTGCTTGTATCGTCCATTCTCTTGTAAATAAATTATATTAAAGCTCAAATGGTGTTTTGCAATGTTGAGGAGAAATGATGTAAGCGTGCTACAAAATCAATTAAAAAAAGTACAGATATAAAAATCTGAAAGTGTTTCCTCAAGTGATATCACCAGAGTGGAAAAGTCCAGTGTTTCCCTCTAAACGGAAACTTTCACCACTCACCTATTACTGTCGTGAAGAGGCACCGCTTGCCCTCGTCGCTCGAGGATCAATCGAAGCACGGCAAACTTGCCATTATCATTGGAAACGAAGCCGGGGGGGAAAAAACGGTGAAAAGTCCAAGAAAACGGCAGACTAAAACGAACCTGCACCGACGGAAGAGGGCCGATGTTTAGCAAGCGGTACAACACCGGAGTTTAAAGGTTAAGTCGATGAGGGAAAGTGACAAGGGGTCCGCGTACAGTGTTGCTCCTCCTCGTTCTTTCATCAATCGTGAAATCCCGTTCAATCTCGATCAACAAAAGGCGACAGAATGATATCCTGAAACAAACTTGCTTACTAGATTCAATCAACTCGCTCAAACTACGTTTATATTATTGCACAATTGCACGAACGTTGGGCAAACTAGTATTTCATAAAATAAAATCATTTTTAATTTTTTTAAAGTTTTGTTAAACTTATCATTTTAAAAAATCCACTTTCTCCTTACTAATGAACAGACTGTTACTTGATTAAATCTTACTTAATCAAATAAAAATGAGTCAGTAAGAGAGAGAGAGAAAAAAAATTACAGAAATATTGCGGTGAAACATCAAATTAGAGTTCCCTTCCCGCTTTGTATTCAAGCTTTCAAGCTGTTTTCTCTTTGAAGAATTGTGTTACCTCGTTTCTTTTTTCTTGGCTCGGAATTAATTGTATCGCTGTGTTCAAGAAAGAAGTAAAGAAGTTGAACACACCCAGTAAGAAAACGTTAGGTCAATTTTTTAATTTAAACATCGACAAGATTTGTTAAATTTCAACTTATTTATACTTACACCAAGTATGCTCATATTGCAACTGAAAAAATGCAAAAAGAAAAAAAAAATTATTGCGTTGTCCAGAAAATAAAACAGGTTTTCATATTTTCTTTTGAATACCCTTACTTACTTACTATATACTTTTTAATCCTTTTTGAAACAGAAATGTTTGTTTATCTCAGCAGCATTTCGTTAATTGGGAATAATTCAGTCTTTACTAATATGCAAGATATCAATGCTGATTTTTACATAATTGCATGTTCAGTGTCTTTCCTGATAAAGTTCAAAAATAATTTATATTTATTTATTTTCCCTTTGATATTAATTGGTTATTTTTAGGTTTTTGTACACTTCGCACTTTGTTTGTTGCATTTTTTCCAGTAGAGGAATTGGTGCATTTTAAAATTTCAGCAGGCCAACTGAAGATGGCGAAATGCAAAAACCAATGATGCCAGACAAACCAGGATGATTAGAGATGGTCAATTTGTATTCACCTTTTCAAAATATTTGTTGATTCTGTTTGCTCTATTTAAGTTAAATTAGTGGATTATCTTTAAGGATTGGTGTAAATCAGTAAGCTAATTGCTTCTATAATTTTGTTTTGATTAGATTTTCTTTTAGTTTTATTTATTTCTTTTTTAAAGCAAAATATGTACGACTGAGTATTTCCAGAGTTGTAACAAGTGATTCGATGCTTCACAGCCATGCTTATCACATGGTATTTTTGTTAAATCCCAAATAATCCTGCCAGCTAGAAAGTGATCAAAATGAAAAAAGCTATATATAAAAACCTTTGAATTCTATTATAGCTTTGTTTCCCTCTGATAGAACTCTCTAAAATGGTATAATTTTATGATACAAGAAAGGTCTATCTTGTTAGGTTACGTCAAACCTTTTCTGTTTATTTTTAATTTTGTACTTTTAAGAAAATTTCAACAATTTATCAATTATTGCAGTACTAACATGGATAAAAATAAATACATGCATGAATTCAGCACGTCGATTATTGGAAGCCCTATAGCATCGAGCTCGCCTTCCAAAATATCCCAAAACAATTTTCAAATTTATTTTTCAGACTGGGGTAAATATAACGCGGAGAGTTAAACAAAAATATCCTCTATCAATAAACCGAGATGCAATTTATTTACAGTTAAACACGCCACTGAAACTCTAGAGGAACATAACAAAATTAGACTCAACACCATCAAGAACATAAAAAAAATGGCCACAGAAATACTACAGCCGATAGCTGATGTTGTTTTCTGTGATGCTGATCGCATTTACTTGGTAAAAAATGTTGCCCAAATGTTTCATTTTTATAATTTAGATTGATTTTTTTTTTTAAGCCACCACTTACTCTTAAAGATGTGATCAAAAATCTCATTGTAAACAACATTGGTAAGTATGATTTTGTAAGTTTATGCCTTCATTAGTAATAAACTGAATAATTTTATTATAGATAGTGGAATAACAAAATCAGAAAACGTAAGAACTCTTTCCTTTTATTAAATTTTAAAAATATATATATATATATTAAGGATTGCACATATTGTTTATCATTTGTAGGATTCAAGAAATAGTTCAAGATACACTTCAAAAAATAGCATAGGATTTCGTAAATCAAATAAATCTAGTAGACAAGTTTCTTCTAACATAGGTAAGAAGACTATTCATAATAAAAATACTTCGTTCACATTCCAGTTGAACTTTATTACAGGCACCTTGAAGATAGAAAACAGAAAATCTAATTTACATGTGAGTTCTTTACCTTTATTTATTACTTACTTTATCCAATGTTTCCTATTTTACAGGTGAAAAAACAGTCAAAGAAAAAGCAAAATTCAAAATTAAAATCAAAGAATAGTAAGCTTGATTGAATTATTTTACAAATTTTTTTTAAACATTTAAAAAATTCAAGGTAAAACTGTGAATAATGTCATGTGCACACCGATGAAAAAAATACCGTACAACAATTTGGCATTCGTCACCCCAGGGCCCAATATAAATACGCCATCTCGAGTATTTAGAAAACCGAATGATGGAGAACCCGTGATATCTCTTGGCGGAAGCCCGATTCTAGCCTCGACAACATCTTTGTGTTCCAAGGTACCTCAAATGCACATACCTTTAAAGGATGGCAGGGTAAGAATATTGTGTTTACTCTCAAGCCTCGTGTTGTTATTAAGGTAATATTTTTAAGGTCTACGCTGTGATGGCTGAAGAGGGCTTGGAAAACTCGGAGTTTCCAGATGTTGATGAAGAGACACTGAACAGGATTAAGCGACTACATGAGTTCATTGGGGATCAAATACTGGGAATACATAAACATTAATAAGTTTGGTACCAAAAAAAAAAAAAAAAAAAAAAAAAAAAAAAAAAAAAAAAAAAAAAAACGTACATTGTTAAAAAAACAACAACTT
Organism: Cimex hemipterus; assembly: GCA_039619505.1. NCBI lineage: Eukaryota > Metazoa > Arthropoda > Insecta > Hemiptera > Cimicidae > Cimex > Cimex hemipterus. The sequence goes on from CM077105.1 coordinate 12,794,447, forward strand.
TTAAGAACCATATTTTCGTTCTGTTGAATTAGACCACATTTTTAAAATATTTTTTCTAATAAAAGTACAAAAATATTAAAATTTATGCTTTTTTTTTCTTTTTATTCATTTTAGAGTATTAATTTGTTGTTTGTTATTGCTTAATTTTAGAGATATACATTTCAGCAGTGGTTGATTTGCCAGGATTAAAGAAGCTGTAAACCAGATATTCTCAACTGTCCCTTTTAACTGAGATCACTTTCTCTGAACCTGCTCTACAAAGTATTTTTAGAAATTTTTATTCAAAACTGAATTTATGGGTCATGGTATCAATTGTCATCCTCAGAGTTCTGTTTAGCTGAAGTTCCCCCCCCCCCCGATGTTCCTTGTTATGCGGATAGGCTACTGGAGCCTGCCCCTCGATGAACTGTGGCTCTGGCCTCTCCCTGGTTAAAGATGTGCAGTGGTAAATTCAGAAGGACTTCCAGGGCAGCCTTGAGGGTTGTTCTCACTGCCCCAGTCATGCTCAGACATGCCAGTTTTTGTAAAAATTGTTTAATACTCATGGAATTTTTTTCTTTGTGTTCCTACTTTTGCTTTAGGTATCATTATATGTTGCTAAATGTAGACGATTAGTCAAGGTGTACCCTTCAAGAGGTACTGTATCCAACATTCTGTGCTTAGCACACCTGTGAGTCCTAGTTCATTGAAGAACTTGATTAGTACGCCTGGTTTTAATGAGTTCTTCTCCAGTTACATTGTACTTACCAAAGCACTTGCTTTGCAAGTGTAGCCCCACAGTTTGTTAATAGGTTTTTTGATATTTCCTCTGCTTCTTTGGAGAATTTGCACTCGTGCACTCGCTGTGTTGGTTTATTTCAACCTTCTTCAGAAGTCCATTTAGTTTTCAATGACCTATTATGATTCACAGTTTCTTTGAACTAATGATGTTTGAACTTAATGCTTTGATGGCTGCTTGGCTATCTGACATGGTAACAATGTTCTTGTTTTTGTACCCTTTATTCAAATTGAATTGAGTACATCTATCGATTGTGTAGACCTCAGCTTAGAAGATGCTGGTGTATTTTCCTATGGCTTCCTAGTATCTGGTTCCAGGATTATATATTGTTAAATTTCTATGTTTAAAAGTTTTTGTAAATTGGATTCAATTTGTATTATTATTAAAAGATAATGTTTTCAGAACAACGCCATCTATTATTGCTTCAATGCATGCATTTTTATTTAACGTGGAAAATAATTTTGATTACGATCGTATTATTTGGTTGCAATTGAACATTTTTATTAATACATTTTTGGGTAAATCATGATTATAAATAATAGACGTGTTCCCCTCTGGTGGCGACATTCTCGTCAAGGGTCATTTTGAACGAGGCCACCTCGTGATCGGACCTTCAGTTTCTTTGATAACACGACCTTCGTGCTCTGTGACGTCACGTCAACAGTCCAGAAAATGGGTGATCAAGACTTGAACATCGATTTACTTATTAGCAAACTTCTCGAAGGTATTTTTAAAATTAAAACAATTCAAATCAATTTGTCACTCGGCATTTTGGAGAATACACGTGAAAAACGGCACGGCTTTCTTCGGCGGGAGGGAAGAAAGTCCATACTCCATTTCCCCATAACCCTCTGACAAATCGGCCTTCTAATGTCAACCTTTTAAAAAGACAACATTTGAGTTTGTCAAGTCGTTTCTCGTGGAAATTTCAATTGTTTTGAGCTTTTATCGAATTTTCCGGGATGTTAAAACTATCCATTTGAAAAAAAGGTTGTTTTCCATTTCACCTTTTGTGTAACCCAAGGCATTTCGCCTGTTCCAGTCCGAGGATGCCGACCTGGGAAAATCGTCACCATGTCCGAGGCGGAGGTGCGCGGACTCTGCCTCAAATCCCGGGAGATATTCCTCAAACAGCCGATCCTCCTGGAGCTGGAGGCCCCTCTTAAAATATGCGGTGAGTCTATTTTTATTTTTAATCTTACATTCTCATTTTCAACTTGGAAGCCGTTTTATTTTATTTTCCAATAAGTTTTACGGCCTATTTTATAGCACTTTCAAATCGCATGTGGTTATTCGGGACTAAAAATAAATTCCTGAAGGTTAGACCTTTGTGGAGTTATGACCTTAACCATATCAGGAAATTCTCTGATTAGCAGATTTCACCTTATTTTTGATTAAATAATTGGAATTGTTCAATTTTATACTACACTTTTTGCCTTTTAAGTTTCTAGATTTAGCAATTTTTCAATAAAAGAATACATTGGTCTGAAGTTCAGTGCTCCAATATAGGAGATTTAAATTTGGAGTAGATGACCTTTATGATTAAATTTGTTTGAAGATTTGGATTCTCTGTCAGGTAGACATGGAATATAAGAGAATTTTTAAGTATGCCAAAGTTTTGTCAAATTGACTTTCTCAAGTTCGGCTAGGGGGCAGAAAGACAACAGTTCTGATTCTACTCAAGTTATTCAATACGATTAAAATTATTATATTCACACATACTCCTAATCGAGCCTTTTCAGTTAGTCACAAGTTTGAAAATTTCTTGTAACTTATTGGATATAAAAATGTTATTTTTTTAAAATTTGAATACATTGATGGACAAATTTAACGCACCACTTAAATTAGTTATTTAAAAAGAAATCCATTATCTTTATACAATAGTTACAGGGAGTTAGGATATATCAGTCAAAATAAACAGTAAATAATGTTAGCAATAAAATCATCGTTATGAAAAAAAAAAACATTTCTTATGTAGTAATTTTTTTCCTGTTGATCCCATAAGTAGCCCATAAATAGATTTTCTCTTGGATGAGATGTTTTTACGATCCATGCCTTTATATTATGGTGGGCCAGGAGGACTTGTTCATAGTAAAAATCCAAACCATTTTGGATATTTTTTCTTCTATATTCAATATTTCTGATGAATGAGATATGCACGAAAGAGAAAGGCTTGGACCGTCAACTAGTTTTAAAGCAAATTAGCACTTTTCACAAGTTTCTGGCCCCATAGGTTGTGAAGCCTTAGCACACTTTTTGATGTGAAGTTGTTAGGATTTTTCGTGAGTAGCCTGAACACAAAAAATTAGGTAATTGTTTTAATTCAAGATATTATTAAAAAAAAAAAAAAAAAAAAAAAAAAAAAAAAAAAAAAAAAAAAAAA
>CM077105.1:12797617-12830359 GCA_039619505.1 Cimex hemipterus
AAAAAAAAAAAAAAAAAAAAAAAAAAAAAAAAAAAAAAAAAAAAAAATGAACCCAGATAGAACAACCCCTAATGACAAACGGCTCCAACAAGACTGTTCCAATGTAAAACTCAAGTTGGATGAATAAGTTTCTTTCATAGTTGTAGTTGGATGTACTAAGTTCTAGTGTGAGCCCTGCCTTACCCCAGTTTTTTGGTTATTGTTTATATTTCTATAGATTTTTTTTTTTTTAAATGGTTCACACAATATTTTGATGTACTAACAAGAATAATTTTACTATTAAAGTGAATGATTTGCTCATATTATAATAGATGATAATAAAGGCAGTAAAATGATTTACATTTGGTGCTAAAATTTATATTATGTCGACTTAGTGATTTATTTCTTGTACAAAAGTTCATGCTTATATTTTAAGCTTGGCGTATTACTTTTGGCAAAAATTTAGGCTAACAGTTTACCGTTGTGCAAGTACGAGAGCATATGGTGGTCGATAAATTAGAGGACACTATTGGTTTTGAACCGTTTTGTGATATACCAAATTTCCAAAAATACAGATCCAACCAACAAGGTTAAAAAAAGTCCTTGATCAAATGTTTGGAAGACAGAAGCATGAGAAGTCATTCAAAGGTCCCTCACAGAAACTAACGGCACAACTAATAACAAACTTGCGCAGATATTGCAGAGAAGAAGAAAAACAGTGAAACATGCTCTCTGTTAATGTGAAGGCTCATGTAGGCTGCGATTCCTACTCTTGGAAGAGGAAAAGCCATGGCCTGAAGCCCCACATAGGAGCCCTTAACAAACCTTTGGGATCTGGTAAAAAGCTTTAAGCTTAACAAAAGCTCTAAATAGGAATGAAGATTGGGCGATAATAATGAAGGGCAATTGACTTGATTAAGGTGTGCAAGGTCATACAAAGGCTGACACCTTTTAACCTTTACCTTATGCTAATTTGTTTCACCTTGTAAATTGTTATTTGCAGCAGTTTGTTATTAAATGGTATATGTATTATTAAATCAGTCTGAAGTTTAACAGCAAATAATTTAGAGTTATATGTAGAATGGAATTTCATGGAATTTTTTTATGTAGGATTTATCATAATTTTAGAAAACATTTTATTTTAATACTAATACCCTCGATTAATAAATACTATTATACTTACACAATAGTACTTATTATGCTCTACCCTATCCATCTCTAACCATTCTATTCAAACCTGATCTTATGTTTAAATTAAAAAAAAAAAAAAAAAAAAAAAAAAAATACACTTTGAATATATTATAGTTAAATGTATATATTATAAATTAATTGTTTTTCTCTAGGTGATATACATGGGCAGTACACAGATTTATTGCGATTATTCGAATATGGAGGTTTTCCTCCTGAGGCCAATTATCTTTTCCTTGGAGATTATGTCGACCGAGGGAAACAGAGTTTAGAAACTATCTGCTTACTGCTTGCATATAAAATCAAATATCCAGAAAATTTCTTCCTTCTTAGGGGTAATCATGAATGTGCATCGATCAATAGGATATACGGTTTTTATGATGAATGTAAGTAAGTATTTGAGTTTGGTTAGGGCGTTGCAACAATTGGCTTTTTTTTTCATCCAGGCAAAAGGCGGTACAATATTAAATTATGGAAAACATTTACGGACTGCTTCAATTGCCTACCGATTGCAGCTATCATCGATGAGAAAATATTTTGCTGCCATGGTGGATTGAGTCCGGATCTGCAATCAATGGAACAGATAAGTAGAATAATGAGGCCGACCGATGTTCCAGATACAGGTAAAATTGATTTAAACACCCTGAAACTCACATTGTTTATTTAAAATAAACTTCCAGGTTTGTTATGTGACCTCTTGTGGTCTGACCCAGACAAAGACGTTAAAGGCTGGGGGGAAAATGACAGAGGTGTTTCTTTTACATTCGGAGATGGAATTGTATCGAAATTTCTTGGAAAACACGAACTTGATCTAATATGTCGAGCACATCAAGTATGTCAATAAGTGTTGAATTTTAAGAAGACATATGATGTGCGTTTTTTTTTAGGTTGTGGAAGATGGCTACGAATTTTTTGCCAAAAGACAGCTGGTAACTCTTTTCTCGGCCCCTAACTATTGTGGAGAGTTTGATAACGCTGGTGGTATGATGTCAGTCGATGAGACATTAATGTGCTCTTTCCAGGTAATGGACACTTGTGACAATTATTTTAGCAACTGAATATTAAGTAGTAAAGTAATTTTCAGATTTTGAAACCATCAGAAAAGAAAGCAAAATACCAATATGGAGGCATGAACTCTGGACGCCCTTCTACTCCTCCACAGAAAAAATAGGGTTTGGTAATTAATTTTTATTTTCTCAAAAAGTTCAATTTTTTTTAAAGCTGCATTAAACAATATCAATGCCACATTCAATAGAAATGTATTTTCCTAAGATAGTGGTGATTGATAAGTATTTACTAATTTTTGTAGAATCGAACTTATTAAGCTATAACTACCAATGACTGTCAGTGGGTGTAAGATAAAATAGATTCCATATCAATCATCAGAAAATTGATTCATTGTCAATTTAATAATTAAACTGTCGCTTTCTTATTCTCGTACACCTTCAAGGGAAAGACATTTTTGTAAACTATGTAACCGTATAACTTTTTTTATTTGCCTGGATTTAGTATTAAATTATTTATAATTTTATTTTTTATAGTTAAATAAAATACATCTTAATTTCTTTGATGTGCCGTCTAACTTAATATACGGTAATATGTATTTTTTGCATGCAATTTGACTGACGGTGGGTGTCAGATAAAATTGGCTTCTCACCTCATTTACATTGGAAAATTAAACCTACATGATGGTCGACTGGTGGCAATTAAGACATTTAATTGTCCTCTTTTATTCTTTCTTACATTGTTCAAAAGAAAAGTGTATGAAGACAATTTAATACTTGGCAATTTTATATTATCATGGAAATTTTTCTATGTAGGTTCCAATGGCTGTCGGTGGGTGTCAGATAAAATTGGCTTCTCACCTCATTACATTGGAAAATTAAAGCCGCAAGATAATGAAATCCTGGGCATTTTAAATATTTAATTGCCCTCTTTTATTCTTTCGCACATTGTTAAAAAAAAGACTATGAGGAAAATCTAATACTTTGTGGGTTTATATAAATATTGAAATTTTTCTATGTAGGTTCCAATGACTGTCGGTGGGTGTCAGATAAAATTGGCTTCTCACCTCATTTACATTGGAAAATTAAACCTACAAGATAGTGAACTGGTCGACAATTAAGACATTCAATTGTCCTGTTTCATTCTTGTACAATTAAAACCTGATAATTTACATTTATACTATAATTTTATGAATATTATGTATTATAGTATAAGAATCATATGCAGATATAACAGTTGAAGATTATACTTATAAAAATGTAAACATATTAATTAATTGATGTTTGTATTTTTCAGTCAAGAATTGCAATGTTCTGCGGGATAAAACGATACAAACAGATAAAACAGGAGCCAGAAGCAATTTGAAAACGATATTTTCTTTTGAAATTTTTTCCTTTTACTGTGATTACAAACTCATGCAAGGCATTCGTTTGGTAAAACATAACAAATACACATCAATTATATATGAAGCTAGAAATCAGGCATAATATTTTTTAAAATCACTAAAACGATTTTATATGCACAATTTTAATTTCAGTTTTTTGTAAATAACTTTGTTAAACATTTAAAAATAGAAATGTAAATGTTTTGTGATCTCTGGCTATTGTCATCCCAAGAGTATTTATTTCGGTATATTTTGTTTGAGTGAAATCTGTTTTATGTATTTCCTGTATTTTTGTCCAAAGAAGCATTATTGTAAACCCGGTATTACAAATAGCAAATTCAATTTGCGGAATATTTATATTTTAGTGTTGAAGTTTTTTTTTATGAATATCTACTTCTTAAGGAAAATATTATTTATTTGATATTTAAAATATGTGCAAACTTTATTTTAAAAGCAATTTTTCCATGTCGTTTTTTTCTATTATTCATTTAGGTGTGATTGAACGAATCACAAAAATAAAATAATAATAAAAAGAAATTTCCGCCCAATAAATATTAAGCAAAAGTTGCCATTACGGTTAATTTTGCTTGCGTAAATCTTTTCTTTTTAATTGCCACAATATATTTTTATCATACATGAGAGAGAAGCTCAACCAATGAAAGAAAAATATTTATATATTTACGGAACTATTTTAAATATGTATTCAGTAAAAACAAGTATATTTGTGTAAATATTTCAAGAGAAAGACTAACTCAATTTTAATCATCATCTTAAAATTTAGCTTGTTTTAAAAACAATAAACAATTTGGCTTTTACGTCAGCACACTCAATTTGTAATATTTTCATTCTTATTTTAAATGCAGTATTAATGATTTATGTGTAAATCTTTTCTTAGCATAAGGTTTTTCGTTAACGATTTAATCTGAATAAATTAGATTTTATAACAACCGTTTAATACATGTGAATCTTAATGTAAATAAATATAAAACATTTAATTCATTGTCTTTTTGTTTTTTATTTGCTTTATCCTTGATGTATGATCTAAATAAACCATTTAAACAAAAATTAAATAAACGACGTGAGTTTTCACAAAATTCTATCCAAACTCACAAATTTATTGGAAACGAGGCTTAAAGAAATGGGGGGGGGGATAAATTAAACAAGTAGACCAGGATGATCATAGCAGTAAGTACAGTTACGTAACCTCGATGTACCCTAGAGTAAGAGATTTAATGAAGATTATTATTTGACAATCTCTGCTCAAACAACATTTGGAAGTAAGTATAAGATTTAAAATTATTTGGATCCAAATTGTAAAGGCACGTAAATTAGAGTACATCACGGAGAATAAGGATATAATAATGGCTAATGTTAACATAGTGGCTGATTGAACATAATTAATGTGCTAATTAAAGTAGAAATTTGATTTAATTGTTGCAGTTTAATTGTTCTTACATCTTTGTGTTTTTTGATAGATGTCCTGGGCTACAATATTAATTCCAGTTATAGGACAAAAATGTGCACCCAGAGCCAAACAGAAAACCCTATGGGACCTCAAGGAGTCAAGGCGAGGCTTGAATTTATTAACGCCTAGCTTAGTTATTTAATTAACTTATTTATTGTAAATTAATTTTATTTGATTATATATAATTTATTCGTGCATTTATGTGTATGTTTATTACTACCTATTTATTGTAAGTTTTGTTATAAAAACAGGTCGGTATATGTATGTGTATGTGTGCATATGTATTACGTATGCATTTATATTTATTTTACATGTACCTATATTTATTATTTATTTAATTAATTAAAAATACATGCTGACTAGACCCGTATCACAATAAATATTAGTCGTAGGGTTTTTTTTTTAATTTTTCTCCAGCGGTGTATATATATATGACAACAAAATTGCCAAAAATTATGTGGTGAATAAAAGTATTATCCTGGGGTCACTGTGCAAACAATTGTATTTGCTTAATAAAATAAATAAGGAAAAAAATTGTTCTTAATCTTTATCTCAATTTAAAACCTTAATTAATTGTAATATATTAATTGGTCAAGCGGATTGCGAAATTAGTGAATTTAATTGTTCTTAATATTTGTTCAATTCAGATTTGTCTTTGAGAACATTTCAACCAAAAATTAACCAACCATTCTTAAAAATTTTTATTATCTTTGTCCGCCAGAAACGTGATACCAGGCAATATGCAGATTTATCACTCGCAGGCCTCATCACATGTCACGATTAAACTAAATACTTTGTAAGTTTAGGACTTAATGACTTTTTAGCGCCAATCAATGCATATATGTTCTTTGAACTTGTTTGAGTACGGTGAAAAGTTCCTTCGAATCTTTTGTTGTATACGTAAAGCAGCGGAAGTAAAATTCAATGCTGCTTAGCAATAAAGACAGTTAATGTCCTGATACTTGGTCTGCGTTATTCGCAGGTGTCAAGGTGATCGGTTTGATGATTCATAAGTTGTTTAAATAATTGAGATTATGCAATCGCACTTGAGAACGGCTCATATAGTTCATCGTTTTTAAAAATTGAACTAGCATAAATAATTTGCCTTTAAAGGGATTCAACACATTCTTAACTACATTTGTAATGCAGTAGTTAAATGTTTTACATAAAAAGCCAGGAGGTTAACGATTTATTTATGGTTTGTAGATGTTGTTAATGTATGTCAAATTTATATCGTTTAACTGACAGACCGGGGGCGTTAAATGCCATGTACATCTTTTTTTTTTATCTGTAATCTGGGAAATGACAACCGTCGTTTTGGCAAATTAAAGGTTTTGCCCCGATTAGATTGGAAAGGGGGAAGGAAACAGAGAGGGGCTTTTGTGGTTGTTCCTGTTGTCAGTTCCTGCATGGACTAGCGCCTGATTATACTGACGGCCGGTCATTTTCAACGATATTTTTGACTGACATGCATTCCATTAGATTTGCAATCCTCACAGGTGAGCGTCGTTCCTGTTTTCCTTACGTCCTAGCAGTGTAAACACACGGCAGTAAAAAAAAACAACATTATTTACCGAGAACACGTGAATTTCAACTCACTTTTATGCTATAGTAACAGTTTATCCTAGTACCCACATTATATGTACATACATAAACAGTTTTAAACTCATCTGTTTAAATTGAACTAAGCAAGATTGAAAATATTACACTCTATAATTATAATTAATTCAAATAATACCAAAATGTATAAATTGAAACCTTAGTCATATACCAATAGCTTCAAAATAGCTTGAAATAAAGTTAATAAAGTAAATTAAGTTAATTATAAAGTAAATAATAAATATAATTAAAAGCTGCTGTAGCTGACAAGTTTATTTTAAATAAAGGCCTTGGCGAGAATTTTTTAAAATTATTAATGGACCATTTATAGTCTTCAGTGGGATAGAGTTTCTTTAAGTAGGTTCCATCAGTGTGCTATGTTATTTCACTATTGCTATTTCACAGGCAGAAAAATTCTATGAGTTGAACATTGATAATTGTTGGTGAAACTTTTTGTAGCGCTTTTTTGCTACTTCAAGGTCATATTGGTAAGATTGGATAGATAGAAAGGAACATTGATGATGGCTCGGAGAAATTTTAGATTGTAGGAATTGTATATGTTGGAGGTTAGTGTCAGTTTGCATATCTTTTCTCCAGCAATCTTTTGAGATGTCTCAATTTTGAATAAAAAAAAAAAAAAAAAAAAAAATACTAAATAATTAAAATAATTAAATTAATAAGTTGGCTTCTTTCTTATTGAATCGGTCAGAATTGGTGGTTCTCTAGTATATTATTTGCCATAATATTTAAAACTGTTGTTCAACATTTAAAAATCATAAATAACTATGATTAATTTTATTTTGTAGATAAAAATTATCGGAACATAGAATAAGATAAAATCACTAATGAAATACACATTTCTCCTATAATGATTTTTTTTCCACCATGAACTTTTAGTTTTTCAAATGTTTTGAATATTATGGTTTATTGATAATATATTTTCTTTTGATTTATACTGTTTCTGTAATTAAATGTAGGGCAGTATGAATAAAAATAATATAGAATAGCCAACTGTTGTGTAATATCAGGTCAATGATCATTAAATGCCTGAAGGATTTAAAAAAAAAAAAAAAAAAATGAGAAAAACATTTGAGGATGTGATAAATTACGTCAGATTATTAAAATCGAGGCATCCTAGTCAAAACACACTGTTTTGCTCGAAACTCACAATAGTAAAACTAATAATTTCCCTTTGAATTTTCATGTTTTCTCACTACAGACTACGCTCTACTACGCAAAATGATTTGATAAGTTCAAATGTGATTGCACTTTTTATTTCACATTTACATTTAGTTATTATAAACAAGGTGTGATCAAATTATTGATTACATTTTTGAATGACGATAAAAAATAATCTAATTCTATAAATAATATTGATTTGGGGGTATTGTAATCACTACGGTAAATAATATTTTTTTAAACTATTTGTTAGTTCTGTATATGCTCACTTTTAATTTCTTGTATTCTGCATTGGAAATGAAACAGTTAATTTAATAAATTGTATTTTCAAAGAATGGTTGTTAATATTATATCTTGGTTCTAATTATTCTACACAACTATATTATTATGATCACAAGCGCTTTAAGTTTATATTATCATAATTAATCCTTACAAGAAAAACATTTATTTTCTATTAAAACTAATTGTTTATAATAACTAAATGTAAATATGAAATAAAAGGTACAAACTGATCCATTATGCCATATTTGATCGTGATTACTCAGTTTTATTTATTTATGTAAAATTGCTGATTAGGGATTTATTTTTAGTAAGCGATCGATGCGCTTTGGGCACACAAGCCGATCTAAGTGGCCCCAGTTTAAAAAATTCAGTCGATGGAATTGTTTTGAAAGAAGCTGTAGTGCCTGACGAAGTTGAAATTATTGAGGTAAATTTATTCCATAAAATTCTAGGTAAAACGGATTTTTCACTCTTTGTTTATTTTTATTTTTTTAAATTAATTCATATTTTTTGTTATAATAAATTTTTTAAAGGAGTATCTTAGACAGTGGAGCAAGATTGGCAGCAACATTGACATTGTACTCACAACTGGTGGAACAGGGTTTTCTCAGAGGGATGTCACTCCTGAGGCCACCTTGAAAGTGATTGATCGAAATGCTTCCGGCATCACCACAGCCATGACCATCGCTAGTCTTAAGGTTACACCAATGGCTATGCTTTCTAGGTAATGGTTCATTTCTATTTTCCAAAATTGATCTTAGCGCTAGTAAAACGATCCAATAGATCTGTTGCAGGCATAAAAAACGATACGATGATCGTCAATTTGCCTGGAAGTGTCAAAGGGGCAGTACAATGTTACGAGGCTATAAAACCATGTTTGCACCATGCTGTAGATCTGTTAAGAGATAGAAAGGAAAAAATTAGTGAAATGCACGCAGCATTACCTATTAGTAAGGTACAGTGGGTTTTGCTGTTTATTTAATCAACAGTTCCGAAAACCTTAGTTAAACCTATTAAATTACAATTGTTTTTTGGTAAATATTCTCATTTTTACATTTCTCACTATTAGGTTCGAACGGATAACATAGCGAATAGATTGCGAGTATCAACATGGCCCATGATATCAATGGAAGAAGCTACAAAGATTGTGATCAATCAAGTAAAACCTCCAAGAAGGACTGTTTTCCCTCTGAAGTAAAATATTTTGAATTTTTAGGATCAATTAAGTGTAGTTAGGGGTGGCCCTAAAATTTTTTATTACTGTACTTATATTGAGTGATTAGTTGTATTGAAGTTCTTATAGAAAAAACTTATTTAGTTTAGAAAAAAAAAAATTGCAATCCCAGGGATGAAATGATTCACAAGTTCATCTTTATCTATTTATTTTATCTAACAGAATTGCTCATAATTCACTAATTTTGTGGTCCGCTTGACCAAGTAATATATTACAATTAGTTGAGATAAAAAAGTCACTGGCACGAGTGGGATTCGAACCCACGATCTTTGGCTTGATTCGCCGCTGCTCTACCACATGAGCTATCGTGACCTCGATCCACTCGGACACCAACCTCCCATCTCAACTGCACCCTTTTGAATTTTCCCTCCTTTTTGCAATTTTTCAAACGTAGTGTAGTCAGATTTGGACAAATAATACTTATGAGATTTGTTTTTATTTCAGAAAGGTTTTGGGTTGTGTAGTTGCTGATGATATTTTTGCAATGGAGCCTCAACCGCCTTTTAGAGCATCTATCAAAGACGGATATGCTGTTTTAGCAGCAGATGGCAAAGGGGAGAGAAGAGTAACAGGCAGTTATATTGCAGGGAGTGATGTAATAAGTGAAATTGAAACATTCCGTAACACACTTACATATGAATTGAATTGTTATAAATAGCCAAAGCAGTTAACTCTTCAATCTCTATGCTGTATAAGAGTAAACACGGGCTCTCCCGTTCCTGCAGGCGCTGATGCAGTCGTGCAGGTAGAAGACACAAATATTCTTAAAGCCGATGAAGATGGGAATGAACAAATTGTAGAGATTTTGGTGCCACCAGAAGTAGGACAGGATATAAGGTACATTAAAATAAAATACTTGCAGAGTGCTTAACTATTAAAAAGTAAACTACAAATATTTTAGAGAAATCGGGTGTGATTTAAAAGAAGGTGAACTTGTTTTGAATAAGGGGACTCTAATAAATAGTGCAGTCCATGGTTTGTTGGCTAGTGTCGGAGTGTCAGAGGTTCCCGTATATCAGTATGTTTATTATGCTATTTTATTTTGTTTGTTACTCTGATATAACCATCAATTCTAGACTTCCAAAGGTCGCCGTTCTCTCTACTGGAAATGAGTTAGTAGCACCAGGAGAAAAGTTGAGAGACGGCACTGTGAGAGATAGTAATATGACGACGCTATTATCTCTTCTGAAAGAGAACGGATATGAAGCACAAAATATGGGAATAGCTCGTGACGAGTCTGTAAATTATTTTTTGTCCTTTCAAAGGATATTAGTCTGAATCGTACATGATTTTCAGGCCTTCTGTCTTATTGGCTGCATTGTTGAAAAGTATGTCTAACAGCGATGTTGTAATAACTACAGGAAGTGTTTCAATGGGTGATAAAGATTATTTGAAGAGAGTCTTACAAGAAGATCTAGGAGCTACTGTCCATTTTGGACGGTTGAATATGAAACCAGGGTAATCAGAGTGACCTCTTTTTTTTTTTTTTTTTTTTTTTTTTTTTTTTTTTTTTTCTTTTTTTTTTTATAAATAAAAACAATTAATTCCAGAAAGCCAACTACATTTGCCACATGCACTGGAATGGATGGTAATACAAAGTATTTGTTTTGCTTACCTGGAAATCCTGTATCTGCTACTGTTACATGTCACCTACTTGTTCTGCCTATGTTGAAAGCTTTGTCCGGACAACAAGTTTATTACCCAACTATTGTTAACACAATTGTAATTATTTTTTTTCAAATCAAAGTTTTACAAACTAAATCATGAAATAATTTTAAAATTTTAGATTGATTTTGATGTGAAATTAGATGAAAGGCCTGAGTATAGAAGAGCAATTTTAGAGTTTGTTGGAGAATCTCCTAGTTTTTGTGCCAGGTCAACAGGTAGAATATTTACTTACTAAATCAGTAATTAATTATTACATTTTCGTTATTTTACCAAATTACAGGAGGCCAAGCTAGCAGTAGATTAATGAGTTGCAGGGATGCAAATTGTCTGCTTCTATTGCCATCTTCAAAAGTACACACTAGCGGAAAGGTCTGTAAAGGTGAAACTGTGAAAGCAATGATAATAGGAAAACTGTAGAAATTTTTAACATTGAATACACGATTTTCACTTGCACATTAAGTTTTTTCGTTAATTATATCACAGTATAGATTGTGTTGTGTTATTATTCAAGATTGTTGTAATCACAAAACTTTCTGAACAAAATGTTTATACCAAATCTGTTAACAGCAAAAAAAAAAAAAAAAATGTTTTCAAAACAGGTTTCTTTTTATTCCCAAATTCATGTGGAATCTAAATTTCCAAAAGAAAATTACCACGGGTATGACAAGGGCACTACCAGGTTGGTGGGACATGCATTTGGACCAAGGTTTTTCCAATGATTCTACACTCCAAAATATCAGATTTGTATCCGCCACTTCTTGTGAATTGGTACTGGTTTCGCCAAAGCAAAAATTTTCCGTGTTTTTAAATATTTTTATTTCCCTATTCTTCTTGCTCAAATCAACTATGTGTGTATATTATTTTGCCGCATTTGTTATCTAGACTGCAATAAAAGTACATCAAAATCAAGTTAATCAAAAACCGAAAATTTCTAAAAACAAATTATTTTTAATGTAAACTAGGCCATACTAGTTTCCTGTGAAACTAATATGACATTTCATTTTATCACCTCTTGCACCCTTAAATATAAATTTTTGTTTGAATTTAAAGTTATCTATTATTGGCCCCTATTTATCAGAAATTAATGTTCGATACATTTACAAAATGCACTCGAAAATTTCGTTAAAACGAATTTTCATCCATGAAAACCGTTCCACGAGTTAGAGAAAACTTTAGTCAGCGGTCGTTGAAATTATCAGCCAAAAAAAAAAAAAAAAAAAATCACCGGTTTGCACGAAAGGCCGTATCTAAGGGTTTTATAACGCTATAATGAAGACAGTGAGGGCAAATCCAAGTTTTGACCTCTTTCTGACTACTTTGCTACAACCTACTTTGCTTACAGAATGTTCGTTATTTCTGCTTTTTTGTCTTCAACCTGTCGTCTAAACTTCAGCGCTCTACTCATAATAACTACGTATAAAGATTAATAGTTGTGTGTGGTGATTAGTGACTGTTAATCGATAATTATTTAGAAATCGTGAGATGCGGTCTGGTGTGATGTAAGTTTCAGAAAAACATTTTCTTTATCGTGCCAACGATTCGATCTTTATTGAGATCATCTTCAGGGCACAAAATTGTCTTCTGTGTAATTGTGCCGTTATTGCGTGTCGAGTTTATTAGTTAATTGTGCACTCTCAACGCGACACGCTAGACTGGCACAATTACACAGAAGAGTGTAGAGATTAGTGACCGTAGGTTTCAGAAAAAATTTGCATTGGCATTGATAAAGAAAATGGGTTTTTGAAACTTACATCACACCAGACCGCATCTCACGATATCTGAATAATTACACAGAAGACTAATGTTGTTTGAAAATAAATTGTTTTGTGTGATGAAATAAATTTGAGGTAAAAAAAAACGACGGAACTGTATCGTCTGATACATAGCCCAGGTCCGCACTCTACCACCACGAAGGTCTACAGCGGTTTACGACTGCCGGAAGTCTCGATCGAAGAGATGGCCGATCGCGATTTATTACTATTACTGCTTTACGGGACCGAAATTAAGTCGTAAGGAATTAAACGGCTTCCTTGATAAGAGACAACGAACGGTCCGGAATGAGGGTGAGGTCTAAAACAGTCATCAGAAGGCATGAGAATAGACGTCTCTAGACGTGCCAGTTTCTCTCTACTGTAAAGGCGTCGGATGGAAAAGAGACTATTATAGCCATGTAAATCAGCATGTCGCTTGGACACTTGAACAAGGGGGGCTGTTCTTATCTCAGAAGAGTGCCGGTTTGACTGTCAGAATCAGATGGCCGGGGTTGTGTATGAAGAAGACGTGGAGAACGCATTGCTTCATATGTCATGCGTTAGTCACAGCCTTTACAAAGACATTTAGGTATGGAATCACCGTCTATGCCTGTGCCGAACTGCTCTACGACTATGCTAAAGTATATCGAAGAAGTTTTTTCGGAAGCTGTGGTCCTATTCGCTCCAATTTGGGGACAACGTGCTAATGTATGATAATGCTCGACCACATTACTTGGAAGATGCAGGGGTTACCACAATGAATTTTCTAGCACGTTCGGATATTAATAAATGGGATTTGTTAAAGGTCGGATTAGACAACATTCGCCGCCACCAGCAATAGCTCAAACCCTCTTGTTGAAGAATGGGATTTTCTCTCACAAGTCGAAATCCGGTCAATTATGTACCTGATGCCTAAATGTGCGTTTCCGCGTGAGAGATGTGGTTGCATAGAGTTACTCTTCTCAGAGTCCTTTGAACAGGTGAGTGAAATTTACCCGAGTTCACCCTCGGAGAGCAGTTCTCCAAGGCAACGCATCAGGCCATTTACACATTGCTAAGAGCGATTTTTAGACAAGATGCCTCCAGCATTAAACAGAGAACTAGCAGAGTGTTATTAGTTTTGTGCTTATCGAGAAAAAAAAATCAAAAATAAAAAGGTATTAAATTCACTAATTTGGTCCGCTTGACCAATTAATATATTACAATTAATTAAGGTTCTTAGTTGAGACAAAAAAGTGAATGGCAAGCATGAGAATCCAATTCGATTACACGACATTTGAAAAATGGCAAAAAGGAGGGAAAATTTAAAAGATGGGGTTGAGATGGGAAGTTAGTGTCCGAGTGGATCAAGGAACTTCCCAGCAAATGTAGAAATTTTTGCAGATTTTTAAGTATTCAAATTAAATTGCAGGTGGAATTAGTGTAGGAGGCCCATAATTTCAGAAAAAGACACTGCAATGAGAGAGGCAAATTCTGTTGGTGAGCGTCTTTTGGTTGCTTAGATTGATTTCAGGGCCGTACAGTTGAAGCTCTCACAAATTTCTCATCACAAGGTTGTATTAAATCTGGTTTCTGGATGACCCAAAATTTTCGCGCCAATGAGCTTGCAAATATCCTCATGTTTTACGGGATTTGGCGTTTTACTCTTAGCAAATTCACATTTGTTTGAAATGATTGAGAGTACTCTCTGAGAGCTTGGGGGAAACTATTTTCACTAGCGAGGAAGATGCAATGCCGCACCTCTCGGGGAGCTCTCCTTCTTCTTCCGGCGAAAACTCTCGGAAGTCTTTAAACTTGTCAAAAGTGTCCGTTTTTTTGTCTTTGATTGTATGTAAACTATGTACCTCAGACCGGATGAGGATCATGAGAATAACATTAACGTATAACGGGCATATAAGAATACTAATTTGACGTCTGTAAATTCTTAACACAATATTTTTACACAATATTCGGTCGTTACCAGACGAATGAGTGGTGAAACGCCGAATCTCGTCTGACAGACCAGGATGACCAGTAACGACCAAATTATATAATCTTCACTATTCAGACCACACATGACATCTCCCTATTTACATAATAGTACATCCACTCCAAAATACCTCCATACCATTTGATTATCATAAAAGTGGACGTTGTTCTATAAGAAAATTTCCTTTATCAGCTACAACCGATGGGTCAATCGAAATCAGGCGAGATTCATTATTTTTGTTATTGTATAATAACAATTGCGGAGGCGGGTGGCCATTGAACTGAAACAATCTTGCCACATTTTCGGTTACTGCAATTACTGGGACAGACTTACTTTCTGTCGGCCCTATCTTACGCAACTGCCGACTTCGTACTTGCACCTAATAACTCAATTTTTAACATAAAATGGAAGAAATTAAAATTTAGTCGTTCTCTGTTTCTGAATCGTTATTAGACGAAACTGAAAAAATACGATACTTTTTGTTGTCAAAGATTATGAAAGATGATTCAGATTCTGAAGAATTATACTACAAATGATGATAAATTGCAACACTTATAACAACAATTAAAATCCCAGGCAATGAAGATAATCTCAAAAAAGATCGTAAAGATAAAGAAAATATGCCTAAACCCACATCACACCAGACCGCATTTCTCGACCTCTAAATTAAACGTTAAAGTTTTTCCATGCTAATAGTTACCTATAACAATTTATTGCAATAAAAGAAGTTATCCGAATAATAGACAGAAAAATCCGAGAATATCATGGAACATAAGAATCCCACAAGGTTGTAGAAGAAGAAGATAAAAATTGAAGACTTCAGGGGGTAGAGACTGTTTTTTGGACCAACATTTTTCCCCAATTTTTCAATTTTTTACCCTCAACATATGGATTTTTATTTCGATATACATACCTTTTTCACACGTGTCTGTACTTTCTGACTGAGCATCAAAGTATACAATTTTTGGAGGTCATTTAGTTGTTCAAAGAGATGCAAAAGTTGCCATATTCCGGTACCACTTTTTCAAATTCTATTTGGATTGATACAACCAATATTTTTGGTTGTATTTCTTTTAGTATTCTAAGAATTTGTAGCTAGGGTTTGTTAAAAGTTACTGGCGAAAACCTATAGCCATGGCCAAAATTTTCATCGACTTTCCTACACAAAAACCATTTATCTCTCTTCTTATGAGCCTTTTGATAAAAATAATTTGTTGCTGAAATTGTTCACTTATTATGACTCTATAAAATGTAAAAAGAATGGTTCGAATATGATGAAGGTTTTGGAGAAAAGTATACCGAAAGGTGAAATAGTATAACATTTCAGGAGAAGCGATTTTATCATCGAGTTCGATTTTTTCCTATACGACGTAAAAACGTTTTAGTTGTGAAAATAGTTTTTGAACGGAATGTGTATACAATGCCAGATTCCCTGAACAGCAAGGGAAAGCGTGTGGAAGAACAATGGATTCGCAAGTTAAAAAAATCTCATTTGACCAGTTCCATTCTGGGCTATAAAGCCATATTTAAAAAGTGCACTTTGATGAAAAAAGGATTCTAGCATTTGAGCTGAATTTGACTAAGATTTAAGATTATTGAGTATAGATGTGTGGTGATTATTAGTGACAGTTAGTTCATGATTTGAAGATGCTTCAGGGCTGAATATGATCTCAAAGATCGAAACGTTGGCACAGCAAAGAAAATGTTTTTCTGAAACCTATGTCACACCAGTCATCTCACGATTTCCGAAAAATTATTGAGCATAAAGAATCATTATAAGAAGTATAAGTTAGTTTACAAATTAGCAAAAAGAAAAGGAGTAGTGTTTGTAAACGATATGAACTAAAATAAGAAGTGTATTTTTGGTTTGTTATTGGGACGTTGACATTTGGTTAAAACAAAACTACTGGTTCACCCCCTGTGAAGTAAATCAGTGATGCTTAAGTAAAGTTATATTTATAAGCTAATAAACTACGTGGCTAAAAGAAGGCGCACTCCCTTGATAACTAGAGCAAATGTGGTGTTCCGCATCACCAGTTTGATGATTGGAGGGGATGATGATCGGAGGTGACACCGGCAAGAATTGGATATATAACCGAAGACAGCTTGGAAAAGTTTATCATTTACCAGTCAGCCGAAGTACAGGATGAACAACAAGGTAGGAAAAAGAACAAACTGATTTATGGTTTCATAACTGTAGGATAAACTTCACAACATTCTGTTTCGACTTTGTAACATCTTCAAAGCAACTGCTTGTGCTGTTGAAGAAGTAATGAACTCGTGAAGTTTAACGCTATTTCAAACATGTCAAAAGATTTTTTTAAAGTCAAAATATATAGTATAGATGAAGTTAATATTTAAAATTAGAATGCTTAAAATGAATCACAAGTAGCAAAGCATCATTTTAAAAAATCGTTAAAATAGTTAAAAATATGAATTTTTATATTTTTCCTTCTTAGATATTTATATTTAACAAATAATAAAAATATTAAAATAAAAAACATTTTATATGTGTATATTACAATTGACTTAATTAGATATATAGTTTAGTATAAATTAATTATTTTAATACCATTAAGTTTAATTAGTGTCACGAGCGGGATTCTTACCTTCGACCTTCTGGTAATAAGTAATAAAAAATTGGGAAATAACAATTAATTCATAATGAGCTGATAACGAACAAAATAATTCAAGTTTTAAATTGTTAAAAATAATGTTAATAATAAAGTGAAAAAAGTATAATGTATAGAGATTAGTGACCGTTAATCGATAATTATTGAGATATCGTGAGATGCTGTCTGGTGTGGAAAACATTTTCTTTATCGTGCCAACGTTTCTTTCTTTATTGAGATCATCTTCAAGGCCTGGGTTTTACAAACATTGTTTACATTTAACAAATATATTTAGGATGTGGAAAAGTGAATTTATAGCCCTGAGGATGATCTCAATAAAGATCGAAACGTTGGCACGATAAAGAAAATGTTTTTCTGAAACCTACATCACACCAGACCGCATCTCACGATATCTCAATAAAAAGTATAATTTTATTTATATACAGGTTACATTAATACGTTAATAATTTTTATAATTATAGGTAAATTGTTTAACAGTTTAATAAAAAGTAAAGTATTTAAAAATGTGTCAACAGAAAATTATGTGTATCTTCTTTATTAACTATTAACTAGCTTGAAAGTAGACTAAGCTAAATAAACAAAAATTTTGAGAACGTGAGGTATATCAGATATAAAAATTCAAAGGTTTCAAGAATGAAGGTTGGTCGTCGTCTGCTCAGGAGAAATGTGAAAATTTTAAAAATGTTTTCACTTTGTTTCAGGTCTTTTTGGCAATTTCGCTTCTCGGGCTTGTAGCTCTAGCAACATCTTTCCCTCAGCTTGGTGAACACAATCATCACGGCCATGTGGATATCGACTATCACGTACGTACACCCATGAACCAGATCGCTCATTTTTTAAAATTTTAAAATTTAAATTTTCAGGCTCCCGCTCATTATAAATTTGATTATTCCGTCCACGATCCTCACACCGGTGATGTCAAGTCGCAATGGGAGCACAGAGACGGTGACAACGTCAAAGGCTCGTACACCATCCACGACCCAGACGGTTCTTTGAGGACTGTCGAGTACCACGCTGACAAGCACAACGGCTTCAACGCGATAGTCAAAAAGCACGGACATTCTCACCATCCTCACGTCTACGGCCATAAAGATAATGTTTGATCAAATTTTACCTGTTTTTTTTTTTTTTTTTTTTGGACTTTGACACTCGTTACTATCAAAAGTCCAAGCATTTGTTTGGATTCACATGTTATTTTTTAATAAAAAAAAATTAAATTTGATATATATATATTTTTTTTAAATCGCAGAATGAAAAAGGGATGTATCAGTCGCTGTAAACTTGTCAAGGACTTTAACAGTCCTACATTACTGTTACCGTCCTTGGCAATGTTAAGACTTGAAAACGCCTGTAAAACACTTAAATAATCAGTAGATGCATTTAAGATTGTTTTGTCGTGATGATGACCTTACACTAGGTCGAAAACGTGGCAATAACAACAATGAATTTGCTTTTTTCTTCAAAACCATACATTGATCCAGAGAGTGATGGGTCGATACTTCTAACATTGAAAATAATATTAATGCCCCCTCAGTTCCTATTTAAACAAAATAATTTATTGTGACTTTTACAAAATTAATCGCCCATCTCAACACATGGTTAAAAAACGTAGGTGTTATAACATTTGATCATGTGTTTTCATCTTCATTCAATTTAGGTTCTTCCGTGTATGTGCCGCCAAAGCGGTACATGCACAATTTCAACAGTCCCTTGCATCCAAAATTCCCGTAGTGTTCTCTCTTCTTTTAAAGCGTACATATTGCCGTGAGCATGTTTCGGATTTTGACCCTCGTTTTGACAATGTGCGACAGCTTTTTCACGAGGTCACTTCAAAAGCAGACTGAAATAATCTCTTAAAATCACTCCATATGGCAACTAGTAATTGGACATAACCTCAATGGATAACGACAAACACGAAAACAACCTGGCCTCTCGTAGACAGAAGGACAAGAAAGCGAAACAGGAGCGACCTTCTGTTTCTATTTTAATACCAGGGATTCGTTTTCCACTGCGCATACTTTTGCCTCCAAATAATTCTTACTTGTCTGAAACTACCATCGATAGTGGTGTCGACGAAGAAGAAACGAACGAATCACCGCCAAAAACACCACTTGCTACGTTGAACAGTTTAAACGAAGAACGTTCCCCACTTTCGGTTTCGCCCTCCGGGTCGGTGGATATTTCGAAATTACTTATCGAATCTTCACCGCAATGTCTTGGAGTTGCTTCTGGTCAAGTGAACAAACGTAGAAAGAATAAAGGTAAGAATCGCAAAAAGGCACGTGCTCTCGTCGAACAAAGCATAGACGAAAATCTGGATGACACACCCGGTGATATATCAAATTTGGAAAATTCTTCTATGATACACATAACATCAACTGGTGCGCCCAATGAATTAATTTATCAGGATGTAAGCAGTGGTCATGGAGAGGTGTCGTTCACTACAAATCCGTCTAACTCTGTTCAGCCTAATGATTCAAAAATCTTAACGCCGTTTCTTTCCACAGAAAACTTTATTAAAGCCATTATTTCGTCGGTTGTGAAAGTAGAAAGTCCAACAGGCATGAGTAACACGCCTGAAATTCGAGATGAATCGATAATAACAGAAAACATTTTTGGTTTACCTATTCCAATTCTCGGCACGACAGGCTTGAAAGAAAGTGCGGATCAAACTGAGTCGACGAAATTGGGATCTTCCCAGGGCGCACCGTCGAATCGAAACCTGGTCGATGTTAGTGTTTTGACAATTGGTAACGCAACACAAATTGATCAGAGTGACACATGTTGTCAAACAGATAAATCAATTGATATAAACAGTACATCGGTCCAGACAGGGGAGTCGAACGATTTGACCCATAACCATACAGCCCAGGATGGTCCCAATAATAACAACGCTCAGCGATCTAGCAATCAAGAAAGAATGTCATCTAGGAATTCGTGCGACGACAAAAAAGTGACAAAAACCCGTCGACCGAATGCCAGCGGAGGTAAATTGAATGATAAACGTCGAACGAGCGCAAATGTTCGTGCTGAAAATCTTACAGACAAAAGCAATAAAACACAAGAGGGTAACAATACGAAAAAACCGGACGAAGAGAAAGAGCACCCTCCAAAAAAGCGTGAAAACATCAACAAAGGCTACGTTGTCAAGAATAGGCAAATTCGCAACGATTTAAAGCATAAAAAAAATAGCCACTCTGCAAGAGCCAGCAGCGAGGAAAAAGGAACAAAAGCCGGGAATACAGAACGATCGGGTCGTAATGGCAAGCAAGCGGGTAATTCTCCAGCCAAATTGGCGTTGCCGTCAAAGAGGAAGTCGAACGAAAGCATCAGTATTCGTATAATTCACGTTAATAAAAATTACGAAGAGTCTCCTTACATTGACGACTCAGAGACAATGCGCGCCGTTTCTCTTCACGATGTCGGCCGAACTTCTGAAGAAAAACTCCATGTCAAAGATCTCTTCACGGAAACGATACAGCAGGGTGCGACGGGCATCGTCATTCAACACGCCGCCCCTCAAAACACCGCGAATAGTCAGCCGGAACCGACACTACGTAAACCACCTCGCGTCAAGATCCAAGAGGCAGAATGTTCCACAAAAGAAGAACACGGAGAAAAACCAAAGAGCCCTGAAAACCAACTTCCTCGTACCACAAATGTGAAAAAGGCTAATCGACGTACTACAAATAAGCCTGAGACCCCTCGTCAAGAATTCAACTTGATAGAAGAAATGAAACGAATTCTTTCGGCGATGTGGACGATGTTATATTATTTCTGGAGTACATACATTTAGCTCGGCCCATTTTCTGATAATATCGGCAAATACGACAGCAAATTCTTCCATTTTATAAATTCCACACTTCAACAACTGTCAGAAAAATCTTGTTTTTTTTTTAAATTCAGTATCCTAATCGACTCAATACACAGATTCTTACCATTTTTCTTCTTGATTTGTCTTGAATTTCTTTAAGTCCTCAAAGCGATCTCTATAATTGCTTTTCTGCAAGGCATTTAGGTTCGCTTAGTATTAGTCTCGCTGATTAATTATAAATGTTGCCAAACTTTAATAAGTTTCACCTTCTTTTTCTACCATAAACACCAAGTTTTAGTTTTCGTGTAAAGAATGAGATCATGTGGTTAGGTCGAGAGAAGCAACACATGCAACGTGGTACTCATTTTTCCCCAAATAGTTGAATTCTTTTCACCAGCTGGAAGTTATTAAAGAAGAAGAAGAATTTCTTAATTCCTTCAAAATTTATTAGTATGCATATCTGGTACAGTTTTGCAGTACATCTGTAACATTTCTTGTTAATACGATACATTATAACACCTGATTGTTTTTATTTAAAAAAGTTAATGTTTTTAAAATTTTTAATAAAAGTTTAAGAAATTGGTGTTATTTTTACTCCTTTTAGCGATCGAATCCAATAGTGCCCTGTGGTAGATAATGAATTTTGTATTGTAGTAAACCTAAGGTCATTTTTTGACAAGAAATGTGCGATGTGGGTTTCGTAATATTTTATTTGTGTATTAGTCATTTCCGATCATTTCGATACCTGCGCCCATCTTCACTGTTTCAGATCAAGCTACAGATAGGTCAGACAACACCCTAGTCTTCAAGAAATCTTACAATTTTGGTCTATGGTTACATGTTCTTAAAAACTAAATGAACAACCTATGTTTTATCTAAAGATATTTTTTGTTTAGACATTTCTAGAAATATTTCCTTCTTTCGGTGTGAAATTTCATATAAAGTTAAAATATGTTTCGAATCGAAACTTGTTGTCAATTTAAAAAAATAGACCAAATGATTTAAAAGTAAATTGCAGTATAGTCATCCGACGACAATGTAGGGTTTTAGGGGATAATTTCGGGGGATTCGCGACGATGCCCTGCGGTTGTTCGAGCGGCCCCGACAAGCCGCGGACATTACAACCACCGAAGCACTTTGTCCAGCCGGGGCAACGGGGATTTTACCCGGATCAGCCTCCGCTTGAAAAGCCGCCACATCTCGGGAGGAAAACAGGG
Source organism: Cimex hemipterus (assembly GCA_039619505.1). Taxonomy (NCBI): domain Eukaryota; kingdom Metazoa; phylum Arthropoda; class Insecta; order Hemiptera; family Cimicidae; genus Cimex; species Cimex hemipterus. The sequence continues at coordinate 12,819,985 of CM077105.1, forward strand.
GTCGTGCCTCAGAAGGAACACCTCGGGCCCACTGTCGTCCCTCTTCATCCGAGGACAGAAGACTCGGGCAAGCCTTCAGACCCATCGGACAGAGCCAAGGGGCCTGCTTCTGCTAGGTTTCCAAACGGCCCTGTCAATTTCCCTAGGTCACCAGAACAACGACGACAGCAACGGCAAAAACGGAAGAAAGACCTTGAAAGTGATCCATATCTTGATGTGCGCCTACCCAGAGACGACAGTAACAAATAAAGATCAAATATAAAGAAAATTATTATGATTAGTAACAAATAATTGGTAAACACCAACAAAAAATTTAAATCTACGTTGCCGTATCACGTATCGTATCACGACTTTTATAGTATGAACAAAATGTCGAATCTATAAAAAATAATTGCTATTTACTATAGTGGGGCTTGTGAGATAATGCCCCAGTAGCATTTTATTCCCATAGTACAAATACCCTTCCTAGCATACATTGCAGGAATGCACAATTACATTATACAACTGTGGTGCTCGGTGAGAAAATGCATATGTAAGATTTTTTTCCCAACCAAAGTACATACACAATACCCTGCTCCAGTATTGATTACACATATTGCACATTTGTAAGGATTATGCAACTGTGGTGAAGGCTGCAAGGAAATGCCCTGTAGAATTTTTTCCTACAACCATAGTACAAACCACCAACCCTGCTCCAGTATTGATTGCAAGTATTACACATTAAATAACTGGTGTGAGGTTTGCAAGGAAATGCCTCTGTAGAATTTTTTCTCTCAACCGTAGTACATACATTCAACCTTACCACAGTAATGATGCAGGTATTACACATTATGCAACTTTGGTGAGGTCTGAAAGGAAGTGTGCCTGAAGAATTTCTTTCCTCCAGCCATAGTTCATACACCCCACTATTGATTGCAGGTATTGCACTTTATGCAACCCTTAGTAACTGGGGTGAGGGCTGCAAAGAAATGCACCTGTAGCATTTTTTTCCAACCATAGTACCTATAACCTACCCAGCCCCACTATTGATTGCAGGTATTGCACATTTCTAAGTACATATTATGCAACTGTGATGCGGTCTGTGAGAAAATACATATGTAGAATATTTTTTCCCCCAACCATACTTAATACACCATCCTCTGCTCCAGTATTGATTGCACGTATTGCACATTTCTAAGGATTATGCAACTGTGGTGAGTGCTACAAGGAAACGTAGAATTTTTTCAACTCATACATCCTACACTGCTCTGGACTTGATGGTATTTCATATTACATAACTGCAATGAGGTCTGTAAGAAAATGTCCCTATAGAACTTTTTTTCAACCATAGTACATTTACCTAACATAACTCCAGTATCCATTGCAGGAATTCACATTTTTATTATACAACTGTGGTGAGGCCTGCAACGAAATGCCCCTGCAGTATATTTTTCTATTTGTACATCTTACCAATATTGGTCACAAGTATTACACATTATCATTTTGACAGTTAAGTATATGAAAATGTGGTGTTGAACTGGAGTTTTAAAAAATATATTGCCCCAACTAGATCCAAACATTTGTTGGTGCAGTTCGACCCAAAGTCACAAAACAGCCAATTTACACCTTAAACTATTTTTTGTATGATGTTGGAATACACTTTATCTGTATGTATGTATATGTATATGTAATATGTAGTTTTGTCTGTACATTTGTGTGTCTTACTGACTGACTAAAAAGCACATAGACATCTTCTATGGTTGGTGTACTATTTTTTCAACTGTGTCTTTTAGAGATTAGAGTTGTATCAACAATGTTTTTGCTCTGTCAGCATCTTTGAATTAACAGCTTTAAATAAATTGGTTAATTTTTATTCAAAGTAATGCAGTGTAGGTGGTTTGTGATAATATGGTTTCTCATTTTGAATAAACCGAGCCAGTAAATATTTAGGTTGATGAGAACACTTATTTCCCATAATTTTGGAGCATAAGGCAGCAATGTCTTACTTTTTGTCTGGTTGTTTTGGCCGTTTTGATCTGCCCCACTTGTCTTTTGTGGTCTATCAGGCATGTTTTGGCTTGCTGACATTTTCAGTGATCAGTTTGTGTTAAACATGGATATGTTTTTGGGCTGGGCACACAATTATTTTTGAATGCGTTACAGGCAGGCAGACTACTCACCACAACCATAGTTCTCCAGATATCCATTTTTAAACTTACAACTATATAAAACAGTCAAACTGAAATGCTTCTGATGAATTGAACGTCCATTGTGTAAAATTCAATTTATTTTCCACCCGTCAACTTTTTATATGGGTTAGGTTAGAAGTGCAGGAAATATGCCAGCGTAATGCATGAGTTTACTTACCAGAATCAGTTTATTTTTGTTTGTCTGAGTCCCTTGCATGGTGAACATATAAATCTAAATCTAACCTACAAATCTAAATGGTCTAATGCTGTACATGTTTGGTATTGTCCATTGGGAACGATAAGCCACTCAGCCAGTGTGGTTGTCCAGAAGTTCTGGTCTGTAAGCTAATCTTCTTGTTCCTGTAGAATAGAGCACCGTCTTCCGCATTTATAAGGAACAAACCTTTCAATTTATGCGTTTCTCGGCCAGCTGCGGTTTCTACTACGTTCCGCAAAAATTGCTAGGTATTGGTTGATTTCTGGAATTCGTTGCAGTAAATTGTTGGCTATTTTGATGTTGGCAATCTGGCAGTGTTCCATGTTTTCTTGAAGCAATATGTTTTTGCCGCAAGGTGTTTCTTGATGGACCTCCTCCTCGGTGGAGCAAATGTAGAGTCCGTTGATTTCAGGGCACAGTGTTTTCAGTGGTTGAATGATCAAATTGTCCTTAGACTTTAAAAAGTATTTGTATTCTGCCAGCACAGTTATAAATTTGTTTTTGTGGTAGGATGGAATAGAAAGGAGACAATACAGGTCATAATCTGTTTGTTGTGTTATAGGTAGTGACAGATAGTACACAACTTCATTTTTATGATATTTACATTTAGTTTGTACCATTGATTCAATTTTTAAGATATTCTCTAGTTTTAGTTCAAATGGAAATCCACTGGGGTAATGTTTTAATAATTTATTTAATTCATTAAACATATCTCTAGGTTTTATTATACTGGGATGTAGTCTCCCTAGATTACAGAATACAATAGAATTTTATATTTCCCTTAGCATATCAGAGATTAATTCAAATAATAGAACAAGTTGGTTAAGCATATTTTCTAATTCTAATACATAAATGTCCTTATTATTATTCCTAATGATATTATTAAGTTCTACAAATTTATTTTTTAATACTACATTATTAATATTTATTTCCTTAATAAAGTCTTTATAATTTTTTATTAACATATTGTTTACAGAGTATTGGTTATTTAATTGATAATTAATGTTATTTACACTATGTTTCACATCTGCTAACATTTTATCATAATTTTCGCCATCATAGGCGTCTAAGTTACCTGTTATGAATTTTACAATGGATCCTATACCATTTATTATTCCTCTTTTTGCTCTCGTTGAGTTAACGTTCAACTCATTGAATTGGGTGTCTAATTCCGTAACATTGTAGTAATGAATGAGCGTGTGGCATGTTTGTTGGATTTTCGCTTTTCCTAGCTTTATGGGTAGTATACCGGGGTTTGTTGTGATGTTTGTTTTTTGTTTTACTTTGTTTTTGTTTATTTCTCGTACATACCTCTTCGGGGATATCAGGTAATTCTTCTCTTTCTTGGTTTAGCGTTGCTATAGTTTTTTCTTTGATTTTCGAATTTAATTCGCGGTAGTCTACTACCATCCGCCATTTTTGTTTTCCAGAGTTATCTAATTTCTTTGGAACGACCCACACAGGTGCATTCCAAGGGGAATGTGACGGCTGAATAATTTTTTGTTCCAATAATTTTCCTACTTGTTCTTGAATTTCTTGTCTGTGTATTTCTGGATATCTATATGTTTTAGTATAAATTGGTGTTTCATCTTTGGTCCTAATTACGTGTTTGATTTTGTTTGTGAAAGATAGGTGTGTGTTTTCCTGATACAATATATCATTAAATTCCTTTGTCAATTTTTTAATCGCTACGGTTTCTTCTGAATTCATGTGATCTGTTCTAAATTTAGTTAGGTCTACTTTATTTGATTTGACTTGATGATTTATATATTTACTTTATATATAACTTATATTTACTTTAAGTTTTCATAAAGAAAAATATAAACACATCTATAAAATATCAAATTGTAATATTTTATCAAAGTTGGCGTTAATTTACTTCATAACCTTGAAAAATTTCAAAAGAACAAATAGAATGTTGTTTATTCAGTTGCGGCGTCTAGAATAGTCCAACTATTTCTGTACGTTCAAGTGTTACTTTCTGATATAAATTGTTTTGTTAAAAAAATCCTATTTGAAATTTTTAAAATGTATTTTATTATTAAATTATTCTAAACATTTACATTTTTACCAAAATTAATCACTGACTTCTGAACGCAAAAAAATAACTTGGATCAAATGGTTTTGGCTAATTAACATTAAATAATGTTAATATAACACTTATATAAAAATAGGATAGGGAATTTAAAGAATCATTGTTCAAAAAACATGTTTATTATTAATTGATGCTAACATAATTATATGTAGTTTAACTTTTAACAAGATAAAGAGGGCCTGGGCCTTCTAGTGAGCACTCTTAACATGACTCACAAGAATGACACAATTATGCCACTTTGAGCCCTGAAGATCTCAATAAAGATCGAAACGTTGTCACGAAGGTTGTATTGTAGGTGTTTGAACATAAAATGCTACCTGTATATTATTGTAATGAATAATCTCGGTCCTTGTAACTTTATAATATTTTACAGTAATAATAATCTTTATTTATGGCATACGATGCCAATCGCAAGATGCATTGTATTATATACTTGCTTATGCAGCTTTTTCTTAAACACATGAATTGACAAAGGTCCAGTTGCAAAGAATTTACAAAATGACACGTTATCAAAATTGGTGCTGATCGCAAATAGTACAACAGAAGGGGATGTAGAAAAGATTTTGATATCTAATTACCCTTTGTGGAACATTGAGCATTATTTTCGATAACATTTCACGACATACAATCCCTTACTGGCCAAGATCTCAACACTCATTGACCCAAACATTCTGGGAAAAAAAGAACTCCACTCTTGGTATCACTATTTTGTAAGCTTGCGCCTCAATGCAACCGGAACCTGGAAAAATCTGAGGGTCTACGATATATAATGTCGATTATTTTAAAACTATCAGGAAGCTAAATATATTTTCTAATTTTATCTATCATGGCTACCAAAATGCTGTGGGATACCACCAGGAATTTCACGCAAGACCTACATCGGTGTGCCCAGATCACATCGAGAGCCTTAAAAAAAACAAAAAAAAAACTATTGATTAAACACAATTTACAATTTGAGAAGTACCTTTCCTGTTCTGTAAAGCAAACTCAGTCGCAGCAACATCATTAATCAAATTCAATACAGATAACATACATATATCATCACATTACATTTCACACATCAAATATTTTTCGCATTGTCTAATTGTCCAACAATCTAACTTTCCTTTTCCAATTTAACCCTTTCTAAATAATCCTGAAAGAATAAACTGGCCGAAACATTACCAACACATTGTTCCCTTTGTCGGCTCTTTTCACCTCAAAGAAGCCGACGACTTATACAAAATTGTCTCTTCTATACCCTATCTCAATAAAAGATCGAAACGTTGGCACGATAAAGAAAATGTTTTTCTGATACCTACATCTCACCAGACCGCATCTCACGATTTCTGAATAATTATCTAATGAGGATAGTGAACAGGGAAGATTTTTTTGCTTAAAACTTTCTCCGAATCTGTACAGATACAACATCAACTGTCGCTGAATTTTTGATTTTGTGCAGATGTAATTCATCCATCCCCAAATGAAGCTCCTGGGGTTGGCTAATTGAGGGGGCTGCTATGGCCAAGAGTTGTCTCCGCTTGCGATACCATGGAAGTCTCCATAAGCTATGGCTATGACCAATAAACAATAGAGTGGCACGGTCCATATGCTCATGGACGTTGAAATGTAGGAAATCCCCTTTTCCGTAAGTATTTTTGTTGTAAACAAGTCAAACTTTTCTTTTATTAGATTTAATGATCTGAAAGGGTTTTTTATTTCCATCTGCATTAACTCTTGGATAATGCTGGCCGGACCTTTCCTTTCACCAAATTCTTTGATCAAAAACTGTTTCAACTCATTCTAGTTTGCAAATTGTATGTTCCTTAGGGCTTTGGCTCGCTCTGTCTGTTTGTTTTTGATGTGTATAAAGGACATAGATTTTTCTATGCTTGTAATAGGTGTTAGAGAAGATACAATGTTTTGTGCTTCTTCCACTTTTAATATAAATTGTGTCAGTGTTTTCGGATTGCCATCAAAGTTAGGGATGGCATCCAAGGTGAATTTTAATTCGGCAAAATTGGCCATTTCACCAAGTTATAATTACACAATTATATTAAAGTTATAATTATAAGTTTTATTAAGTTATAACAATACCCAAAACGCTTAAAATTAAAAGCAATAAAACTTGTTATAAAATACAATAATTTCCTACTCACAATTTTATCATGCTCATCAGGTCGGATGCAGCAAATCCACCGTTGACACGACTGGTTTTGAAAACCTTTGCGATGTCATTTTATAATTTTCAGTTAATCATTTTAAATAAATGAAATCATAATTTTTTTTGAAAACTAATAATGAACAAAAACTAAATTTATTATTACAGAATAAGCTTTCGTGAACTCAACAACAAAGATAGGGCTGAAATTATCTCTGCTATTGGGAAGACTCGTAAAAATATGTAGGGCTGCACACTCACAGTTGATGTAATGAAACTATTAAGAAAAGATAATTTTTGTTAAAAAAAATTATATATTTATCAATTTTTTGAACGAATAAAATATATATTTTTGCTTAGCTTATCTTAATATTACAAAAAAAAGTTCGACCTCATTATACAAGACCACGTCAGTGAACAGGTATTGTTTTTTTTAAAGTACATAATTATTATTAAAACACAGTTTTCACACTTGGACCGATATAGTATAAAAATGCCTCCTGATATTCGAAAATATCAATTGTAAAAGAATCTGCCAAAATGAAAGGTCTTTTCCTTGTTTTCGCTGTCTTAGCCACCTGCTGCTATGCTTCTGTGGTGAGAATGTTTTATCAAGTTTCTTTATGTAAAGATTTATTAATTAGACACTAAGCATTAAATACTTACATATAATTATAAAGGATATTTTATTATCCTGCGGATGAATTTAATTATTCTAGAAAATGTACAAATTTGCTAAGGCGAATATTCTTTGAAGACTCTATTAAGATTGGTATTTTTAAGAAGAAATCGAATTTACCATTAGTAATACCATTTTTCTTATACATTTCTATGAAAGAACCCTCTAGGAAAGCAGATTATGTTCAAAGGTTTTAAATAAAATTTACCCTATTTCAAATGGCGTATTTTGTTTTAGATTGATAAGACGTTCTCCGATAAAGTTAGAAAAGGATGGAAGCATTGTAAGACTTTAGTCGACGATGGTAAGGCAGAGAGGTAAATACGATTATTTGAACAAAAATTAAAAAAAAAAAATCTCTTTCTAGCAACATACACCAGATTAACAAAAAATTGGGAGCCTGCTAAAACATATAATGAAAAAGTAAATGTTCTTTTTTCACTTAATGCACATACGGACATTAATTAAAACTCTGATTTAATCTGTATTTTTCAGTGCTTTAAAAAATGCACTTCAGAACAGATGGGATTTGTAAGTGATATATATATTTAAAGAATTAGAGATAGGAACGTTAACGTATTGTTTCAATACCTAGATGACCGGAAATACCGTGAATAAGGAAAGCCTACTGGAGGCTAACACACATCAATGGCCCGACTCGAAGGAGCTCCCACTGGCCAATGAAATGATAAATGAATGCTACAACGAAACTGTGTTGGAAAATTAGCAATTAGTGTAATATCTAGATTATTTCTAACCGACTTCTTTCACAGATGTACCCTGAGGCCTAAGCTTTTTATTATTGTTTTCGCATGTCTAGTAACATTTAATAAAGTATTTTTGTTTTATTGCTTTTATTCTATAGTTTTATTCAGTTTTATTCTATCCTCTACTAATAACTACTTTCCTCATTCCACTCCTGAAAACTTGTGATAAAGAAAAGTGGAACGAAAAAACCATGGCTGCGGTATAAGAATGAAGCAATCCAATCTCCATCTTATACCCAATAACTACAATTCGGTATTAAATTTTAGTTACTATCGTGAAAGAAAAGAAACCGAAATACGATGGTGTATTGTTCGGAAAAAGTCCGATATAATGACTTTTTGTTCTCAAAGTTATGGAATAACCAAACGCCCCTCAGACCAATATGTCAACAATGTCTGCAGTCCAGACCGCCATACATCATCTTAAGGAGCACCTCTTAAAACTAGTATAAAAAACCCCAAATATCCATGTCTTAGTTTTACGATTACTCCTTCTGCCCGTCACTCTGTCGGTTTAAAATTAAACTTTGTTTAGTTTTGACAATAACGTTTCTTCTTTTTTTGAAACAGTCTTCTTCGCGCGATAACTTAACTTCAATGTGGAAGAAACGTATGTGTTGCGAAGCGTTTGGAGGTAGACGTATTTTCCTACATCGACCTCAACAGTCTGGTAAAATTTTCCGCCGGAATATCTTGTGTACGTTGGAGCTTTTCGCGCTCACTCGCTCTCTCTTTCTCTCTCTCTCTCTCACTCCCTTTCTTTCTGTCTTATTTCCTTTTTTCGTGAAAGTGAAACGTGACAATCTAAATAAGAAAGAGAGGAGGGGGTTATAGTTCTGCATTTCGTCGGCTACGTTGTTTTATTTCCGGGTCATGACGCCTTCAGAATACAGAAAAGGTCAAAAATATAGGAACATGCTGAAACTTAGTCCCAAGTAGAATAAAATTTTTAGATCAATAAACATTTCAGAAAAATAAGTCTGTATTACTTTTATTTACGACTACATACAAATCAACAAAAATGGATATAATTACACAAAAATTTACGAGTATATTAGAGCTGGTTTCCTTATAATTGTGATTGTTTTTTGTTACAGCAGACTGAGAAACGAAAACATGAACGTAATTGAAGAAGTGTAAAATAAATTTCTCAATTAACGTAAGATTTTGAGTGGGAACAGTCGTTTTGCTTTGTTTTTCTTCTAAAATTAAATAACTCATAATTGATTAAAAATGTTATTATTTGATGATAAACTGTTCTAAGGGAGAAAGCTCTTTAAAAGCTCGCTTTTTCGCACCCACACTCTCCTGTTGTATTTTCGTTTTTCCTTTTTTTTTCATCCTATTTGGGTTAACCACAAGCTCTGGTTAAGCACTTGGGCTGTGTTTTTCTATAACATGCAGGAATAATCCAAAAATATAAACACTTACGGGAAAAAGACGAAATTCGTCAAAAATAGTATACAAATGTCAAATCAATAAAAAATATTAAAAGAAACCTGCTTATTTTTCAGTTTACATTTTATTTACTACATAAAAATCTAGTCTCACAAAAATATACCAGTTCTTTCTTAATTTGAAACATATTTTTCTGTGTTGGCAGTAACAGTTTCTTTTAAGAAACCTATCATAAACATGAAACCGCTTCATAAAAATTTAGTAAAGAATTTAGGATTAATTGGGATCGTGGGCATTGTATATCAGTTCACCGCATATTAAACTTGTGAATGTTGAAATGTTACAGTAGACTGAGAAACGCAAGCACCAGCGTGATTGGAGGAAGTGTGATGTTAAATTCTGGTAGAGTTTTCGACTTGGGATTTTCCCAAACGGCTTCCTGAACGCATTTGTTAAACGTCAAAACTGTTGCGCACGTCTCCTTCTCTGCGTTTGCTGTAAAAATATAAACGTTGAGGCTTATTACCCATTCAACGATCCCTATGGATGTACTTAATTACCCTCGGTACCACAACGAAGTACGACCACTTTGCCTTTCCCGACCGCAACTGAGTCGGTTGAATACTTCTGAACGATATCCATTATCCGATCAGGTGAAATTTTACCATTGGCATCAAGCTGAAGAACAAGTTGTTCAAGTCTCGTAGGAAAAACAAAACATAACGACTTACCACTCCAATTGATTTCATGAGACAAGAAGAGAAGCACTAAAAAGTAAATGAAAATATATTTAAGCTTTAAATTTATTTATTTTATACAGGGTGAATTGCTACTCGTGCTACAAACTTCTCCAGTAGATTCTTGACCCTAAAATGAACAAAAAAGTTCATATTGTCCATGGTCCGATTCTC
>CM077105.1:12835359-12846137 GCA_039619505.1 Cimex hemipterus
ATATATATATATATATATATATATATATAAATATATATATATATATATGTTTATATATAGTTTATTCGTTTTAGTTTGGATCAAGATCTTTTTTAAATCAATACCGATCAATAACAAATATATATCGTGAGATGCGGTCTGTTGTGATGTAGGTTTCAGAAAAACATTTTCTTTATCGTGCCAACGTTTGGATCTTTATTGAGATCATCTTCAGGGCTCAAAGTGTTTGTCCATTCTTGCGTGTCGTGTTGACTCTCAACTTACATCACACCAGGCCACATCTCACGATGTCTGAATAGTTATCGATTAACGGTCACTAATCTGTAATCAAAAAACAAATATTATATCGATTTTATTATCTCATACTGTTATAATAACAATATAATAAACAAAACGATCGAAAATTTTTTAAGGTTTAGTTTCAGGGAAGAGAAGGTAACGTTCTAATTATGTATTACTTTGTTTATTTAAGAAATCGACTAGTCTTAAATAGATTTCCACGTTGAGCCTCTTTTAAGTGAACTGATGAGCCAACATTAGTATAAATGATTAGCAACCCTTATTGGAAAATAAATTAAAGTAACTATTATTTGCCTTATATAAAAACCCCACTGAATCCAACGTGTATAAACATAAAACAACAAAATCACACTTGCACTCTCGACACGTCTAGCAAGAACGGCACAATTACACAAAGGACAAACACTTTGAGTGAGTAGAGAAATACTTTGATTGAATATATAAAAAATATATTTTGCATTGTATAAATTCACTTTTCCACATCGACAATGTAATTATTAAATGTAAAAAATGTTTGTAAATCCCAGGCCCTGAAGATGATCTCAATTAAGATCGAAACGTTGGCACCATAAAGAAAATGTTTTTCCGAAACCTACATCACACCGGACAGCATCTCACGATCTCCGAAATAATCATTAAAACATTTAGACCCCATAGTCCGATTGACCAATTAACTGTTGTCAATGAATTAATACTTAATCAACATTATTAATATATTTAATATCATATATTTAATATCATTAATTGAAAAAATAATAGATAAATTTAACAAATTATAAACATATAACTAGTACCATACGATACTGAAACACTTCCATAATATTTAATCTTCATAAAAACTTAAATCTTCCCATCCTATAAGGCAGGTCATTGTTTTAACTAATTAAACATGAAATTTAAAAATTGTAAACATACTACTAGTACATGTGATATTGAAACACCTATTTAATATTTAATTGATTAAATCTTTTGGTAAGGGCAAAGAATTGTTTTCGAAAGAAACTACAGACATACGTGTGGGAGAAAACTAAATTCAATTGCATCTTTCCACGCTCAAAACTGATGAATACCGGTGTCGTAATAAAATAAAATTTATTTTAACCACTTAAACCTTTTGTGATTGAATCTGCAAAAAATAGACAAGAAATGTTCCTATTATTTGTGAACAACAAGTAGCAAAAAAATATTAATTCCTCGATATTGCTAAATGCAAAAATCCGTTAAAGGTGATAAGTAAACTTGATTGTGCTGTCAATGTTGGAAAATATAACAAAAGAAATGTCATACGTCGCAGACTATTCAAATTATTTAAAAAGGTGAATAAACAAAATATTGGGTTTTAACAAACATTCTGTAAGGAAAGTCGGAAAATGGTTAAAACCCACGGTAAAAATCATTTCGTGATTCCAGCCGCAATAAAACCCTTAAACACCGACTTTCGGGGAAATCGGTCTAAATCGATTTTTTCACAAATAATTTCGACCAGTTTTCTGTTTTCCGCCTGACTGACATTCCTAGTGCGAGCTCTAATATTATTTTTTCTCAAAATTGATGGACCTATTGTCATAGTAATAATTTGTTTTGAAGAAATTGTCGAATGCATTTTACATCTGTATCTAACATTAAAATCGGGGTATTGTTTCTGTTAAAAAAACGAGGTTAATTTCTGACAATTAATTTTGCTATTTTGCGTATTTTATTACAGAAATATTTAGACATTTTATACGTGTTTAAATGGCCACGTCCCTGTTGTTTCAGATGGTTGTATTGACAAATCCTTTCAGCTGTATTTGAATTGTAGCCGTATCTATCTGATATTCCCATAAGGACTTCTACAGAATCGGAAAAATATGCGTGGAAAAATCGATAAATTTAGATTCAAACGAAAATTTGTATTAAGAGATCTCTAGAGGTGTTACAACGAAAAATCATATTAGTCTTACGAAAAATAAAAATTATGACTTAGTGTACTTGGAAAATATTTGGTTTTCAAAAATGTTTCGGTTATGGATAAAATTTGATACCCTTTACTATATTTTTTTTATGACAAACTACATAAAAAATGCTGGAAAATGATATATTCACATGATTCAATGATTTGAGTAAGTAGAACGGCGAAAGAAATGATTAAAAACTGAAAATTTCAACTTTTAAACATTTTTTTTGTCAAACCAGGGCATATTACAAGAAGAAATGTCGGAACCGGATCCTTTATTTTGGAGTGTAGGATTATGTCCTTTTTACAATCCCAAAAAAGTTTAGTCCAAATTCGTGGCCCATCGACCTGATCGTCCACTAAGCTATGAGAAATCTCTGAAATCTTTAGAGTAGGAAATCGTTTTGGATTACAGGATTTAAAAATATTCCGGTTCATCGTTTACTTTATTTAAATACAAATACGGACAAATGAAAATTTGATCTATTGAAAACAACACGCTGTTTTCTATTAAGAGGCATATTTTATAAATTCGAAATTACAAAAATTAAGTTTGTTGAAACTATTATAAAAAACAAAAAAACAAAATAAACAACAACAAAACAATGATGTATCCTTTTTACATTTCCTATGAACTTTATTGCTATAATTGAAATGTTTATCTTCGAAAATATTGCTTAATTCTAAAGGTTAACCTACATGCTTTGAATATATGTATAAAGTGTTGATTAGTGACCTTTAATCGATAATTATTTAGAAATCGTGAGATGAGGTCTGGTGTGACGTAGGTTTCAGATAAACATTTTTTTTTTATCGTGCCAACGTTTCGATCTTCATTGAAATCATCTTCAGGTCAAAGTGTTTACCTTCTGTGTAATTGTGCCATGCTTGCGTTTCGTGTTGAGAGTGCACAATTACACAGAAGACAAGCACTTTGAGCCCTGAAGATGATCTCAATAAACATCGAACGTTGGAGCGATAAAAAAAAACGTTTTTCTGAAACCTACATAACCTATAATGTACATTTGTGCGTAACTTTATAATATGAATATCCAACTTGCAACCTCCTAGATCTATTTATTCCCCCGTTTGAAATACGCAAGAAACAATTTGAAAATAACGTTCTCGTAAAAAGTTTTATTTTTTGATTTGAATGATGTGTAAATAGGTTTATACAAATTACTATTTACGTACTAAAACGGAAATATTTATTACCACAAGCGTTGAATAATTTTTAAATTATCACGCGATTCATGTCGAACGTGGATTTAGTTCTTGGCCGAAAGGATGAATTTACGTCGATACCACTCAACTCTGCGCCAAGCCAAAGTGTCTAACAATAAGTTAAATACAAGAAATTATATACGAAATGGGATGTTTTTCGGACGAATTTTGGGAATCTATCCATTTCGATTTGAAAACGGCATCATTCGCGTTTCCAAGATTTACATCACATGGAGCTTCATCCTGGGAGCGATCGGTTGGGCGAATTCTATTTACATTTCATCAACGCTTAGTTCTGTCAAATATATTCCTTTTATTATGAAACTTTTGGTTGGTGATTTGCTACTGATCGGAACTCACTGGACGATTTTGGTATTTCTTATCAACCGGAGAGTTATGAACAAAGTCGTCCGAAAGTTGGAAAAATTGGAAATAACCCTGGCTTCCCACGGTATCCCGTGGTCCTGCAAAAAATCGAACATATCGTTGTTGATTCATGCCATGTTTTCGTCGATTACACTATTGTTTCGTATTTCTATCAGGATTTCCCATAGGGAGTTGAACGTGATGACAACCGTCCGTGTCTTTGTGGGCGAGTTCACATTTTTCACCCTGATGTTTCTTGAATGGATTTTCGCCGATTACCTTAGGCTGGTGATTTATCAATTTAAAACAATGAATGATCGTTTAAGGCAGCAAGGAATGGGAACCAGCTTGATTAAATGTTTCCTTAAATGTCGGTACGTCATCGGTGAAATATGCAACAATCTGAACACACTATTTAATCCAACGATAATATTTCTTTTGGGGCTTGTTTTTGTAAGGAACACTATAACCGTTTACAAACTTATTTCTGTTGGCGAATCGGATGCCGCATTTCTTTATTTAATTTTCATTCTCAGGAACATATCCTCAGCGTATGAACTAGGCTTTTCAATAAACCGTCTCATAAAACAGGTTGGTGACTTAATAATGAATAATGTTTTTCTTAATAAGTGCAAAATTCCCCTTTCCTCTGTCTAACTTAAAAGCTATCGATTTCCTCTGTTTCCATTGATCTACCATAAATTTATATATAATTGATCTACAAAACGATATTCATATAATTAATTATAGTATAGCCGTTGGAATTTTGTTTGAGATAGTATAGAGATTAGTGACCGTTAATCGATAATTATACAAATATTATGAGATGCGGCCTGATGTGATGTAGGTTTCAGACAAAAAAAAAACAAAAACGTTTTCTTTATCGTGCCACCATAAAGAAAATGTTTTTCTGAAACCTACATCACACCAGGCCGCATCTCACGATATCTGAATATGTTTGAGATAGTTTTGGTAAAAGGATTGTGAAGTAGTTCTGATTCCTCATCCAATCCGACTAGGATGATAAACCCCTCATTCCAGGAATGAAATTGCTTTAATTAATTACTTACTAACTTTGACTGGTGTATAGTGACGTTAGTTAATGCTTATTCGGAGATCGTGAGATGCGGTCTATTGTGACGTAGGTATTAGAAAAACATTTTCTTTATTGAGATCGCCTTCAGGGCCGGGGATTTATAACCATTGTAAAATTATACATAATATGTACGTATAATTTAACCAATGTTTATATATCCCAGGGTCCGAAGATGATCTCAATAAAGATCGAAACGTTGGCATGATAAAGAAAATGTTTTTTGAAACCATCACACTACACCGCATCTCACGATCTCCAAATAATTATGAACTAATGGTCAGTAAACACCACGCAAAGTGTTCTCCACACATAATGCCCCCGTTCGAATCCGAAAAAGCGCACAATTAGCTCATTGGGATTATTTTGGTCCTTGTTCCGATTCTTGGAGGACATAAGGTCGTTTTATTTATTTAGTACTGATAGTTTTATGCCCCTAACTAGCGTGTGTAGGAAGTAAATGTATTTATTTGCGTGAGAGGGCCGATGGCGGAGTATCGGTTACTCCACTACGCTACTTGCGTTAATGGTATGTATGTTGAAAACAATGAGTTTAAGAACGAGTCAGATTATACGAATTGAAAGCTGCGCAATTAGAAAAGAATGAATGAGAGTGCGGATGAAGGGGTTAGGAGCTGGCCGAGTTGGGGGCCGAAATGACCTAGCTGTTGATAGGACGAGACCGAAGTCTTACCCCGGACAGCCAACATCCAGGATGGGTGATTTTCACGGCATTTATTGTAAATTACAAAAGCTGGAGGAGTGATACACGTGTACATATACATACAGTGCGTATGTAGATTTGAGCTCATATAAATCAATAATTAACTCATAGATACGAATTAATTCGTAATACGTACAGGAAAATATTATTTATTTATTCACTAACAACATAATACATTTAACGAGAAGACACCATTTTATGAAAACATTTTTTTACGATTTGATTTACTAACACTTTTTAAAATCAAAGCTTCAAAACTAAGTAAATCTATCAAATAAAATTATGAATAATGCATAGATCTTTGAATAAAACTATGCTAGGAATTTAAAAATAAATTTACGATAATTTAGAAGAGACTTATATTTACAAATCATAGTGGAATGTTTAATTTATTATGTTAGCAAAAGTTGTCTGAAAAAAGTTCAAACACATAAAACTTAATACACATTTCGTACGTTATTGATGAAGTTCCAAATTTCGTTTATTTACACGTTATAAATTATATTTAACCTCTTAAATTTCTCTTTATGTTGAAAAAAAGAGAATAACATGGTAGAAATTATGAACAATGGAGTGTGCTGTGTTCAATCCTTTTCAAAAAGATACTTCCTACTCACAAGTAGGAACCAACTTTTTAAAAAGGAGGGAACTACATGTTTCTGCTAGTGCCCAAGTTTTGTTATATCTATAGAATTCCAGTTTCAAGTTATATGTTTGTATTTCTTTATTGGCTGTTTACAGTCTGAAGCGTTTGACAAGGCGATTTATTCCCTTATTGTATTTGACGACACGAATACACATGCAACAAATGTAAGTGCGTAGTTTTTCTCCCATAACCAATATTTACTGATTAAAAATCAAACTAAAACAATTCCAACAGCCTAAGCTTTCACAATATCTAACAGGGAGGAAGAAAATCCGTTTCACAGCGTTCGACTTGTTTGAAATCAATTTCAGCGTTCTTGGCCAAGTATGAAAACTATTTTTTGTTTGAACAATATTAAAGAATAAATCGTAATTTTGTTGTAGATGGTGGCAACGGGCTTCACGTATCTTATCATTGTAGTCCAACTTGACGCTGGTAAATAATAAATTTATTTAACTAATAAAATATATTCTATTGACACAATTTGTATTTTAATCATTAATATTAAACAAAAATTATACGAAATTGTAAGCTTTATTCATATGTTGCATAATTTGGTAGCACATAAATAAGGATGTGTTCACTTAACATTGATATTTGTATTTCAATAAAGTACTTTCTTTATGAAAAAAATTTGTTAACCTACTCTAACTTGAAGTTTGTTGAATCTGATTCGTTTGTACACTACTGTGAACAATGTTAAAATAAAAGAACACACTTTTTTAAACATACCCTACATTTGTGTGCCTTCCCTCACCATGCAAAATATGTATACACGGGACCTGCATTTTCATGCATAAAACCCGTCGCCAATTAGTGACATATAATGAACAACTTCTTCTGATAACATTATCTTTACTGTATCGTGCTGCTGTTAGAGAACCCTCGTTGAAGAACCAATTTGTGCGACCCAAACCATAACACTATCACCTCCATAGCTTCTCCGAAAATGGTGCCGGCATATCACCGGTTCTTCCCCAAACCCTCTCTCGGCCGTCAGAAGAATTTAATCAAAACCTTGACTCATCAGAAAACAAAATTTTAGTCCTATCCTCCTCAGGCCAATTGATGTGATTTATCTTATCCGAGCTGTTCTGTGACTGTTCACGACCAGAGGTAAGCCTTCTCTCACGTCTTACGTCGAAAGTCTACAGTACGTAAGATAACACCAACATTTCTAACTAGTTGAAGTCGTTGCTTGATCTCAACAGCGGTAGAATGCCCATTACGGAATGCATTCCAAACACTAAAATGATCATATCTGTGAAATGTAACACGAGGACGACCTGATCCATGTCTACCGGACAGTTGTTCGAATGTTCGAGGCCGCGTTGGGGCGATCCTGCAATTCAAGACCCGTGTGTG
Organism: Cimex hemipterus; assembly: GCA_039619505.1. NCBI lineage: Eukaryota > Metazoa > Arthropoda > Insecta > Hemiptera > Cimicidae > Cimex > Cimex hemipterus. The sequence continues at coordinate 12,843,014 of CM077105.1, forward strand.
ATGGAGGGGTAGGATGCAATCAGCGATAGACGTTGCGGCTGCGAGAGCTCCTTGAATCGGGTTTACTTTCTCCACGATGAACACGGTATATGTCGTCTTTTACAGATTGAGGAGGGCCCATAGCCACTCAATTCCACCTGAGGGGCACATATCTGTCTGAGTTGTTGTTGTTCCTCGGCCTCCTGTTTGATGAGAAGTTGAGAATGCTGACACACTCCGTCGAGGTTGAAAGCAGAAGAACCCGGGCACTGACACTATTGATATTGTTGGTCAGTTTAGGTAGGGAGCGGACAGGGAGACCTTGTTAAAAATGTTTGACTCGCTGCTTTATGCGAGGTCTTCTATAGTTGTATGGCATCTTCTCGACCCGGAAAGCTCGATAGGCTCTACGAACAGAGTCTCAGAGCGATCTCGGGAGCGTTCCCTTGGCCAGTCTTTGCTGCGAGCTGGAGTGTCTTACCTTCCAGAACTTCAGTTTCCAGAACTGAGAGAGCAGCTTACCCTCGGTTACGGGTCCGAGTTCTTGGCCAAGCGATCCTTGATAGGCCATACATTGTTGACTACGGGAACGCGATCCCTCGGGATACCCCTTTCATTTATGTTAGCTAATTAAACAGCGTGGAGGACGATGGAGGAATATTTAGTACTTCTCCGACTAATCAGAATAAATGCAATGCGTGAATGTATTTATTGATGCGATTGACTTATCTAATTTGATTAGTGTTAGGCCAGATTATAGTTTGCTTGGGTTTGGGGCTGACATGATGTAATTGTCGGTAGTCTTTGTGCAGTCTCTGAACACCTCGTTGGTAGGGACCAAACCGAAGTGGGCGAATGATGTATTTAGTATTTGTGTCAGCACGTATGGGAGTGAAACCCTTCGAGGTGAAAGTCCAAAAATAAGGACCGTTGTTGGTCGCAACGGTGGCGTTGACTTGACGCTCATGTCTGTAAAGTGAAGGCCCCGGGTCCGAATCCAGCGGCTCCGCATTTGAATCCGATATACTTATGAATTAAAAAAATACTTACGAACATATGTAAGGTGCATACTCACAACTAAGGTAATAAAAAGGTAAAGTAAATAATATTAATAAAAGATATTTTTTGTTCAAAAATATAGTTGGAAGGATTGTAAGGTTGGAGGGACAAATAACGTGCAAGTTTGGATGTTGATACAGTTAGTTGGTTGTAAGTTGTAAAAACAATAAAGGAAATAAACCCTATAACCTACAGTTTTTAAAAATTAATTTTAACAAAATTATCACCATATACTTACTCACCAATGACATAAAAACATATTTAAATGACATACAGTATTCTTTTTATCGGCTCCTAATTAGCAAAAATGCAGCGTCCCCGATAAGAAAACGGCATTAATGACGATAGTACTGGAAATTTCAAAACCATGCAGGACCTGCGGCAGAACCAGAAAAACGTTAACCAATGAAGACATTTCCACATTTAGAATAAAAAACGATGCAAAATTCAACGTTCCTCAGGCTGCTGTAACATTTCAACATTCACAAGTTGTGGTGAATTGCTATATACCGCCCACGATCCTAAATGATCCTAAATTCTTAACTAAATTTTTATAAAGCGGTTTGATGTGTATGATAGGTTTCTTAAAAGAAACTGTTACTGCCAACACAGAAAAATATGTTTCAAATTAAGAAAGAACTGGTATATTTTTGTGAGACTAGATTTTTTTGTAATAAATAAAATGTACACTAAAAAATAAGCAGGGTTTTTTAATGAAATATTTTATTAATTTGACACTTGCATCCTATTTTTGACGAATTTAGTCTTTTTCCCATAAGTGTTTATATTTTTGTGTTTTTCCTGCATGTTACAGAAAAACGCAGCCCAAGTGCTTAACCAGAGCTTGTGGAAACCAAAATAGGATGAAAAAAAGGAAAACGAAAATACAAAAGGAAAGTGGGGGTGCGAAAAAGGGAGCTTTTAAAGAGCTTTCTCCCTTAGAACAGTTGATCTTCAAATAATAACATTTTTAATCAATGATCAGTTATATAAAAATTTAATTTTAGAAGAAAAACCAGTTAATAAAACAAAGCAAAACGACTGTTCCCACCCAAAATTTTACGTTAATTAATTTTAACAGGCATATTGGTCTGAGCGGCGTTTGGTAATTCCATAACTTTGATAACAAAAGTCATTACATCTGAATTTTTCCGAACACCATCGTATTTCGGTTTCTTTTCTTTCACGATAGTAACTAAAATTTAATACCGAATTGTAGTTATTGGGTATAAGATGGAGATTGGATTGCTTCATTCTTATACCGCAGCCATGGTTTTTTCGTTCCACTTTTCTTTATCACAAGTTTTCGGGGGTGGAATGAGGAAAGTAGTTATTAGTAGAGGAAAGAATAAAACTGAATAAAACTCAATCGTTTGCAATGAAACAGAAAAACTTTATTAAATGTTACTAGACATGCGAGAACAATTATAAAAAGCTTAGGCCTCAGGGTGCATCTGTGGGAAGGAAAGCTTTTTCTGTAACAATAAATTTCGTTTTAGTTCATTTTAGTTTTCTAGAAATATTATAATTTCAGTTATTTAAAATGATTAGCTTACCTCTACGATTTTCTTTCTCATACAATCGCAAAAATCGCCTGCCGTCAAACACGGGTCAGTTTGTTTTCCGACTGTAAAATTGCGTCGACAGAAGTCGGTTAGAAATAATCTAGATATTACACAATTGCTAATTATCCATACCAGTTTCGTTGTAGCATTCATTTATCATTTCATTGGCCAGTGGGAGCTCCTTCGGGTCGGGCCATTGATGTGTGTTAGCCTCCAGTAGGCTCTTATTCACGGTATTTCCGGTCATCTAGGTATTGAAACAATACGTTAACGTTCCTATCTCTAATTCTTTAAATATAGATATATATACTTAATGCACATACGAACATTAATTAAAACTCTGATTTAATCTGTATTTTTTAGTGCTTTAAAAAATGCACTTCAGAACAGATGGGATTTGTAAGTTATATATACAGGGTGAATTGCTACTCGTGCTACAAACTTCTCCAGTAGATTCTTCACCCTAAAATGAACAAAAAAGTTCATATTGTCCATGGTCCGATTCTCAACCATTTCAGAGT
>CM077105.1:12846147-12897665 GCA_039619505.1 Cimex hemipterus
TGATATCTTTTAATCTAAACATTTCTCTGAAAATCTAATAGCACCGTTGAAATTCCCGTTAATTTTTCAATAAGAAGATGACGGAGGCAAAATGTTTGGGCTAATTTTTTGTGTTTTATTTCAGCCAGAACTACAAAAAGAGTGGAAAATTGTGTAAATCGGAAAGTGTATAAAGTAATCCAGAGTTTCTAATTTTAGTCTCAGAAGGCAGCAAATTTGAGGAAAACTACCTGATTTAATAACGCTTCCAACGCACTCGTCATTTTCTTATTTAGTGGTTGTGAGACCAAGATGACAAAAAGAGAAAAAATGGTGGTTCAAGGATTGCTAATGTTTGAGAGTTCAACTTTTTGGGCCAGTTAATCTTGCCGGAAAATCTAAGTAGGGACCGATGAGGACATTTCCAATAACTCCCGCCCAAACATTGATTGAAAAACGTCTTTGGGAATGTTGCTGACGACTTGCATGTGGGTTTTGATGGGAGTATTGGTGCAGATTATGGGTGTTAAATACTCCGTCTCGGGTGAAATTTGATTCATCTGACCACAAAATTCGATGAAAGAAGTGATGTTCCTCAGTGTCAGATTGTACAAGCCAGCAACAAAATTCCTTCCTACGATAATTGTCACCAGTATGCAATACTTGAATCTTTTGAACGTGGTAGGGATATAGTTTTTCCTTTTTCAAAATTTCACACACCTTGAACTGGGAGATCCCGAATGCTCTCGCGAGGTCTCGTGTGCTGATATCTGGTTGAGCCATTACCCGATCGATCACCGTTTGTTCCAAACCAACATCAGTTTGCTGATTACCAAATTCGCGTAAATTTGTGGGGAATCTACCTGTTCTACGGAGACATTCGTGGAGCCTAATGAAAACACCGATACTAGGTAAACGTCGGTGAGGATACCTAACTCCATATTCTTGACGCGCTGCTCTCGCGCTACAACCGCAGAAACCATAAACAAGATGCATATCTGCATACTCTTCATACGAAAATGTAGACATTATCACAAATTTTGTTAACTGCACGAGTACACTTTAGACAATGAACAAAATTCAAATCTTTTCATTCGTTGTGAGTAAACACCATTATCTTATTAGGTATTAATCCTAATTCCAATTGTGTAAATAAAAGACTTATTGGGTCTTTCTTCCTTGACCTTCCAGCTGTTTGTAAACTTCTTAAGCATTACATACTAAATGGGCATTAAATTAAATTAAAAAATTTCAATGGAATTATGATTTTGAGAGAAAAACAAAGTGAAAAAACTTTTTGTGGTTTTTACAGTTTTTCTCTTTTTGTCGTCAACATCTTGGTCTCACAACCACTAAATAAGAAAATGACGAGTGCGTTGGAAGCGTTATTCAATCAGGTAGTTTTCCTCAAATTTGCTGCCTTCTGAGACTAAAATTAGAAACTCTGGATTACTTTATACACTTTCCGATTTACACAATTTTCCACTCTTTTTGTAGTTCTGGCTGAAATAAAACACAAAAAATTAGCCCAAACGTTTTGCCACCTTCATCTTCTTATTGAACATATTTAACATCTACATTAATTAAATTCATCCGCAGGATAATAAAATATCCTTTATAATTATATACAATAAAAATACGGTATTTAATCCTGAGTGTCTAATTAATAAATCTTTACATAAAGTAACTTGATAAAACATTCTCACCACAGAAGCATAGCAGCTGGTGGCTAAGACAGCGAAAACAAGGAAAAGACCTTTCATTTTGGCAGATTCTTTTACAATTGATATTTTCGAATATCAGGAGGCATTTTTATACTATATCGGTCCAAGTGTGAAAACTGTGTTTTAATAATAATTATATACTTTAAAAAAAACAATACCTGTTCACTGACGTGGTCTTGTATAATGAGGTCGAACTTTTTTTTGTAATATTAAGATAAGCTAAGCAAAAATATATATTTTATTCGTTCAAAAAATTGATAAATATATAATTTTTTTAAACAAAAATTATCTTTTCTTAATAGTTTCATTACATCAACTGTGAGTGTGCAGCCCTACATATTTTTACGAGTGTTCACAATAGCAGAGATAATTTCAGCCCTCAAATTGTTGTTGAGTTCACGAAAGCATATTCTATAATAATAAATTTAGTTCATTATTAGTTTAAAAAAATGTAATTTCATTTGTTTAAAATAATTAAGTTGCGGATACGAATTTCTTTCTCATATAATCGCAACAATCGCCGTTAAATATTGGTCAGTTTGTGGTGCTTAATCGGTAATTATTTAGAAATCGTGAGATGCGGTCTGGTGTGATGTAGATTTCAGAAATACATCTTCTTTATCGTGCCAACGTTTCGATCTTTATTGAGATGATCTCAATTGGCATGACTAAGAAAATGTTTTTCTGAAATCTACCTCACACTAGACTGCATCCCACGATTTCTAAATAATTCTCGATTAACGGTCACTAATTACCACATATTTCTACGCAACGTACAATCACGAAAAATCAGATCATCGTAAACCTCCGAGCTATGTTCATGTTTGTACTTATTTCATCACATTCATCACAAAAAGACAATATATCACTATTTTAGAGTCCGAATATATTTCTGTCTTTTCGTATAAAAATTACATTAGACATGGTGAGGGAGGACGTATGAAAGTAAATAAATAAGCGTGTTTAAAAACTATTTCGTATTTATTTTAGCTTTCTAAACAGGTTCAAACAAATTCAGATTGAAGTCACTTCAAGTTACAATAGGATGACAAATTTTTTACAAATAAAAAGTAATTTATTGAAATACACATATCAACTTTTGCTAGAAACCTTCTTATTTATGAGCTACGAAATCATGCGAGATATCAATAGACATAACTCCTTCAATAATTTTTAATTCAATTTTTATGATTCGAATTGTATCGATAGAATATTTTTTATACATGAATAAAACATTTTTAGTTTAGTTTATCAGTGTCAAGTTGGATTATAATAGTTAGATATTTGAAGCTTGTGGCCACCATCTAAAACCAAATTATGATTTATTCATATTGTTGAAACAAAAAATAATTCTCATACTTGGCCAAGAACGCTGAAGTTAACTTCAAAGAGGTCGAACGCTGTGAAACGGATTTTCTTCCTTCCTGACATATAGAGTGAAAGCTTAAGCTGTTGGAATTGTTTTAGTTTGATTTTTAATCAATCACTATTGATTACAAGAGAAAAATATGCATTTACGTTTGTTGCATGTAGGTCTGCATCGTCAAATATTATAAGAGTATAAAGCGCCCTGTCAAATGCTTCCGACTGTAACAATCAATAAAGAAATACACACATAAATTAAAATTCGAATTCTAAAAGTATAAATACACAGCAAGTATTGGGCAGTATTTTTTTTTTCGTGAACATATTAGGTTAAAGATATATACAAATAAATAATATGTGGTAAATGTTTACTTTTCTCCCCTATATGATTTTCTCAGTTTCTTATAAAAACATTTAAAAAAATTAATTCAGGGTTTTAGTTGAGATAAAAAATTCAATGGCACGAGGGGGTTTCGAACTCACGATCTTCGGCCAGATACGCCGCTGCTCTACCACTACCGTGGCCTATATAGCCGAAGATCGTGGGTTAGAATCTCACTCGTGCCATTGATTTTTTTATCTCAACTAAAAAACCTTAATTAATTTTAATATATTAATTGGTCAAACAAACCCCGAAATTAGTGAATTCAATTTTTTTTTAAAGTTCTTTCTTGTCAAAACATAAACTTTTGATGGCAAATAGTAACTACGTATTACAATATTATATTTCTAATTTGTATTTGCAAATCACGTTTTTGTACATTTAATGTATAATTAATTAAACCATTAAATCACAGTAATTCGTTGCATAAAGGAGGACTCAACCAGTATTAAAGTTTTTTCGAAAAGAACCTCTAATAAAATTCCATCAGCTATTAATTATTGAATGTACTTTCATATTACACACAAATATAGTACTGATTAATATTTTACATAATTAATTAAGGTTTTAAATTGAGATAAAAAAGCCAGCGTCACGAGCGGGATTTGAACCCCCGGCCTCCGGCTATAAATATTATTAAAAACATCACCAACCTGTTTTAAGAGATGGTTTATTGAAGATATGAGTTCAAAAGCTGAGAATAAGTTCGTTAGGATGTAAATTAAGTGAAGAAGTGCAGAATCCCACTCGCCAACAAAAAAAATAAGTTTGTACATGGTTATCGTGCATCTTCCAAAAACAAGCCCCAAGAGAAATAATATTGTCGGATTAAACAGTGTGTTGAGATCGTTGCAGATTTCACCGACGACTATCTGACATTTAAGGAAATGTTCCACCAAGCTGGTTCTCAATCTGTGCTTCCTCAATTGACCGCTCATTGTTTTAAACTGATAGATGACCAGCCTAAGATGATCGGCGAAAATCCATTCAAGGAGTATCAGGGTGAAAAATGTGTAATGGAATATAAAGTTTTGGGCAGCTTTCCTCACGGTCAATTCCCTACGGGCTATCCATATAGAAAGACGACAGAAGACAGTAATCGACGTAAATATAGCGTGAACCAACAACGAACCGTAGGATTTCTTGCAGGACCAAGGGATTCCGTGGGAAGCCAGCGAGTGTTCCAATCTTTCCAGATTTCGAATGATTTTGTTCATAACTCTTCGATTGATAAGAAACACCAAAATCGTCCAGTGATTTCCGATCAGTACCAACTCCCCAATCATTAGTGTCAATGCAAAAGGTAAATATTTGAAACTACACATCGACGAATAGTAAATAGAATTCGCCCAACCGACCGTTCCAAGGATGATGCTCCATGTGATGTATATCTTGGAAACGCGAACCCTTCCGTTTTCTAATAGAAAGGGGTAGATTCCCGATAATCGCCCAAAAAGCATCCCATTTCGTATATAATTTCTTGTATTTGAACTAGACATTTTGACTTGACCAAGAGTTGAGTGGGGCATACAACATGAATATATTCCTTGAGCCATAAACTCAATCCACGTTAGACATCGATCGCGTGACCCATACTATTGACTACCTATTAAATTCTCTTTTTATATCCGCATTTTCACATTTTTCCAATCGAAATAAAACTTGTACAAGAACATTATTTTTAAATTGTCTCTTGTCTGTTTCAAAGAGCTTAGTGGAACTAGTTGGTTGTAACTTGTATTTATTTATATTTGACCAATAGAATCGCCTGCCCACACATAAACACACGCTCACACCGAACATACAAAAGAGGCCAAAACCTAACATGACATCTTCACTGATGGTAGCAAGATTAGTGAAAAAAATCGTATTTAAGGAAGGAAATACGGAGATATTGTACACAGAAAAATATAGGTTTAGCACATACACATAATCAGGTATAGAAGATGGCGATGGCTATACTACAGTCAATACAATGGGTTAACAAACAGATACTATCATAGACAAGAATAGAACAGCTACAGTCCCCCAGCCAAAAAAAAAAAAGATAAAAAACCCAGCTACAATATAGACGGATAGTGAAGTATCTCCTACAAAAATGTCCATTATGAAGGCGCAAACGAGGTGAAATACCAACTTAGACAAAATAAGCAGTGAAGAATAGGAATAAACAATCAACCACGGTTTCCAGTTGAGACGAAAAAAGTCAATGGCACGAGAGGGACCCGAACCCACGACCCTCGGCCAGAGGTTGAGATGGGGAGTTGATGTCCGAGAGGATCGAGGTCAAGATAGCTCGGGTGGTGGAGCAGCGGCGTATCTGGCCGAGGGTCGTGGGTTCGGGTCCCTCTCGTGCCATTGACTTTTTTCGTCTCAACTGGAAACCGTGGTTGATTGTGTTATGTTGGTTGGTCGAACGGACCACGAAACCAGTGAATAGGAATAAAATGACTGAAGTTACACATTGGAAAGGTAGAGAATGTGAAAACGGATAGGAAGGCAAAAGAAGCTGCATCGTGAGACTTCTTTCATGTGTCTTACGACGTTATCTCTAAACGTTAAGATTCTACGAGTCAATTCACTAGAAAGAAAAACGTTAAAATCTTGGGATAGAGAAAGATGCGATCACACAAAAAAATTCAACTACACTGAAAAATATTAAATACCATTCAGGTTATCGTCGCTCAAGAGAAATTCATCCAGGACATCTAAAAAGAATACCCCTTATAATTTATGTAATATATAAATAATATTATTTGGAGATCGTGAGATGCGGCCTGGTGTGATGTAGGTTTGAGAAAAACATTTTCTTTATTGTTCCAACGTTTCGATCTTTATTGAGATCATCTTCAGGGCCTGGAATTTAGAAACATAGTTCAAACTTTACAACTGTAGAAAAATAAATTTGAACACCAACACAATTTCGACTTCAACAATCCAAAAATATTACACAGAACAAAACAAACAGAAACGTAACCTTTTAGAAGGTTTGCACCAGCAAGGATAAGCATTGGCACGATAAGGAAAATGTTTTTCTGAAACTACGTCACACCAGACCGCATCTCACGATCTCTAAAATAATCATTAAAAACATTTACAGTTCGTAGTTCGATAAAATAAATGAAAATGTGGTTTTTAAAAATAGAATGTAACAGAAAGTAGCCTGTTGTTTTAAATAATGCAAATCCGTTAATAAAAAAATCAATAATATAGAAGAACAAAGGAGAAAGAAAAAATTATTTAATTCACAGAGACAATTTATTTTTTGAATCCCTGTTACTAAGTCACACAATTTTGCTCATATCAATTAAAATAAATGACATAACCACACACAGGATATGACGGAAACTGGTTGATGACTGGTGAAACATAATAATAAGTCAGCAACAATAAATTACACTTTAAACAATTTTGAATCCTCACTTACATTTATATTTTAACTGGTTGTTAATTTACTATCTTATTTCGAGACGTGAAAATGATGATGTTCCTGCGCAGTAGCTGGTCTGAAAATCAAGCGTTAGTTCATTAGTAACTTTGTCACAACCATCCCGACAAATAATTAAATTATATATAAATGTATTAAAATGGATAAATTAAACAGCCTTTGTTTGAAAGGAAACAAGGAAAGCAGGACAGATTTAAAAAGCAACACACAGAACATTCAATGTAGAAGGGAAAATATCGACGGAGGATATTGGGTATTTGGGCCGAAATAATTGTTGCCTTCGATAGAAAAATGTTGGGTTTTTTAAATTTTTAAATCCTAAGAGGGCTGTTTAGATTTGCCTTCATTGATCTCGAGATGTGTTACAAAACTGGCCCGTGCGTAAGTCATTTGGATACTTTTCCGAATTATGTACCATTGTATATGTTGGCTCACAATTAAACATACGACTAAAATTCCGATCTACTAGTTAGCCATTTTTCTCTCTCAAAAATATGGCGAATGATAGAACAGGAAGAAATTAATGCAAACTCTCTCCACACCCTTCTAAAAAGTTCCATCCTATGAAGTAGCTTGCTTTTAAAATGATAAAATTGAGGGAATATTTATTTTATTCTGAAAAAAAAAAAAAAACTTGCAACGATACAATCTCTTTGTTTTAATATAGGCGGTTATTTGTTTATTACGCTTCTTCCAGTGAAATCGCTCCAACGTTTTGTCAGTTGAATTACACACAAATCATCATCAATTTAATTGATAAAAGCTTTTTTTCAATGGAATCTGATATATGCCTAATCGATTTACATCCCCGAATTTCGTTCGTGTGCAATTTTTAATTACCGCCTTTAAACAAAGTTGCGTGTCAAGTGTCAATTGCGAGAGAGAGAGAGAGAGAGAGAGAGAGAGAGAGAGAGCGAGAGAGAGAGTGAGAGTGAGAGAGAGGGGGAAAGTTATTATATAAATATTATATTTATTATTAATTTAACATGTAATTTATGTTAATTCAAGAAATTTGTTTACTAAAATGTTTGTTCATTTGCATTCGATTTTCACGAATTTTCGTAATTTTTCAATTTTTTCCCCTTTTTTTGACTTTTCCTGCATTCCGAAGGCGTCATGACCACGAAATATATCCGTTATTGTTAAATTTTGTTTTTCTCTGTTGACCTATTCTTTTTACCACATCTTCTGGATAATTAATTTTGATTAAAGTTTTTGAATATTTTTTAAGTTAAATCTGGGAAACCATTGTTTCTGTTTATTTTTAAATCTGCGCCAAGTGCTGTGCTTAAATATATTTGAAAACAATTTATAGCAAAACGAAATGGACACAAAAACTATTAATAAACCAGAAACCATAAAAAAGAGTAAATACTCATTAGTAGTCATTCCTATGTATTGGGTTGTCCGGAAAATAATGCAGGATTTTAAGTTTTCATTAAAAAAAATCTATATAAAATATTCTGTTTACGTTTACAGGATTACTCATTTGTATGAATGTCAACACTTATTAATCCTCTTCCAAATGATATTGTTTGTTTACCTCTGTAGCATTCCGCTACTTGGAAATAATTCAGTCATCCTTATAATGTCAAAGCGAGAATTTCGTACGATTTTCTTTTACGAGTTTAAACTCGGCCGAAGCGGAGCCCAAACGGCTAGAAACATTAACCAAGTCTGGGGCAAGGGTTGTGTTAATGAGTGCACTGTGCAAAGGTGGTTTAAAAAAATTTCGGGAGGGAGATTTCAGCCTTGAAGATGAAGAAGGTCGTGGAAGGCCTTCCTCTCTTAATGATGATGTTCTGCGATCAGTGGTGGAAGAAAACCCCAAAACAACTGTTCGAGAACTTGCAGAGCAACTCAAAGTCAGTAAAACGACCGTCGCTGACCACCTCAAGGCGATTGGAAAAGTGAAATCGGAAAGGGCCCATTTTGTTGCATGACAACGCTCGACCACATGTGTCACGTGTAACGTCACAAAAATTATTGGAGCTTGGCTATGAAACTTTGCCTCACCCACCCTACTCTCCGGACCTCTCGCCTACTGACTACCATTTTTTTAGACACCTGGACCACTACTTACAACACATAATATTCAAAAATCAAACGGAACTGGAAAATGCATTTATTGACTTTATCAATTCTAAAAATTCTGAATTCTACTCAGACGGAATTAATAAGTTACCAACACGTTGGGAGAAATGTATTGAGAGTATGGGAAATTATTTTGATTAAAGAACATTGCTTTAAAGTAACTAGTTTCTTTTTTTTTGTTTAATACCAGAATCCTGCATTATTTTCCGGACAACCCAATATTAGCGTTAATCACTTTCACCGTTTGCAGGTTTCTTCTTGAGAGACAGGAGATTTATGAGACCTAAGGATCGTTTCAGGAACAGTAGATTGTCAAAAGCACAAGGGGCTTCTTGTACCAATTAACGTATATTCTTCGAAATATCCTTTATATAACCTTCTCATATATCCGGCCGGTAGTTTCGAATATAGCAAGGATAGATAACTCATACTGCTTCTCTCGTCAAGACCAATCCTGTTTCCTCGACCAATCTTCTCTATCCTTTATAAAGTAGATGTCCTAATTAAACCTACCTTACATCATGGTATATACATCCTTACGTCCTTTGCTAATGACACACCACTACTCCGACCCCGTTCTTACAATCGCTTCTCATGTTCTTTAGAGACTTACCTCATGAGCAGATGGATGTGGACAAAGGAAAATGTAGACAAATGGATGGAAGTGCGTTCATGTCACTCAAATTTAACTCCAAATATACCGATTGGTTTTCTTACCTTAAAAGTCATCCGGTTCAGGTCGATCTCCTATCATAGGGCGAATAATGCCGAGGCCGTAATTTTTCCAGCCGTCTATTATGTCCTTGAATCCAGGGATAAACCGACCCACGCCCTGCTCGATCCCGCCCATGAGGAACTTGAGGACGAGCCTACCTCCTGACATGATCATGCTGGGGCTAAAACGAATCCCAGGCGATTCGTACGTATCGGGCCTTGATACTTGAGGATAGTCTTCATCGAATTCTTCTCCCTGTAAATATTTGACACTTTAATGAAAATAATATACACTGAGAAACAAAAACAGCATAGGAACGTTGTAACGGTATTTACCAGGAAAATGGGTCTGACAAGTACAAAACATATTGGAAAGGGAATTTTATGATGATCAGACTACAATTGACACCAACCTATCAGAAAATTATCATTATTATTTTAAATAAAACAAATTCACACTCAGTCAGATGAATTGAAAACATCGGAGACCAGCTAGTTCGAAGTTCAACCTAACTGGACTTAATTGGTTGAATGACGGAAATATTACTTATGAAAAAAAAGAAGCTTGGTTTAAGGAATGGATGTGTAGATAGATAAACTGAACGTTATGCAAAAGATGGACAAGAATTGAACTGTAGTTTGATCTTTATTGGTCAAATTTGGCTGGTGTTTTTTTTTTTTTTGCAAATAATCTCCAGTGGTAATACTTCTAATAATGTATATGTGCTATGTTTCGCTGCGTTTACGGGAGAACTGTTGCTTTGGTTGTTCAGGATATTAGGCTTAAAACGGATTGGGGTGCATTGAAATAGAATTGTGGACTTTTATGTGTCGAGATTTTATGACATCTTCACAAAAGGAATTGTGGAATGTAAGATTAGATGCCATTTGTAGAAGGATTTTGGATTGGGATATCTGGATGCGATAATGGTTGGAATGTTTGGTTGAACCCTAGTGATGTGAACGTACGGGATCTTCCTTGGAAAATAGGATTGCAGTATCATCCGCGAATGTGTGAAATGATATGACGGTAGGGAGGTCATCAGTATACATTGAATAAAGGATGGGACCCAGGATACTACTCTGTGGGACTTCAGCCATAACAGGATATAAGTCAGAAAGATGTTCCCTGACCTGAAAGAAGCGGTCAGTCAGGTATGATCGGAATGTGAGTCTAGGTGAATCCAGGTGAAGGGTAGGATGCTCGTTGAGCAGCAAAACCGGATGCCACACTCTAACATTGGCTTGAGCCACATCGAGAAAAGTACCTGATTAGTACTACATATTTCATATCAAGAGATTGGAGAGGGAAGAGATGGCCTCTACAACCTGGTGGCTATGCTTCTGATGCACCAGCGTTTTCGAAAACGACCAAAATACAGATCCACCACCCTGAGGTCTCAAGAGGAAACCCACAATTTAGGTGTGTATGTGCAACGCAATAGGCAATGCAGTTTAGGCCACAATAACTGATAAATCACTGATTCAATTTAAATTTAATTTATAAAAAAGTATATTTTGGGAATAAAAAATTCTTCTACGCCGTCATAAACCTCCTGGGATTAGCAGCGCTCATTTTTATATTACTATTTTATATTATACCATTTATATCTCTGACAGCACCATTGTGTATTTCGGTGGTAGTTGTAATTAATCAAGATAATTACATATTTATTATTTGAACTTACATATTTTTCATATTTGCCGAAGCAGTGTACAATTTCGCTAGCCAGCTCGCATTCGTCATCCATCTCCACAACTGTTCAAATTAAACAAACCTGTACTCTCCGTTAAAAAAAGTAAAAAGAAAAACAAGTGGTAGAAATATAAAAAACCTTCTTGGCGGGTGTAATTGATGAAATTTTCAATTTTCTTCAACCCTTCCGGCTCATCTTTCAACATGTCCCTCGCAACTTCAAGTGCCACGTCCGGATCGTACTTTCCATCTTTTATCTGATTTATCAATTGAAATTACAATCATGGCTTTTTGTAAAATTCAACTTACAAAAAAAAAAACAACTTACGATGTTGTATGACTTCAATGTACAAGCCCACAGGCATTTCTCATAATCGGTCTTTGGGACAGCCGGCTTAATAAACGCTTCTAGCTCTTCTACATTGATGGATTTTTTCAGAATTAATGTGCAATAATTTCAGGAAAACGTTTTAAATGGCTCACCATCAGAAATATCCAGGCCTTTTTTGCATATCTGTAAAGTAGTCCGCACGTCCTCTCTGCTGCCAAATACCTAATTTTAAACATACAAATTCTATGGTGAGACCATTGATTTAAATGATATTTATGCGATGTTTTACTTTATTTTGGATGTATTAATTTATTACTGCAATGTTCAGCTATTTTTATTTTTCTTATATATAGCTCAGTCTTATTATGTTGGAAACTGTCGATGTTGGAAGTTTATACATTTTTGACATGTTTGTGAAAAATGAAGTGTTTGTAAAGTGGAATAATAAATATTATTTTATTACTGCATTATACAACTATATTTTATTTTTCATATACATATTTCAGTTGTATTAAGTTGGAAACTGTCGACGTTGGAAATTGATCAACTTTTGACATGTTTGTGAAAATTTTTTTTTTGTAAAGTGGAATAATAAATATTATTTTATTACTGCATTTTACAACTATATTTTATTTTTCGTATACATATCTCAGTTGTATTAAGTTGGAAACTGTCGAGGTTGGAAGTTTATAAATTTTTGTGAAGTGTTTGTAAAGTGGAATAATAAATATTATTTTATTACTGCATTTTACAACTATATTTTATTTTTCGTATACATATCTCAGTTGTATTAAGTTGGAAACTGTCGACGTTGGAAGTTTATAAATTTTTGTGAAGTGTTTGTAAAGTGGAATAACAAATATTATTTTATTACTACACTATATTTTACGAACTATATTTTATTTTTTATATACAAATCTCAGTTTTATTAAGTTGGAAACTGTCTACTTTGGAACATGTTTGTGTAAAGTGCAATAATAAACTCTATTATAAACGTATTCGCTTACAGATAAAATGAAAAGAAATACATAACAGCAGACGATGTTTTTAACAGTCGGCATCGTACACATGACTGATTTAGGTAAAAAAAAAAGCTAAGGGACAATTGCAGGATGAGTGGCCTGATTGCACCCTATGGATTCGTAGAACATCCTAAACAGAAATTAGAGTTGGAAGGATCCCTTAATTACAGGAGTTGTAATTAAACCTTCCCATGTTTAAATACAACGCTTTGTTCAATAATTACCATTAATTAATAAAGTTATTGAACAATTTATATAAGTGTGTCTTATTTGTTAATTTTGTTTTTTATTCGAACAGGAATTAACTTTTTACTAAAAGTTACAAACTAATACAATCAGAACAACTGTTACTGACGTGGTGATTATTCAATGCTCCGAGTGGATCTGCTGTTGACGTGGTGTCATGTTTAAATCAGCATTTACTTAGTTGATTTCTGAGTAAGCGTGGTGTACGTTTTCTGCCTTTTTTTTTGTATTTCATGGCTTTTATTTATCAGTAGATTTGAAACCCAAAATAGTTTCTAGTAAAGTGGATTGACTTTTTTCAGCAAAAAACAGCTGATATTCGCTTTTTGAACTCCAAAACACTAATGAATATAAATTTTTATTAGAATCAATTGGTAATTTCTTCTGTCCCATTTTTCGGCTTCCAAATATTTTCTATTTATCGATTTTATCGGAAATCACAAAAATCAGTGAAACCTTAAAAACCATATCGATTAACTGCAAGTGTTACATAAATTTAGAACTTTATTGAATGTATGCCATTGCACAAACATCAAGGTTCAAAAATTTGTACCATAAAAATAAAATAAAACTTTTGAGCAGATTTTGTTTTTATTTCAACCACGTTTCCCTCACGTACGATGCTATAAAAGCTAAACATTGTTGAAATATTCTGCTTTCCGACGGTTATACAACCGTATCAGATCTGAAGATTTATTAATTTTAAAGTGGTACACTGCACATCGACAAAAAAACCCAAAAAAATACCCCTGGAGAATCCAGCCCAAAAATATATTTCAGAATATGCAATTAAAAACCTCATTACGTGCTTTAAAGGTTATTTAAAACTCATTAAATTCACAAATTTCGTGGTCCGCTTGACCAATTAATACATTACAATATTAATTAGGAGGGAAAACTCAAAAGGTGGCGTTGAGATGGGAAGTTGATGTCCGAGAGTATCGAGGTCACCATAGTTCAAGTGGTAGAACAGCGTCGTATGTAGCCGAAGATCGTGGGTTCGAATCCCACTCGTGGCATTGACTTTTTTATTTCCACTAAAAACATTCATTAATTGTACTTATTTAAAACGAATTCGTTTTTTACTTATTTTTCCAGAAACGTCTTTTTATATATTTATTCTCATATAATATCATTCTGCATATTATTTTCTTAGTCAAGGTTTAAAAAAATCAACTGATATAATTTTAAATCAGGTCTATTAGTAAATACAGTCAAATAGGTTCCCCAAGTTTTTCCAGTTTTTGGCTCAAAAGTTTGTAATCATGTATCAAATGCCTTGGTCATGTCCAAAATTAAACCTGCTACCCTTCTCCCCGTCAGCATTCATATCAGGTACATTAATTACAAAAACCCCAAGTGAGGTTCAGCAAACGAGTAGGGCAGTTTTTCGGATCGTTACCTGTGCGGACGAGACCCCCCATTGAACACACATGTCCAGAGGTGGAGCTGGGGAGACAAGCACCATTTCCCCATGCAACACCTCCTAAAACTCCCTGTACCGTTGAAACCCCCTATCCAGAGAGGAGGAAAGACGAAATAAGGGCCCTGCAAGCGAATCTCCAACATACGAGGGCTGCTTTAGCCGTGTTATGCAGGAGATTCGAAACTAAGGGGGTTGGGTATAGTCCATCAATCTTCAAGAAGGCTGATAATCTTTAGGGCCTCCCTAGCGTCGCGATAGTCACTTCATTGAGAGTGGTGAAAGTAATCTATTTGCCAAAAGTGGGTAGGGACACAGATCAACCACCTAGTTTATACAGAACGATCTGTTATGCAGAAAATATTGCAGAAACTAATGGATAACCACAAAATGGGCCCAACACTGAAAACTAACCCACTCAGTGTTTGGTGATCTAAGAAATTAAAGCTAACGGCGGTTCAGATCAACAGTACTGTTCAGCTGGCTTGTCTGAGCATCACTGGGGCAATGAGAACAACCCCACGGTTAGATGTCTGAGTCTACACATTTACTGCACATTTTTATCCAGGGAGAGGCCAGAGCCACAATTCATAGGATAATGCAGGGACAGGCTCCAATAGCTGATTCATTCATTTAACAAGGCGGAACTAAAGTTTCGAGTGTAGTTTCAAGTAGAAAAAATTTTGGGGGATGCCTGCTGATGCCATGACCCCTAAATTCAGTTTTGAGGAAATGTTTCTATTCAAAATAACTTGTAGAGCACACTGAGAGAAAGGGGACCATGTCTGGTTTACATATGGCTCCAAATCAAAAGCTGGCATTGGAAATAAACCAAGGACTAGAATTCATATAAGCCTGGACAATGTGCCACAAGCGGAAAGCCTGAAGTCAATTGCGGACGATAAAGTCTATTCTTTTGGAACTGCATTCGTGTCCTGTCAGACGCTGGAGAAAGTAACGTAGAGTAAGTAACAAAATTACCCTTTCTGGGAGAGAGGGTTCACAGAGCAGAGGGAAGAGCATGAGGACACCTATTGATTCTGAGCTCTTTTGTGGCTTACCAAACTGCCAAAAATGGGGTTCCATTAGGCAATGGATTAATAATAAGTCTTCCGTTCAATGGGGCAGAGGAATACGAAAAAAATGATCAAAGGACCATCGCAGAAAGTAACCGCAGAACTACTAACTAAATCTAGGACGTGCTAGGGCTAGAATAATAATTAGACTGCTAGCCGGACAACGCAGACTCCGCATGTGTATAGACTCGGAGAGGCAGAAACACACCTGTGCAGATATTGGAGAACACGTCCTCTGTTGGTGCAAAGGCCTACGTAGGCTGAGATTCGTAATTTTGGTAGAGAAAAACCAGGGCCTGAAATCCTTCAAAACGGAGCACCTGAAAAAGCTTTGGGGTCGGGTAAAAAGCCTCAAGCTTAACGAGCAGCTATAGTTAAAAATACGCATTTCATTCTTTTTGAAATTCAAATTGCTTACAATTAATAATTTTATTTTTTACTAAAAAAAGATACAATTTATACAACCATGGACAATAGCGAAAAACAAAAACCAGTAATGTTCTTTATGACTGATATCTCCTTTTTTTAAGTATGTTTAAGCATGTTTAACTCCTTATGGATACCCGATATTCAAATGGTTGAGGAAATCTCTTGAGACAACTCGAGTTTATTCCAGAAATGCCAGGTGTCTTATTATTTTTCAATGTTAAAATAGTTCCATCACTCCAATATCATTATGTTACTCATGAATAAGGATCAAGGCCTAATTATTTTCCTGCAGGAAGTTTCACTTTTCAAACCTGCGATTTTACTTATATCTCGAACAGTTTCTAATTAATAAAAAAATGAAAACCTATGCAGAACTTGGATAATTGAATTGTTACCGTCACCTTAAATTATTTTATACTTACTGCTATCTCAGTAATCAATTTATCAATGTAATAGTGCAGTTATGAGCGATTTCAGGAGTTTTGTTAATTATATAATTTTTGTAAGTTTTGAATTATTAGGAATTTTTTTTGAGATAATGTTTATAAATTATGTTTCGTCATGTTTATTTCTATTGTAATCATTATCCATTTTTTGATTATGATTATATTTGATGAGGAACTATAAAAAAATTTTAAATCGGATATTTTTGATGCCCAAACGTTAATATTTCTGGCCAATAATATTTTATGCCAGATTTTTAACTTATAAAATATAATTGGGAAAATCTTTGAGAATTAACATTTATTTACAGTAATGTTTGTTTATCTTTTTCTTTATCCTGGAACAATATATTTCATTATAAAAATTTATCAGCATTTTTTAGTATGATCGATAAGAGAAAATTAGAAGAGAGTTTTTAATGATCTGGAGGTGAATTTTTAACTTAAATATATTAACACTATTCTTGCATTGAAATATACCATTTAGGAAACAATATTACATAAGTAGTTAAATGGAGGAAATTTCTGTACATTGTATGATGTTTGACCCCTAGCCACCCATGAAAATCTTTTCCTTGCCATCATTAATAAACACCCACCAAGCAGAAAATTGTCGAATGACCAGTTGGTACGGCGATAATTGACGGTTTAGTAAACGGCCAATTTTTCTTAATTTCAGGTTTTTATATTTAATGTATATCTGGGAGGGACAACGTGCTATCAAGTTGGGCCGTTCTGTTCGTATAAAAGTCTTTTATTTGTTTCCCTAGGGATCAGAACTATTTCGCATAGCAAAATGCTTCGTGCCAGGACTTTTTTTGCATTTCTGTCACTATGCGTGATCGCGGTAAGTCGTTTCTCTAGTAATTATTTATTTTATTTATTGAATATAGATAGAGAATATGTTCAAAAACAAAGGTGTTTTTTTTAAGTATAAAAATTATTTAAACACCTTCCTCAAGACACTTGACGAAACTGCTCAGTATTTCACACTGACCAATCATCAATGAGAGAACCGAAAAAAAAAACACTAAACAAACTAAAGACGATAAGGACACAACACTACTTTCTGAATACCTTCCAACCTTCTTCTTCCTACCTATGTAGTGGGCCAAAACAGACGAAGACAAAGCATGGCTCTTTGCTGAGTACTATTCTGATGTCATCATTTTCTACCCAGGCATACAGATGTCAGCCCACATTGCAGAGGTTGGACAGCGAATAAATTCACCTTTCCAGGTTATATAACCTCCCAAGTCTTTTCTCCTTTCTACTTTAACTTCCTGAAAGGTCCTATGATATGACCTAATAAGGTCAACCGGAGCTTTTTCTGATATACATCCACAAAGCTGTACTAGAACAACATACTTCTCAATACAGTGAAAATATTCAACACAGTAAGAGAAACGTCCAGGATTCGAATCCGACATTCTTACAATTTTTTCTCAAAAACACCTGCTCTCCGAGGGTTCAAATAACCTCGTAGTTGAAATCCTCTTAAAAAATATGTTAAAAAAATGTAATATCCTATCCAACAGATCGGTACTGCCGCATCGCTCAGGGGGTTGCCTTTTCTACTTATAGCCCCCAAGGCAGCATCCTGCGGCCCATACTATTCACGATATATACACACGACATTCTTGTTTTTCGTAACGATACTGTATGTTCTTATGCTGACGTCCAATCCCTAGTTAGTCATAACACTTAAGTCTATTTAAACTGTAACCAGTCTTTGTCTCGCAGAGGGAGAATAAAAATTAACGAAAATAAATCCATCCACATTGACTTTTACAATTATAAAAATCCATTTGTCCCACAGTATATTCAATGGAATTTCAATGGAAAAGCATTCCAACCTCAAATATTGTGCGATACCTGGGACCTAAAAAAGAAGAATCCTCCACATACGGCTGAAAAGTGTAACCTAACTAACGAACCAAATTTAGATTACTTGACTTCTAACTTACACCTTACTAAGAAACTAAAGGATTTACAAGTCCCTCCTTTGACTTATATATACATTCGGAATTGATGTTTGAGGACTGTTAATCGGGAGGGATAAAAGTAAGGATTACAAAGGATTCCATATGTGGATATAAGTATTTTATTACTTAACAAAGAGAGCAAGAGGGGAATCACGGGGACTCTGAGCATCAATCATTTCATCTTAATACGGGCTTAGATGACCCTGCTTGACCGGAGTCATTGACATTGTTGACGCCCTCCTTTGTCTACGAATCTCACTTTTAGATATTTACAGGGATCAACGTCAGACATCTAATTTTTATAAAATCCATCCAATCAAAAATATTAAAACTTGGACCAAAATTTAGATCTTAACTCCAATCTAGTTGTCCAACAGCTTTCAAGAGGAAATCCCACAGGTCTTTTAATGCGATAATGGCAGAGATTTCTCTTGAGAAATTGATTGACTAGTTGTAAGGGAGTGTCATTTCTGGGCCAGTTCTCCCATTATGTGTAACATACATTTTCATTGGCTGTTATCTCATTTGTTTGCTGCGTCTAAAAATCGTAGTTATAAAATTCATAATAAATACAAACATTTATAAGCATACAGAAAATTAATCTTTTACTTATATTATTTGTACACATTATTTCTTTCAGTTGATCGGTAATGGCCAATTTTTCAGTTCTATTGACCAATCTCTTACTCAGCACCTGTGCTGTTGCAGTTGACAGGTCGATTTGTAGGGCAGGTCATTAATGAACAGTTTGGTACCACAAAATTCGTAAAGTTTTAATTATAAAGATATCGTTATCTGAGCGAAAAACATTCCAATTAACAAATCTATTCCTTTTAACTTAACAATTAAAAAGAAAATGTAAGAGATAGAAAATGTAGAAGCATTGTTCCTTTGTTTTTTATATATTATTATTTCCATAACGACGTAGGAAAATTGGATGAGTTAGTGGATATTGAAATTGTACTTGAAATGACTTATGAATTTTATTCATTACAAGCAACAAAAACAAAACTTAATCACACAATTTGAACAAAATAAAGCGATTTCGACACAGCGCACAAAATGTCCTTCTACTTCTACCCTCCTGCCGCTCGGCGCACCTCAGGTCACTTCTGACATGCATTACTATTCCTCAAGAAAGCAATGGTTAGGGATGGTTCGGGGGCGTCGGTTGCCGCAACGGTTTAGGCGTTGATATGGCGCTCGCGCTCGTCACTGTAAGGTGAAGGTCCCGGGTTCGAATGCAGAGTTGCTGGATTCGAACCCGACATACTTACAATATGCTGTACTGTACTGTACAATGCTGCTGTTGCGAACCTTAAAAAAATTAAAATAAAAATAAAAAACTACAGTCTCGTCTTAAATAAAACTATAATTATTTAGAGATCGTGAGATGCGGTCTGGTTGGTCATCACGATCTCTAAATAATCATTAATTAACGGACACTAAACACAACACAAAGTTCAATAAATAAAAATGACTACAGGCCCAAACCTGTAGAAAATTTAAAATGTTGAACATTATACGTCTTACATTAAAAAAAAAAAAAAAAAATAATGTGCGTGCAATAATGACTTTGTCTGATGTTAGAAATTTGAATGGTGAAATGTTTATTTTTGCGTTTATGACAATTGTCTATTTCTTAAAATAAAAAACTAAACTGAATTGTACGAAATAATCTTACTAAAAAAGAATACACATGGCTACAATTTAGGCTCAGCCATTAAAAACCTGATTTTAAAGTGATATTCCGATCTTCAGCCGAATTTCAAAATGAAAATACTTATGAAAGTTTTTCAGCATTTGTGCCCAAATTTCTAGATGAGTGGTGTGCTGCAATTTATATGATTTATGACTCAATTCTATTTTTTTTTTTTTTTGTAGCTACTCTGTTTTTATGGTATCGATAGGGCTTTATTTCTGCGGATTTTTCATTAAACCGTAGCGTAAGGTAGGTCTTGATTCATGCTGTCTTGTTGCTTCACATTGTAGTTGGAGACTGTCGATTTATTCCTTAGTTTTTTTAACTCTCTCCTTCGTTTTCCATTTTTTAAACGGGCTATAAAACAAACCATTTACCGTAAAAAAACTTTTCGCAATTTCCTTTAATATTGCTAAGTTACCTTAACGAAGTTTAGACGTTATCTTTCATTGAGTTCATAATGGAATGGTTTTCACCTTAAAAATGCAGGTGCTTATATTGAGTAATCTTGTAATCAAAACAGACCTTTCAAAAGAAAAAAAAAATTAAAATTTTTCTATACCCATTGCAGGCCTCAGCTTATAAGGAAGAGCTACGGAAGACAATGCAAGGATGTAAAAATGGCCAGGAAGTTACTGATGGTATGAATTTTTTTATTATTAAACTTTTTTATTTTATGATCTGGTTTGGTTTGAATGATTTATACCTTTTTTGAGAAAGGGAAGCGGAAAAAAGCCAGGGGCTACGGAGGGAATCGAACCCACGAACCCTGGTCTAGGTTTTCACACTAACCGCCGTCTCTTTGAATAATCTTTCAGGGGTTGCATCTTTGTAAAACTCTTTATCATTTATTTATTTTAAATATTGAGTCTTTGATATATTTCAAAAGGGGCGTAACAAAATAGATAATGTAATACAATTTTTTTAGTTTAATAGAAAATTTAATACCATGTTCAAGATCAGAGAGGCGGTCTTGACCTCGAACTTGATGTATGTTAGATTCATCTCAGTCGCAGCTCAACAAAAGATCAAAGAAAACAATCATTACATTCCTCACATCAAACATTTCTGAATAGTTAATTTTTGAACACTTTAGCTTTCCTTTCCCTAATTATCCTTGCCTACATAATCTTAGAAGGAAAATCAGGCCGAATTCCCATTTTTTCCCATTGTTGGCTCCTTTCACCTCAAAAAAGCATTCTGCATATAAAAATGTCTTTCTATCCCTAATTCCTTCCACACTCTACAAAATCTAACAAATATAAACATAAGATAGCAATATTTCTCAACACAACACACACAGAAAACAAACACTTTGAGTGAGTCTAAAATTTCTAGCATTGTATAAATTCATTTTTTTACATCCTACATGCATTGTTATAGTGTACACAATGTTTATAAATACCAGGCCTTGAAGACGATCTCAGTAAAGATCGAAACGTTGGCGCGATACAGAATTTGTTTTTATAAAACCTACGTTGAACCAGACCGCATCTCACGATCTCCAATGTCACAAAATACCAGTCGCTAATTTTAATAATGGTCCTAAAAAAACGAGCAAAAATTTAAACCCAAAATTAATTTCGTTTGAATTTCTTTTTTTCTCTCTAATTTTTCTTGTTGAGCAAAAAGAAAATATGTAAAATACGAGACTTGGTTCTGTAAATTAATTTGACAATGATGCTTTATTTGCAGTTTGTGTTTTCTAACATATTTGTATATTCCGCTAAAAATTAAGCATATTTAATTATTGCTAGGCGAATTGGAGGAATTCATGAAACCGCTCATTCCGACAACAACCGACGAAAAGTGCCTCATGGCCTGCGTCTTCAAAGCTTTCAACGTTGTAAGTACTGATAGATGATTTTCAATACCAAGTGCGTTAATAGTTTTTTAAAATTATCTATAGATAATTGACGGCACATACGATCCAAGGCTTGCCCTCGCTGTATCCCAGGACCTGATGAAGGACGACCCCGAGAAAGCGAAGAAGATCAAGGAAATCATTGAACATTGCGGAGATGACGGTAAATAATAAGTGTTATCCGTTTATTACATTACATATTATAATTTTTATTCCCGCAGTGCCCAAAAAAATGGACAACGAGTGCGATCTCGCTGGCGAGATAATGCAATGCGTTGTAAAATATGAGAAGGCCGTGAGTTTACTTTTATTACACTTTAACATTACTGCAAAGTGCATGCACTTTAAAAATGGCGTGATTTACAGATGGGATTGGCATAATTCTTTCTTAAACCGGAAGGAGAATGGACCATGTCTGCTGGCAGATCATATTGGAAAAACCTATACTTTCTAGTTATGTAAAAGTAATCTTGGACAAACGTTTTTAAAATAAAAATATTAGATGTTAAACACAATTGATTTTCTTTATTTTATGACCAATAAACCAGACAATTCAACAACAACATAAGGATATATCAAATATTCCGTCCAGATAGAAATTGTATTAGTTTTTAACTAATCTACAATTTTTTAAAAGTTATATATTTTTTAATTATTTAAATTTTTAAATATTTTTTTGTAACATGGAGTGGTTGAAGAGTGATGTGGTGAAGGTGGTGTATAGTCGAGTTGGTGTATGGTGTAAGAAGTGGGAAGGTGGATGTGGGGCGTGGGCAGTGCGCTGAACCAAAATCGACTTGTCTTATCTAATTACGAACTTAACGAATATTTAACAAAACGAGTACCCAATTTTTGTCACTGAAATTGAGTAACAGATCGAACTAGTTAGCTTAGTTCTAGACCCGAAAAATTCAGGACAGGATTTTAACCTCTTCCAAACAATTTACAAGTCACACAAATCACGAAAAAACTTTCTCGAGGAGAGTGCCCATAGCACTCAGACGACCCATCAAAAGCCAGCTAAACGAAAAAGAACTTTGTGGATTTGAGAGCTGCTTTTGATGGTGTAGATCGTCGGTGATTGTTTTTACAACTCATTGCCTTAGGATTTTCCTCAAAGATGGTCAACACTTTAAAATCCTTATTCTCTGCGAGTGTACGTGGTAAAGAGGGTATTTCAGAGTTTTTTAAAGTGCATTGTGGAGTGTGTCAGGATTGCCAGTTGAGCCCAATCTTATTCGCTCTCTTTTTACACGACCTCCCAAATGTCCTGGAATGTGGAATTCGTAATTAAAATATTAATGTTGACGATATATTTATCCTATCGGATAGTGCAACTGGCTTAAAAAGAAATATCAAACTATTTATTTGAACATTACTGTAAACAATGGAACGTCACAGTTAATTTAGAGAAGTCCAAAATCATGGTGTTTAGAAGAAGGGGTAGGTTGAGTTCTCTGGATCGCCTTTCTTTTCGGGGCAATTTCATCGAGATTGTAAATGAATATAAATATTTAAGAGTCATATTTACCTCGAGACTCTCTTGGACAAAGCACTTCTGTCGGAAGGCGTCAGTGCCGTCAGTGAATTAAGCCCAAATAACCTTCTTATTCAAAGAAACTATACCTATTAAAGTCAAGTATAATATTTTTAAGGTGATAAGTAGGGCAATTCTGTGCCAAGGCTGTCAAATGTGGGGGATACCAGAGGCTTGAAACAACAGAAAAAGTGCAACGTTTTTTTGTAAGAAAGTTGTTCACATTGCGATCTGGTACTCCAAACTATATATTGTATTTAGACACCAACTTGGATTTAATTTTGGTGTATACACTTAAGCTTGACTACTCCTATATTGTGAAAGTTCTGATATCTCCTGATACTAGCTACACAAAGATAACAGCGTTGGGGCGGTGATTAAAGACTAATATTCCAAGGTTCGCTCACTGGAAATATTTGCTGGAACGCCCTTCCTCATATCCTTGACAATTTTCAATTCTTATTTATCAAATTAATAAACTACATCACGAAAGAATGCCTGTCACGTGTCGAAGCATCTATGCATCTTACATTTCACAAGAAGGTACAAATTTCTCCTGCATTGTTCGACCTACATGAAGATAATTTTGACGGTCTTCATCTCAATGAGTTACGATGGCTATTTAAGATAATAAGTGAGGTTTTGCACTTAAACTCGGAAGTTTGGATCAGAGGGGAATTGGGAATTTATTCTTTGTGTAATTCACGATCTATTGAAACTGTATACCAGTTCTTGGCAGAGGGCTCATCCCTGGGCGAGATTCGGTTGTTGAATGTCGGATGTTTCTCTCTCCCCAAGGTTGACCTGTTACGATTTTTGAGTGGCTCAAATTCGCGGCTCTAAATTAGTTGCGCTAGGCATGCATTGAATTACAGATATGAATTAATTAATGAGTTTAATTTTCGATTTCTATTGTATAACCTGTATTTCCGCTCTCTTTCGCATTTTGTCCGTTTTTGTTTCTCCTTTTTTTGTATTGCGTAGGCTATAACTTTTATTTTATTTTATGGTGTATTTTTTCGTTTCTGATTGTTTAATCAACGACCTCTGGCAGACGGATCCAAGATCCATAGCCTTAAATGCTTTGAAATCTAAATTGTCTTTTTTCCTTTTTTTATGTTTAATAAAACATTATTATTACTTTAAACGAAAACGCTTCGAAATCAGGGATGATAGGGATGAGCAAGAGACGATGGTTATTGTCCAATCCACACCACCAGTGGATCAAAAATATTTAAATCCCAACCTGTTAGACCCAAACCGGGTCCGAATAATCAAAATGGGTGCGTGCACTAATAATATAAATTGTTTCGCTTGGTTATTATCTCAACTAAAGATTAAATACACTAACACACTTCCGACTAAAGAATTAACTCAAACTCTTAGGTATACATGCGAAACAAAAAACATAAATTTGCGGTTTTTGCAATTAATGCCCACTTGATTCTACCGAAGAAAAATATCCTAGACCAAACCACGCATAATAATAATGTTGCGTTCATATACGAAACATGGCTTGTTCCGCAAGTAGCCTTCGAATGTAACAACAACTACTGCATTTGACTGGATAAAGCCGGCTCAAAAGCAGGTATTGCTATCCTATTGAAAAATAATATACAGTTCAAACAGCTGGATGTCTCTACACATTTCAAGGAAGAGGCGGTAGGTGCACTGTTTACATTAAACGCCCGTATGCCAACAAATTATTTAATTAAAAAAGACTGCACAGAAGTGGTGGGACCGAAAAATCAGTACAAAACATTCTCCCGACTATTGAAATGTCATTTCCGCTTGAAAATTTTAGAGGAATGAAAGGCCTTCTCCTTGTTTCGCCGTCATTGCTACAAGCAGTTTCGCAACTCACTTAAAGTAATCGATTGGGTGATCGATTCGTTTAGATGAGTCAATTCTTTGAAACGATACTCCATTCTTTTGTCCATCTCCACGCTCAATGTTAACATGCCCTTATGTCAACAAATGATTTAAAGAAGACTCACTGAAGTGGGGCGACCGAAAAACAGTATAAAACATGCTCCCAACTAAAGAAAATATCATTTCCGTTGGAAAAATTTTTACCAAAATGAATCGCCTTCTCCTTGTTTTCGCCGTTATTGCTACAAGCAGTTTTGCTTCGCAGGTAGTAGATATTACTATAATTACAAATATATTAATTAATTTTTTTCCTGTATGATGTATATAGTTAGTAATATAAAACAATGTAATAACATTTAATACACTAAAAGCAATAAATATATAATATAACATTAGAATAATATAAATAACAATAGATCTGATACATATTCCTACACTCTTTAAAGTAATAGGTTTCTGTTTAAATGTTTCAAATAAAATATCAACTAGTGCTTTTGTTTCAGATAGAACAAAATTATAGCGATGCTATTAGAAACGCATGGCATGTTTGTAGGCCTGCTAATATGACGGACGGTATGGCAGTGGAGTAAAAGTAATAAAAATAATTGAAAGTCTAAAAAAGTCTTTTCTTCTCAGAAACTTACTTTGGCATGATAGAGAGGAATGCAGTTCCAAAAACGAGGGAGGAAAAAGTAAATGAATTAAAATTTTTATTTTTTTGCATCAATGGCCCTCACACCTGTCATGTTTTTGGTGTAATTTCCATTTTATGTCCTCCACTTTGATCCCTACCCATTATTCTTTTCTACTCAAAACTTTCCTCGTCTGCTTTATTGGTGTAAATATTTGTGCCTGGGTGGACATCGATTTTATATATCTAAATTCTATTCGCCAGGGACACACATACTGTTCGTGACCCGCAATTTTATACACTGGTCATTTACCCAAACAAGAACACAATTATTTGGCCAGTTTCGGAAGTTCTCAATATTCCGATAGTAAACTGTCCTCACTCACACTTTCTCAAAAATAAGAGGTGGACCTATGCGCTATTTTAAATTCCATCCGTGGTCTCTTCTCTTTCACTCTTGAATATAAAAATTCAGACCTTTGACGTACTTAATATTATCTCCTTTCATTCACGACATTCCTTTCCAATAAATACACGCATATAAAATCAAATGAATCGTAGAAGGGCCGGGTTTAACAATCGATATGCGCTCAATCCTCTCAGATAATTAAATAATTACTCTATGTCATAATTGTTGTTTCAGGTTTGTTAGCTGTTTGGGTAGGTCCCACCTTTCTTGATACTCTCTTAGTCTATCTCATTCCTTTAATAAGTGTCTCACTGTTACCAGATTTCCGCACATTGAACCCACCAGTAGAAGGCCGTGCCTGATCTATCCTCAACCTTGTCATTTTTCCTTTATCTCGGTTCTCCAACTTCTCGACCGGCTATGGCCACACTGGACAGTAGGCCTGACGTTCATACATAATAGATCAAATTCCTCATTTTCCTTTTCAAATCTGCCAGCCTGAATGAGATTTCCGGGTCGTGTGGGCCCCCTCTCGGTCGCTCGGTCTGCGCTTTCATTGCACATCTTGTTTAACTTACTTTTACGAAGTTACGAATGTTTATTAAAACTTTAAATCGATTTGTATTTTGCAGTGCTTTAAATATTGTTTGTCAAAAGAATTGGGACATGTAAGTATGATAGATTGATAGTTATTGACAAAATAAAAGATATTAAGAGTAATATATTTTTGAAATAGATGAACGGCAATACAGTAAATTCAAAAGCAGTGAAGGATTCTAACAAAAAACTATTTACCGATGCCAGTGAGGCAGCCAAGGTTAATGGAATGTGGGATACTTGTCTGTCCACTGGTACGAAAATCGTATATTTATTATAAAACCCCTTGATCATTTTATAATTCCTATTGTATACATAATTTCACAGTCGGAATAAAGGCTGACGAATGTGAGACCTCGACTGCACTTACCCTTTGTATGGTGTCAGCAATCGTTGGGGTAAGTTAATTATCTTAAAAGCATTTGAAAAATCAGCAAATATCTTAAAAACTAATACTAATATAAAATGAATATATATTTTGTAATCCAGGGAGGCGTATCACTTCCAACCATGGCCCCTCCTGGCAATGGTTACAAATATAAGAAGTAATCTATAAGTCGTTGTGTTTTACTATCGACATTTTTGGAGTCTGGTGGAATGGAAAAAAAAACAAAGCGAAGAAAAATAATTATTGACTTGTAATAAAGTTTTTTCGCCATTAGAAGAATTACCATTTCTTTATTAAATTAATTTTGTTGTTATTATGTAATATGTTTTTGGTACAGGGTCAAACGATCCAACTGGATGACTGGGTTTTTCATAAAAGTCTATTTGTTGTCGGGTTTCATTCGATGCAGGGTTACCGCGACCTTTACCCTACCGTCTTGAGCTTACTGAAGATCTTTTATTGCGACTTGAATAACACAACTTTTTCGGCGAATGTCGTAAAAAGGTGAAATGAATCATAAAATCTGAACGATTAAAAATTAATCTAAATAAAAAGTAAAGGAATGTAAAAAAACGTACTTCGGCCAGAAACGGCAGTCATGTCGAGCAACAAATATTAGATTCAATAACATGAAAAAAATCAATCAACACGATTCAACAATAATATTTAAAATAATGCGGATTTATGAAACAAGCGCAATATGTAAGCACATACGAGGCTTGCCCTCCTGTGCCCGTACCTGATAAATGGCGACCCCAAGAAAATAAAGAAGATGAAGGATATCATTGGAGATGACGGTAAATGATATGTTTTATCCGTTTATTATATTATATATTATAGTTTTGAATCCCGCAGTCCTCAAAAAATGATAAAATAGGGGGACTGAACGCCCATAATAATCGGTTGCGGCTCCAGGCGACAGTCGGGGCGGCTCGTCATTGAATCATGGCGTTTCAAGAGGAGGACGTCACTGTTGCTAATTCTTTTCTCAAAATAACTATTGTCTATTGTTCAACTATTGTTTGCAAAATAATTGAAGAACAAACTGGACCATCTTATAATAGAAAAAAATAGCATTAAAGCTGAAAATGTGGTTAACATCACATTGGTGAACACAATATTTTTACAATTGCGTAAAAAGGTACGGCTACTGATAATAGAGATCAACATAATAACAATGACCAGAGTCCGTCTGTCCAGATACAAATAAGTAAAAGAAACTGAAGTAATTAAGAAAGAATTAAGAAAAATATTATTTTTTTATAAAATGAAAATTAAATTCTCCACAAAAAACTATCTGCATTTTAAAGCGGTAATGGTATATGAATAATAATCAACCAATTATTTCCATATAAAATGGCTAAACACTGATCATCGCCACCATTGGGGCTACCTTGGGGTTTACTTAGTAGATTTACTTGGAACCCACACACACGATTAAAACGGCAAGAACCTTAACAAAAGATACGGACTACACCGACACTTTGGATCCAAACACGTTTCTACACTTTTCATTCTAAACTCCCTCTAACTTTACTCACAAGCCCTAACTCTTTCCTCAACATCTCACCCTTACAATCCTCCACGCCGTTTAAAACGACGATGGCCTCGTGACATTCTTTCTAACCACCGAATTAACTTTGACCCCCCCCCCAAATAAAATAAAAGTTGGTTCCTCTCCCTACTGCCTCCTGGTCCGACAGATTTGTTTACAACTATTTGCTCAATATATATTATGTATAGATAGCAATAAATAAAATAAACATCAAAATCTGAAAAGTAAATTTAACTTCTGTTCATTGTTATTTCATGCGTAATTAATAAATTGTTTAAATTTGAATTAAATTTTATTATAAAAACGCACCCGTTCGATTTGTATTCAGGATCAATCAAGACATCTGGGCTCTGTTCCTAGCAAAAAGGATTCATAGTTGGGGCCGTCTTGTCGATTCAAGTAGAAACCGAAACATAAAGGATGCACAAATAACTTAAAATTTCTCGTGTTTTGTATTTAAAAAAAGATAAATTAACCTTCTTACTTTCATATGTATAAATGTAAATATATTTAATCTATTTATGTTGTATTTATCTATACAAAAGAATAACATTAATTGAATCATTTGGAGTTGTATAAATTATTTCAATAAAATATGACATATGTTATTTTCATAAGCTACAAAAAATAAATGATTAGAAGAATTAAAAATATCACAATGAATTAAAATGAGTCGCTTTATCTTACAATGCAAAGAGAGATTTTTAGGTTTTACATTTCTTTCTGCCCTCGTCGACAAGCTTATCAAGGTCGGCGTCCCAGCCGGCCAACTTGGCGAGTCGTACCACGCTCGCGTCGCAGTCGCCGTCCAAGAAAATGTCTTTGGAATTGCCTTTGAAACTGATACCGAGGCTCTCTCCGACCTTGCCCTTGTTGATGATAAGCCTCGGGCACTTATTGCCGACCCTAGTGACGAGAGAAGCGACCGGCTGGACGGAGAGGGAAGAACCCATGATTATCAGCAGGTCGCACTTAGGAAAATCCTTCTGCGCCTTGACGAAAAATTCAACCGGCAGGTTTTCCCCGAAGAAGATTATGTCCGGCTTGACGACATGGTGACACTTTTCGCAGAGCGGGACCGGCTTAGCGGAGATGGCTTTCTTCATCCAATCGAACGAATACTCCTTGTTGCAATTGGTGCAGTGCGAAGTGTAGAATGTACCGTGGGCTTCGATCATCTTTTCGGGAGAGACGCCCGCCAATCTCTCCAGGCCGTCGATGTTCTGCGTGTAGTGTCGCAGGAGGATCCCTTTCTCCTCGAGTAGTTTTATGAAATAGTGGGACTTTGTCGGCTTGAACGTGCCGGGCATCAAGTCTCTCGCTAGCTGAAAGAAAGGTTCCGGCTTTTCTTGGAAATAGTCCAACTCAAATATGGCCTCCGAATAGGGCAAATTGAATTTCTTTAAATTGTCGTAAAGGCCTGTTCCGGGTGATCTGAAGTCGGGGATCCCTGCTGACGTGCTTATGCCGGCTCCGACGAGAGTGACTACGTTTTTAAACTGATCTGTCTTTAGCTTTTCTGCCAGACTGGACAAATTCGAAAAGGTGCTTTCGTCGACCGAGGAAATTTTAAGCGACGCCAATTGTTCCTCGAGTGACCTGCTCGAATCCTTCTTTTCCTTCTCCCGTCCGGCCATGTCTTTACTAATAGATTCTAATTTCTCAACATGTACGTCAGATTTGTTTTCCTTTGATTTTGAACTTTTATTACCCATATCTTCATTTTTATCAGGTGACTTCTCACTCGACTCCATCCTATTGCTTGATTTTTGACAGCTGCGGACAAACATATCACACAAATATTACAAAATCGAAATGACTAAGATACGTTTAACGTAACATCAAATTATTGTTATTTGGCTTATTAGACCTCCCTCCCAGACGATTCTACACTACAGGAATAATATCAATAAATTAATTACTTGACTTTACAAAGAGGTGCTTGTATGAAATTATGCTCAATTAATTTTTGTTACTTCTTACAGTTCTGTACGTTTTTTTAATTTTAACAAAGCATAACAAGCTTCCAACATAAAAATACAAAACATTTCTGATTGGACATTTTTTTGAAAAAATCAGATATTTATTGATTAGTTTTAACCTTAAACTAAACCGGTTGATCTGAAATAAAATGATTCACTCCCCCAATAACAATGTAAGCCATTTGTAAAAGTTGTAAATTAAGCTCATTACTTAGTGTAAATAAAGTACGACATCGAACAAAAAATTTATGAATAATATAAATAATAAAATCAAATCAAAATAAATTCAAATAAAATATATAACAATAAGATAACGTTTTTTATTTGCAACTTTATTGGATTAATTAAACTGGTATTTCCGCAATATCCGTTTTCAAATAATTCAGAAAAAAATAACATTTTTTAAAAGCAAAACTAACACTTTTTACATATATTCAACTTTTTTTAGGCGTTACCTATCATTCAAAACCAGCAATCGAATGACAATACAATATTTCCGAGATTGGGTTTATCAGTTTTCCAGCAGAGCGAATTTATACTAATCGATGAAAACTATTGTTTGATCTTTATCAAGACAAGTTTAGGAATTTTCAAAAGCCTTTTCTGGTTTATCTCGGAACAAATGCAATGGAAGGAAAACTGCAAAATCCCGTAATTTTTCTTAAGTTACATTCAGTTTCATTATAAGTGCCAACTGTTTCTAACCTCATTTTGGTATATATTCTTGGTCGATCTTGATTTCGTGTATCTGCTGGGTTGGATTAAAAATGTGAAAATACAATTTACACTCCTTCTTTTTCAATTCTTGTTGGATGGCTAATTAACATTAAAGAAATTACTTTATTTTTTTACTTCTTCAGATTTGATTGTTGGCGAATGGAAAAAATCTAGTCACTGCTCGCACTACAATTTAGTTTATTCCATGTCTTTTATCTCGTAAAATAGGTACAAAAATTAAATAAATCGAGAGGAACAACATTGTTTTGTTTGTCTTTCGTTCCTTTTAATTATAGTTGTAATAAAACAAGAATATAAGCATAAACTACAGGAAACTCTTATACATTCTCCAGGAAAACTGTTGTAAAATTCTTGACAATCTGTTCAAAAAAGACAAATGGAATAAGAGTATATGAATAAGGGGATGTTTCCATAGTCTTCCAAACTTTTTTTCATTTGATAAGTAAAAATGTTCAAATCATGGATGCTGGAATTCGATTTCTCAAATTAAAAGAAAAACATCTTGTACAACACAACCAAACCGTTCCGAAACAATCTTAAACTTAAAAAATAAATGTAAAAATAAAGTCCGCAAAATTGTTGGTAATGCTTACAATAAGTAGTAGACTAACCTATTTGAAAGTTTTTCAGGAAAATGTATGAACCAGAAATTCATGGGAGAAAACGTAAAAAAATAAATATATTTAAAATCGTTGAAAATGTTCGTAAAAATCAATCTTCAATAAAATACGGAACCTTTGTCGAAGGAGGGTTAAAATCCTGTTTGTATATCCAATACAAGAGTCTTAAGTCCTTGAGGACATCCTTAAGCTAAGAAATCGCCATGTTCTTCATAAAGATGAATTTATCCGTTAAAAACATTTTGTTTTCCAAAATAAGAAAAGTACTGTGAATGCTAGTAGTTCACTTCTGTCTCAGGTTTATTATGATTTACATATTAATAAAACCTATCGGGGGTATTGTTTTTTTACGAGGGTTCGCAACAGCAGAGGTATAAACCCTCAGGGTGCCGGTGTTTTTTGAAAAAACCAAAAAAAAAACCATTTGTTAGTATGTCGGTTTCGAATGCAAGGCCGTTGGATTCGAACCCGGGACCTTTACCTTACAGTGATGAGTGCCGTGTCAAAGACTAAACTGCGGCCACCGACGCCCGTAGGGGTATTCTTAGAAATATGTCTTCGACATCTTAGACCATTTTATTACAAAATTTTTGAAGTCCTTGGTACAAGAGGTCTTTGTTGCTGTGGTTTAATTCATACATTAAAAATTGTACTCAAAGAGTGAAGTTAAGTTGCAGCTTGAGTGCCAATATAAATTGTTGAACATGGGGTGCCAGGGATCTGTGATTGAGCCCTATACTTTTCCTCATGATTACTACGCCAGGACATAAAGGATTTCCTAACAGCCTTTGCTGGTCTTCAAGGGAAATTATTGGTAATTATAGAATGTAAATTATCCCGGTCTTTCTCCATTTTGGGAAAATACTTCGGAATAGAAAGACAAAGTTAATAAACTTTTGAAAAAATATAACTCACACAATCAAAGCAACTTTTTCGAATTAAATCCTCCAATCACCTAACTCTGGTGACCATCCCTTGCTGGGCGGTAGTAAACTTGGCCAATCAAAAGATTTCTAAAGACCTTTTTTTGTTAATCCTATTCAGGAATATGCACAACAGGCCAAATAGACGTTTGGCCTTCTAACGAAACGCAGATCTGTAATTAAACTGTTTGTTTAGTTGGCAACAAGGTTTTTTTAATGAACTCTTTAAATAATTTTGATCAAAATTTGATACAGGAAGTAAAAATTATTTGAAATATATCACCTGAGCCGTTTGTAGTAGCTTATACTCGAACGGTCGGTTCAACGAACTTTATAATTCACAAATAATTTGACGTAATTGATTAAAGATTTATTGGAAGTTTTTGTTTTCAAAACTAGCTTTTGGGTTCTTCTAGAGCATTCTTTAAATTATGTTGCTTGATGTTCGATACTGAAAATAAGGTCCTATCACTCGTCACCTTTTTGTGAGCTATAAAAAATCGAATTTAACATAAGGAATGTTCTTGAAAGGACAAAATATTGAAATTATTTATTTTGTGACTGAATAACTACTTGTATATGACATTGAATATACCGTCTAGGCTGGGTTGATACTTAATTTTGTACTGGTACAGTACTGGTTTGGTACTTTATTATGCTTTAATGTATACCTATAAATATTTTGTGTGGTGATTAGTGACCGTTAATTGATAATTATTTAGAAATCGTGAGATTTGAGTAGAAATACTTTGATTGAATATATAAAAAATATATTTTGCATTGCATAAATTCACTTTTCCACATCGAAAATGTAATTGTTAAATGTAAACAATCTTTGTCAATCCCAGGCAATGAAGATGATCTCAATAACGTTCGAAACGTGGCACGATAAAGAAAATGTTTTTCTTAAACCTACATTACACCAGACCGAATCTCACGATTTCTAAATAATTTTGACTAATGTTTATATGAGGATATTTGGAGCAATGGATGAACAAAAATATTTTTGCTTTGAAAACTTTTTTACTATCTGAGCTTCTGGGAATATTGGGGATTGTACTGTTTTGGTACGTGATTTTGTCGTAATGTATATCTTAATAATGGTCAACTAAATTACAAAACTTTCTGATGTCAGAGAAAATTATTTTAATTTCTTTAATTTATATAACAGTGTCATAATTAGTTAATAAACCATATGTTTAAAGTACAGAAATCGTAACAAAAACAATGATTGGTTGGATGTTAAGAGGCATTTCGTTTAACCCGATTTATTATAATATACTGTTTAAAAAGCGGTTAATCGTTAAATATTACTGAGAAAAATCAGCCTTAACAGTCAATAAAAGGAGGATTAAAAGTTTAATCTGTAATTCATATTGGTTTGATATTGTTTACTTGCTCTTACCACACACAATAGAAACAGTGTTTACAAAGCCGATGCTTTGTTAAAAACGCTTATTCAGTTGCCATTTCGTTAAAAAAATACTAGTTCTTAAAAAAAGTATTTTTCTCGCTGTTCTGAGTACAAATGAATTCACAACTCGCTTTCGACAACAATTGCTTATACTTACCAGACGTTTCAGAACGGCGTAGAACAAAGTTCTGATCGAGAAGGTTGTAATACGGTTTCAACCAAAGATGACTGGTGTCCGCTATCGACCGAAGACGGGAAATTTTTCCCCCCTTCTGCGCCTGCGATCCAATAACCTTGCACTATGTTCATTCCACTAAGTTCTTTATTTTTAAGTCTAAAAATCGGGGCTTACATGAACCTTGGTGATTTCTGCCCCTTGAAAAAAAGCACTCAAATTTTTTACGTAAAATGTCCTATCTGAAGAGTTGCAGTAATAATAAAATTCTTTTTAAAACATAATTTTTTCTGAGTTCATTTAATTAATGACTTCATTGTACAAAAAAAGATTAAAAACTTCAATTTGAGGACTTAAAACGAACCAAAATCTGAGCCAATAATATTAGAACAAAACACGTAAATGCCGAAGAAAAAAATGCCATAACATACCCTAGTGATGGAATTTTCTGACATTTTCTACGGAGATAAACTAACATTTACAAATCAAATTAGGCACAATCCTACATATATCCGGAAACATTTCAAGACGACGTAAATAACCAAATTGAAAAAAAAATTATTATTATTTTATTTAACTCTTGTGTACATACACATTATATTTTGCTAATAAATAATGATATACAGCACACTCAAAAAGTGGGATTAACATGGTATTTGAGGACGGGTCCTGCCCTATGGCAGTCCACACAATAATTCACTCATTAGAGTATAGTAATTTGAAATAAATATCTCATTATTAAATAAATTAACCTACTTTTTTTGTTTTAACTAAAACAATGTAACGTCAGGCGCACGTTTACACTATCACTTATTTACAATACACACATATTTACAATCTGTAGTCCGTATGATGCTTTCTTTTTAGCCGTCTTTGTTGGCGGGGTGGAAGCATATTCGCTGAAATTTGAGCAATTGCCGGATTCGGATGGGAGTCAGTTTTGGCAAGCAGCATCGAGTATCTCTTCTATAGTTCGTCTTCTACCGATGTCAACGATATTTCGTGGTGGAGCTGGTCATTCCTTACAAACCAGGGCACGTTTGTTATTAAACGTAATACACGATTCTGCAGCGTTTGTATCCGTTTTATTCGCGAGGTGGATGCAGAACACCAAATGGGCGAGTGATAAAACCATATTGGTTTTATTAGGCTTAGATAAAGGAGTCGCTTATGTGGGATTTGGACAGAATTGCTAGAGAGAATTGGTTTGATATTGCGAATTCGCAAGAGAATTCTCGTTACACATGAGGATATGTGGTTATTCCAGGTTAGATGCGTGTCCAAGTGGAGCCCTAAGTATTTTTATGAGTCCGCTTGAGGTACATTAATTCCACCCAGTAATATATGTGAGAGCCTTGAGGTCTTCTTATAAGTAAAGTTAATGAGTTTGGACTTGGTAGAATTCAGCTTAACTTTCCACTTTGCAGCCCACTCATCAATTTTTTGGCAATAATTCTGCATCTTCGTTTCTGCATCACTGAGCGTGATACTTTGGGACAGCGCTGCTTTGTCATCGGCAAATTGGGCTATTTCCATGTTGCTATCTGCTGGAAAGTCATGCTCGTAAAGAATGTAAAGGAGGGGTCCCAGCACACTTCCTTGAGGAACACCCGCTGAGATGTTGTGTACTTCCGAGTTCGCTCCTTTATAGCCGACAAAAAATGTCGATTAAATAAGACTTTACCAGCCGGTAGTAAGTATCTTGTAGCAACTTTTTGATCTTATATAGTAGGCCCTCGTGCCACACGCGATCGAAGGCCTTTTCAGTATCTATAAATAAACCTAGACAATACTTCTTTTCCTTATAAGTTTGTAGTATTTTATCCACTATTCTGTGAAGTTGCCACGGACAAGAATGAGATGCTCTGAATCCAAATTGTGTGTTCGGTATTACAGGACTTAAATAACTGAGAAGCATTGGAAATATTAGTCGCTCCAGGATCTTCGATAGTGTAGACAACAAACTTATTGGTCGATAACTGGTCAGTTTATCCCATTCTTTTTTGACTTTATGTATAAGTACCACTTTAGAAATTTTACATTTTTTTGGAAATGTGTGCTGTTCGAAGGATGCCATTGTATATTTGTGTTAATAGTACCAGACATTTTCTAGGCATATGAATCAATAGTGGCCTTACGATCATGTCCATACCTGGTGCTTTTTTTGTTTTTATTTTCTGAATTACACGGTGAACCTGAGATGGAGTGAAGGAATCATAAAAAGGTGACAATTGGAAGGGAGCTTGAAGAGATTCCTGTACCATTTCCGTTGTTTGTGGATTGTCAACAATTAAATGAACTCCGAATAAAAATTATTGTTTAAAAATAATTTTATTATAAGAGCTACAACTGTTCAGAAGGGGCTTAGAGCACATAGTGATTAAAATTACAATAATAAACCTATAGGAAGGGAAGGGGGTTTTAGATTAGTTATCAGTGGACATAGTATCAGCAGTGTCGGATTACTGTTTCCTTTCCTGTAACTAATGACATTTGGCTGAAACTGCTCTCGGAAAAGATGCCCGAAAATTTCAACTTTTTCCTCAGGACTGGTCGCCCACCCAACTTGAGTTTTAAGAGGAGATCGAGGAATGATCCATCTTGCGTGTGTGTAGCTTAACAAATTCCATTTCTCTGTAGAGCGCCTTTTCCTCCAGTAATGCATACTTAAGATCTTCAGTGGCTTTGTTTCACTATCTTTTGTCACGTGGAGATCTAGTGTTCATATAACGGGTTCGGGCACGTTTCTTCGTTTCATGAAGACATCTGATATTAAAGGAGAAACGTCTCTTGCACATTGGTATTTTCTGGGCACTATGTTTAGCCGATATCATTGCCGTAAATTGAATGCTATTAGTAATTTTCTCAACTGCGTTATCTATATCTTCTTCCGTTTTTATCGGAATATTTACATTACAGAGGTGGTTGAGAGAGACCTTGTAGATATTCGAATTCATATTTTGTGCCATAAGGGTTATTGTTGGTTTCATATTCGGTGGTAATAACAAAACACTAAGGCGCCTTTCTAGGACATATTGTGTCAGACTAAACAGTCAAACCTAACCCAACAATAGATAAGTGCTGCAAACTACCCCTCCCCCCAGAAAAAAGACCAACCAAATAAAAGGATTTCTAGGTCTATTACAGTATTACAGGAAATTTATCCTTAACTTCGCACACTTGATGAAACCATTAAAACAAAATGTTTAACAAACCCGCAAATATAGACATACATACGTACTCATCAACGAACATATTCTAAAGTACCCAGACTTTACCAAAACGTTCCATTTGACCACTGACGCTAGCAACTTGGCGCAGTGTTGAGCCAAGACTAAAACTGAAAGAATATAACTTTGAGATTAAATTCTAACACAGACGCTCTATCTAGTGTAGAAATACACAGAAACGAAGGAAACTCTGTCAAACCCGAGACTTTCCGTTTACGAACTCTTGACCTAAACGAAATCTTAACAGAAGTGCTACATGACAGAAACGAAAACTCATCAAACGAACAAATAAACGAAATTATTGCGGCACTGACTAATACAAATCCGGACTGATAAGATATCGCTAGTAGGAAACCCACCGGACGATAGTGACGTAGAAAGAATTAGGGAGAAACTATCAAAGCGACACAGAAATTGAGGTACCTTTCGTTGAAGGTCCAATAAATTATTGCAAAAACCAAATCATAATGTCACTTGTAAACATATCAAAATTATACGAGAACAAAGCAAGGTTAATTGTAGAAATCTAAAAAAACAATTTCGCCTCGGACATGGTTTGAGTTTATTGTACCGAAAGTAAAATACGGAATTTATTTCGAAGAGACTTTTTACGAAGACTTTTGCAGTATTATGAAATAATACTTTAAGGAATCTGAGTTAATACTATTTCTTTACTGTACAAAACTACTGGACGTAACGGAACAAAATGAGATGCTGGAAGTAATTGATTGTTATCACAACGAAAAGACAAATCACAGAGGAATAGACGAAACGTATAACCAAATAATATAATTAGTAACCACATAAATATAAACAAATCTATAAATAAATGCGAGTTGCGTCTAAAGACAAAATACGACAGAACGTTAATTAATGTATTAATTATTGTGAATATTAGAAATTAGAATAGAAATCTTCATAGGTAATATGCCAGTGTAGCCCTCCACCCAAAAAAGGGTATTTTAGATGCTCCATAAGGAAAACAAAAATGAAAGGCCTTCTTGTTTCGGCCGTCATTGCAACAAGCTGTCAGTGGCGAGAAGTATTATTATTA
Organism: Cimex hemipterus; assembly: GCA_039619505.1. Taxonomy (NCBI): domain Eukaryota; kingdom Metazoa; phylum Arthropoda; class Insecta; order Hemiptera; family Cimicidae; genus Cimex; species Cimex hemipterus. Next base: position 12,885,196 of record CM077105.1, read on the forward strand.
TTACAAATATATTAATTAATGTTTTTACTTTGGGCTATGTATATAGTTATTAATATAAAACAATATAATAAAAGTTCAATATACTAAAAATCAATTAATACATAATATAACAGTAGATTAATATGATCTTCAAAAATATAAAAGTTTAAACATTATCTGGATATACTGATGCATTTAATGATGAATACGAATCGAATATCGTAAAATTGAGTACTTGGTTAAGATTTTTATTTTGAAGCGGTAATTGAATTTATCATTTGTAGTCCTTTATGTACGAGCAATAATGCACATGTATCAATTTTCAATAAACTACGAAGCTTCTCTCTCGTTCACCTTCATCCGTCAGTCTTATACATGCCTATATTAAAGACACTCCTTGTTAAATTGATTGACTCAACTAGGGTTTTTATTTCAGGTAGAAAAAATTTTCAGCGATAAAGTTAAAAGCGCCTGGGAGACATGTAAGACTGACAGCTTGTCGGCCGGTATGGCAGTGCAGTAAAAATAATTTTAAAAAAAGAAAAAAAAAATTCCTTTCAGGATCATATCACGAAATGACAGTGGGGCGTGCGCCGGCTACTACTACTCAAGAAAAAGTGAATGAAGTTTATTTATATTTTATTTTTCCCCCGCCAATCAGCATTAATGGTCATTACCGGCACATATTTTTTGTTGTTGGGGGTGATCTACATTTTAAGTCTCCCATTTTGATCCCTGATGTTTAGTCTTTTCTATTCAAAAATTTATTTCTTTTCCTGATGTAAATATGGGTGGACATCAGTTTTATATTTCTAAATTCTATTCGCCTGGGACACACACTGTTCATGACCCGCAATTTTATACACTGGTCATTTCATACTTATTTGGCCGGTTTCCAGAGTACTCAATATTCCGATAATAATCTGTCCTCACTCACACTTTCTCAAAAATACCAGGGGGATCTATGCGCAATTTTAAATTCCATCAAAGGTCTCCCTCTTTCACTCCTGACTATAAAAATTCAGAACTTCGACGTACTTAATGTTATGTCCGTTCATTCACGACATTCCTCTACAATAAATACACACATATCAAATCAAAGGAATCGTAGAAGGGCCGGGTATAAAAAATCGATATGCGCTCACTCCTCTCAGATAATTAAATAATTACTCTATGTCGTAACTGTTGTTTCAGGGATGTTCGCTGTTTGGGTAGGTCCCACCTTTCTTGATGCTCTCTTAGTCTATCTCATTCCTTTAATAAGTGTCTCACTGTTACCAGATTTCCGCACATTGAACAGCGTTTGCGTGTTCTTCCCACCAGGAGAAGGCCGTGCCTGATCTATCCTCAACCTTGTCATTTTTCCTTTATCGCGATTCCCAACGTTCTCCACCGGCTACGGTCACTTCGTTTCCTTGCATACTTTCAATTTCTCATCTATCTCATTTCAATGGGTCAATAGATCATGAGAATATAACAAATTCCTCATTTTCCTTTTCAAATCTGCCGGACTGATTGAGTTTTGAGAGTTTTGGGGTTATTGTCCCGTAGCCCAACGTGGCCCGGATCATGATCTTGTTTAACTTACTTTTACGATGTTTATTAATATTTTATACCGATTTGCATTTTCCAGTGCTTTAAATATTGTGTGCATAAAGAATTGGGACATGTTAGCATGATAGATTGATAGCTATTGAAAAAATCAAAGATGGAAAGAGTAACGTATTTTTGAAATAGATGGACGGCAATAAAGTAAAGCAAGCAGAAGACCTGGAGAATACCAAAAAACCAATTTACCGACGCAGATCGTCTAGCAAAGTTTTCAGGCGTGTGGAAAGCTTTTATAACCGAAAGTACGAAAATTTTACATATATTATAAAACCCCTTGAGCATTTTAAAATACTCATAGTCAACATAATTTCACAGCCGGAACAAAGACAAATGAATGTGAGACCGCACGCATGGTAAGTCAATTATTTCTAAAGCATTTGAAAATTCAAGAAATGTCTTAAAAGCTAGTACTAATTCATTTTATAATGAATATATTCTTTGAATTGCAGCCTGACATGCATTTTTCAGAGTTAAAAGTACAACTTTCTTCCACTGTTAGCAGCGAAACTGATGAAGCATAAGATATAATATATAAGATCATCTATAAACTGTTTTGTGCTTTACTACCGCCCTTTTTTGAGTTGATAGAATTGAAAAAACTATTGACTTGTAGTAAAGTTTTTTGTCTTTTCATAGCAAACAAATGTATATTCTCTATGTCCCCTCTTCCTTGTTTTACAATAATTAATTAAGTTTTTTTATTATGGTTCTACACACAGATTTGTTTGCAACGATCCGGATTTCAAGCAGGAGTTACAAGTACGTCTCGACATGAATAGTAGAGAGTAGTATCTTAGAAATCATGTCGAGAGATTATACCGTGATTATAAAGAATTATCGTTTCTTTATTAAATTAATTTTGTAGTTGTTATGTAGCTAGGGCTCTAAGTGCTGTCTGACCGTCAGAGATAATAAACTTCCAGGAATGTATTCTTAGCGTTTCTATTTCTCTGGCGCATTGTTCAATCGTTATGATTTCAGAAAGGAAAACTGTTGCATATTTACCTAGGTTTACCGTGAGTTCGGACTTTAGGTTTATCTCGAAGACTCCAGCTTCCGTACCTTTGTCGGTTTTGGAGGCGTCAATATACTAGTAGGAGTTTGCCGTTCGCGGTGTTCCTTTGGCCCATTCTTCTCGTTCTGATCTCTGTACCTGGTACTTTTTAATGAATTATTCCGAAATCGTGAGATGCGGAGAAAAACGTTTTCTTTATCGTGCCAACGTTTCATTTTCACATTTAACAGTAAACAATGTTTGTAAATCCCAGGCCATGAAGATGATCTCAATAACGAGAAACGTTGGCACGATAAAGAAAACGTTTTTCTGAAACTTACATCATACCAGATCCCATCTCACGATTTCGGAATAATTATCATCTACCGGTCATTAATCACCACAAACGTTTTAGTAAAGTTGTACTTTGGAGTAGTGGCTATCATAGTCCGGAATAGCATCTGCCTGAATCCCCTCCCTCAGTTTACATTGTTTACACGGCAGGATGCAGATGGTTATCCATTTATGAGTCTGTGGGCTAGATTTAACAACACTTCCAGGGTCACAGCTGGCGTTGTGCTCCTGCCTCCAGTTTGACACTGAGGCAAGCTTGCTTTTAGCCATGCCTGCCACTTAACAACATTATTGCTTTGACCTGAAGAGTCTTGGTTCACCACAAAATGGCGGCTTCATGTTAGGCATGAATTATTATAACAATTTAGAAGATATTCTATTTGTAACCAAATTAAATTTTTGGATCAATTCAAAATTAAAGAAACAATATAACTGATACCTATTGCCTTTTGAAAATTTAACAGTACATACATTGTGGGATAAGTCAAATAGTATCAATCAACAGAATGATTAATTATTTGTACGGATAATAGGATTTGTTAAGAATGTATTAAATTGTTTATTAAAAGTTTTAATATTAAGTGCTTTGTTTCGAACATGTGATCGAACGGGATCAGTCGTCTGATTTTTGTTTTAAAACCGATTTTCTCTTTACAATTGAAAAGTGTGTGCTGTTCGAAAAATGTTACTCTGGTTGATCGGTGTATCTGTCTCTGTGTATCTCGGGGCGGTTTTCGGATCGAATGTCCAAACGATCAATGACGAGAATTTCGACGAGTTCATGAAAAACAACGATAACGTGTTCCTGATGTACTTCAGGAAGCCGCACAGCTACTGTTCTCTGATAAGACCCCGCTTCGAAGAGGCGGCTGCCTCCGGGCCGAAAGACGTACAATTTGCGAAGATCGACTGTTCCGGTACGGGTAAAAACACTTGTAAAAGTTATAACGTCTTCGGAAACCCTGACTTCCTGTTTTTTAAAAACGGCATTAACGTCGGAGAGCACAGAGAAAACAGGGAAAAACGGGCATTCCTCAAGTTCGTTGACGAAATGCTGTTAAACAATGTCCACAAGTTCGAAACGATTGGCGAATTGGAAAAATATTTCGACGAAAATTCTGATAAAACGACTGCTGTTGGGTTTTTTGATGGCGATGCACCGCTGAAAGAACCATTCATGAGAGTCGCCGATAAACTTAGGCAAAGGCTGAATTTTGCGATTGTCGCATCGTCATCTCAAGCAAATGATTCACCCAACTCTGTTTCTCTTTATCAGCCGAAAATGTTTAGAAACAGCTTGGAACCGAATTTTGTTAATTACGAGGGAGAAAATAATGAATACGCTCTAGAAGAATGGATTAAAGAAAACCAACACGGGGCCTTACGCTATAGGAGAGTCAAGAACGACTGGCAGTTCAAAGACAGCAAGCCCAAAGTAATGACCTACTTCAGAATCGATTTTTCTAACAAAGATAAATATTCACTTTACTTGAGGAATCGAATCCTCCAAGTTGCACAGAAATTCAAAGATCATTTTCATTTTTACCTGAGCTCGTTGGCAGAGTATCCTCAGGAGCTGTTATACTACGGCTTTCAAGAAGATCTGAAAACAAACCGTCCGTTTGTGACGGTTAAGTTCAACAACAGGAAATTCGTCATGAACGACACCTTTTCTGTCGAAAACATGTCGGGCTTTTTGGAAGACCTCCTTGAGGAGAGACTTGAACCGTTCGTCCTTTCGGAAGAAGTCCCCCAGACATCGGACGGACTGGTAAAACAGGTTGTGGGGAAAAATATCGAACAGGTACTGGCTTCGGAAACTCGAGATGTCATGATAATGTTCTACGCCCCTTGGTGCTCGGTGAGCAAAAGGATGAGCGATAAACTGAGTTTATTGGCGGAAAAGCTTGTCGGCGAAGAAATCGTCGTCATGAAGATGGACGCCGTCAGCAACGACGTTCCTTATTATTTTGACGTTTCAGATTTTCCGACAACCTACTGGATTCCAAAATACAAGAAATACGAAAAAATTCTCTACAAAGGAGGATCGGATCTAAACTCTCTCATGAGATTCATTGGAGGACACGCTTCTGAAGAGCTCAAAAATTACGGAAGAACTGGCCAACCTAGGAGCAAGGAAGATCTTTAAAATATTTTCCCTTTATGAAATTTAATCTACCCTTTATGACCAAAAGCTGCGTTTGAATAATACCTTTTTTTTGTATTATTAATTGTAAATATATTACTAAAAAAAGTTTTTTATTTATTTTTTTATTAAAGTTATTAACACTTACAATGACCGAATTTACATAAAAGGACCAGGAAAAGCAGAACTAAAGGAATTACAGATGTAGCTTTACAAACATTACGTTGGTATTTTTATAAGATTAATAATTAGTTGAATAAAAAGTTTAGAGAGGTCAAGTTTGTGGCCTGAAGAGTACCAGAAGACTGCTGTGACCTAGCTTTCGCTCGTCTACAGACTTCGGCGTTGTGACGCTTTCATGAAGCGACACTAAACACAGCCACTTCGGACCTCCACTGCTACAAATAAAAACATTGACGATTGATAAATTGAAAACGTGCCACTCAACAATAGCGGGAAGTTAAAATTCAAATGTGTTAATGACCATCGTCCGTTCTCGGTGGGCATGTTTCAACGGGCAGAAACGATAACACGTCGCCTATATTACGTTTTTACAATAAATTTTCTAAATTGAGATTCTCTCTTTTTTTTCATTTAGACTGATGGTATGGATTAATTTTCCCTATCGTTAAAGTAAGCAATAAAATTACACTTAGTTTGTAAAAATCCTAGTCTTTTGTATTTATTTATTGAAATGTTTCTTTTATATTTGTAATACATAAACGAAATTGAAGTTTGATCAGTAAAGGATGATTTTGAATTGCTTGTTTACAAACTGTAGTACAGTCTATTATTCCTAATAGAAACAAAACTTTCAGTACCTGCGTGAATATAATGTATTTTATTGTGATAGTTATAGGCAGATCATGTCGTTTAATATCATGATATATTTACGTTTAAAAATATTACAATACTTCTACAAATTGTATGTAATACAAAAATGTAATATTTCACGGATGCTTGTTATTATTTATAACTTATTTAATAGAACTTGCATCAAAACAATAATAATCCCAAAATAAACTAATAAAATTCTTACAGCAAAACGTGTACTAATTATGATATAATAAAATTAAACATAATTTTAAAAACTTTTATAAGTGAGTTGTACAATTCGCCCTTTCTGTACATTCATTCATTTCCTCAATTGAAATTTACAGATATAAAATAGATTTCTGTAAAATTTCAATATTTATGTATTTGGCCAGTACTATCTAAAATTAAATTGATATCTGTCTAATACTTTTTTCAAAGTTTTTATACAATTTTTGCCTTGAGTCTAATTTATTTGACAAGGATATGTTATCTCTAGGATTAAAAATAATATCGATAATTTTAATTCTTTATAAGGTATATTTAGATGATACCAAAATCAATTTAGTTTTATGTTTACAACTAACTACAAGATTGCTATTTTTTTCCCAAAAAAAATCAAACATTGGCAATCATCAATTAGAGCCACTAGGAAACAACAAGCAGTCCTAACCAGACTAAGAGTCAATCACATCCGCCTTACCGACTGTTACCTACTCGGCCATAAAAATACACCAATATGCTCCACCTGTCAAATACCAGTCACAATTAAGCATATTCACTTAAACTTCGACGTTATGCTCTTCTCCACACAACACACCAATCCTCAAACAAAATATATGAATTCTTGGTTGAAATTAAGGCTGATCTCCCAATAATTCGGATATGTCGTTTGGGAAGTGGTGTGATGCGCGGGAGGAGCGTAACGCCGACAGTTTAGTAGGATATGCTTAATTGTGACAGGCGGAGCATATTTGTGTATTTTTATAGTCGATCCTTAGTCTGGTTAGGGCTGTTGGTTGTTTCCTAGTGGCTCGAATTGAGGATTACAATGTTTCACTTCTTTTTTTTTTGGATTGGCAAATTTTATTTGTAGTGTGATGTCTATTCCACTCACGACCACCTTCTTTCCAGATGATGTTTTTGATATGAATGCGCAGAAATCATTGTAGGGACCTTTTGAACACGGAATTCCACACAAAATTGATTTTTTAGCTAACTGATCGGCTTTTCCCTTCCCGTGGATGTCAATGTGACTTAAAATCCACACGAAAATATCAAGAGCAAATTGAAAATTCATTTTTGTCGAGGCAATGAGGTAACGCGAGAAGTACTTCTTTAGACAATCGTCAACGTTCATCACCATTATGCTCTCTAATCTCTCCATAATTGCTTGGTTAAAATATATTTCTCGGCTGTCGTTAACATAAAAAATCCAAAGTTGTTTATAATAAAAAGGAAGAATTTTATTTTTATTTTATTGCGTCCTGTCCTGTACCTGTCCAAGATGACGCGATTTGAGTAAACAACTGCTAACGTTGGAGGTCCTCCGAGTAAATCTGTTTATACTCTGACAGGCCAATAATTCCGCCAACTATAACTTGATTTGTATATATTTTTTATATATTAATTAAAGTTTCACGTTTTTAACGTTTAATAATTGAGTCTTTGCGAAAAAAGTCAAAAATGTGAATTGCTAAGGAAAATTAAAAAAAAAAAATTGGACAGATAAAATTGGTTTTAACTTTTTTTAGACTTTTAATTAATAGCTCTATATCTCGTAATTGCATCTCGAAGAAACTTGGGCATTATTTCATCCAGTCTAATGGCTCTTTGCTGGAGGTTAGTACAATCTTCTGGGCGAGTTGGGCATGCTCTTATTAGTCTTTTGAGGTTATCCCATAAGTGTTCGATGGGGTCTAAGTCTGGAGTACAGCCCTGATGTTGTGCTGTTGAAGGTACGTTTGTACTATGCAAGCGACAAGGAGCCGGGCGTTATCATGCATTAGAAAAGGATTGTCGCTGATTTAATCGAGGATAGGCAGTTCCAAAATTTCACCCACATTAGAGAGTGGCCGTCAAAGATTCTTCACCAACCACAACCAACTCTGTGCTCCTTTCCATTCAAATGCTAAGAGCCCACACCGTTACTGAACGTTGGATCTGGGAAAAATTACAGGCTTCGTACCTTTCATTTCGCCCTCCCCGCACTCTTTCATGCCCATCTGGAAATCGTAGGGCAAATCTACACTCATCTGTAAAAATTCCAGAAGACCAATCGCCCAAAGACCAATGACTATGTTCTCGAGGAAATGCGAACCGTGCAACTCTGTCTGTTCGGGCCAATTCTGGCCCTCTTGCGGGGTGAAAAGCAATCAGTCAGGTGCCACAATTTTCGCATAATTCTCAGTCAGAAAACGATCATCCTGTTGTTCGGTTACTCCAGGGCCTCCTTCTATGGTAAGCCCCAGTTTCTCAAAAACGTTGTTTGTTTCGTAGTGAACTCCGATGGCAATAGCCCGCATACCTGATGGAACGACCATTATCAATGTGTCACATCACGCGCTACGTCCTCAGCCTAAGTGGCATTTTTAGGCTTAAAAATTGAAATTAGGAAAACCAAAAATTTAAACTAAACAGTTTATTGCTTCATAATCAAATGAATAAAAATTTTAAATTCCGTAAAAAGTAAACATTGAAAAATCCTTTATCCTTATCCTTTATCCTCCTTGGATTAAGGATTAAGTGTGCTTACTTATAGTTGATATAACCAATTTAAAACTGTATCTATCAAATACAGACAAACCGATATACATATCCACCCCATTCACTCACTGCCTATCGCATAAATTAAACTCATTTCTCTCTTCGGATAACTTTAAAATAGCTTTCAAAAACTACAAAACAGTTCACATAATTTTTCGACAATTAAAGATCCCACACCGGTAACAAACAAATTTATAATTCATAAAACCAATTGTTTAAATTGTCCGGCAATTTACAACGGTATTACGTCCCAATAATATCTGGATTGCATAAAACCCAAACAAAATCTTGCAGCACTGGCTGCTGCTTACTTTGAACACCAACACAATTTTGACTTCAACAATCCAAAAATATTACACATAAAACAAAACAAACAGAAACGTAACTTTTTGGAAATGGATTACATCAACAGTGATAAACACAGCATCAGTTACAGAAGACACATGTAAACTCAGATGCAGCTACGCTAACATCATTAATCAAATTCAACATCCATAGCATACATACATCAATATCACATCAGACAAAACATATAATATAACACACAAAACATGCATCACATTTCACACATAAAACATTTCGTCATTCTTCAACAATTTGGCTTTCATTTCTCCAATTATCTCCGTCTGTGTAATCCTGAAAGAATAATCAGGCCGAACTACTATGGGAGTATAAATATTTTCATTGAGACTAAAATTTCTAGTGTAGGAAAAATTCATTTTTTAACATCCTACGTATATTTGTTTACTTTAAAGAATGTTTATAAATCGCAGGCCCTGACGATGATCCCAATAAAGATCGAAACGTTGGCACGATAAACAAAATGTTTTTCTAAAACCTACGCGAAACCAGACCGCATCTAACGATCTCCAAATACTCGATAAAATTTTACCATATTGCAAACCTACCGGAGATCTGATTAAATTTTAGCCCGTTCTTGATAATAAATCTTCATTTTCACTCCTCCATGAAAGGTAGGCTAAAAGAGGAAAAATTTGAACACTTGTAGGTTGAGATGGAGGGTTGGAGCCTGAGAGGAACGAAGTCACGATAGCTCAAGTGGTACAGAAGAGGCCTATTTGGCCGAAGGTCGTGAGTTCCAATCCCGCTCGTGACCCTGACTTTTTATCTCTACTAAGACCTTACATAGAAATAATAATTGATTGATTGAAAGAAGTAACTTGGTCAATTGAACACGAAGACGTAAATGGTTGTTATATATATTCGACCACCAAGTCCATCAAAGTCGAGTTCTGCGGATTATCAAGAGTGCGCCTTGGTAAAACTTAATATGCCATATGCCGCCGAAGTAAAAGTTGAAACAAGCATACGTGTTCGGGCTCGTCTCCGTCACCGAAGCGCCCGATTTGGAGCGCCTTCTGGAAATCCACCAATCAGAAATCCTTAAAAACCCATCCCTTCGAGCCCTCTTCTCCCCCGATCACCCCCAAAGTGGTGCGCCATAGTAATTAACCTCCGTGTAAGATAGCCGTTTCTCAAAATTAACTCGCCACGGGTATCCCCTTCAAATCGCCATACGATCTTCACCTCCGCGTGCGTCCCATCTCCAGACCTCATGGCCCCCAACCCATCATCGACATTTTCCCTTAATATCTATCATCATTACAATCCCACAAACGAATCATCCATCATTATCCCCCAAAGACTCCAACATCTCACTCGCTACTACCTGGATTGCATCGCCTCATTCTCATCGTCACTGGATTTCATCATCCATCATCATCAACGACGCTGCAGGGACCAGGTCGGTGCACCGGCCTAATCACCGCATACGGGAGATATTTACCGCTTTCCGGTCTTCATCGCCTTTAGTCCTTCCTTGCCTTCAGATCTCCAACACGATCATCGGCCATCTTGTAAGCCATAGAAATTTCATTAAAAAGTGAGTCTTCAATTATTCCTTTTGTTCATTATTTATTCCTTCATCTAATCATTCCTAAACTAACATCCACTATTCAATCAGTAATCTTCCATTCCCGTTGGTGCCGAAACTAATTATTAACTTCAACTCCTCTCTCCGGTGGTGTTCGTCGGCACCATTTTGAATTTGACTGCTGGCGAACAATATGTGCAATTGTATCAACGCATAACTAGCAATGAACACCACAATACTCTTTACTGATTTTGTCGTAGCTGCGCCCCATACGAGAACTTAGTAGGCTAAAAACAGAAACCATCATGCTTACCTTGCTGTGTAAATAAATTCAGAAAAAATAAATCCAAATTTCAGAAGACGGCCCCTCAGTTGAAACCTCCTCACATGCTTCCCGTAAATTACCGTTACATCTACTGCATATATTTATTTATATATTTATTATTTGCCAAACTGCAAGACGTATGTCCAATAAAGTTATCTATATAAAAATTTGAGTATTGATTAATATGGCGTTACGTAATAATATACTTATAGATGAGGTTGGGAAAGATTCAGGATACGTTTATTTTTATGCATATGAACAACTTAAATTTGGCGTAAACACTCCCATCCGTTAGAACATTACAGAGTGAGATCTGCTTACTTTATGTTTAAATGAAAGTTACTATAATACATTTTGATTTTTTAATTGCAAAAAATCTTCTCGTCTATTCTCATTATTTACAGTACGCAATTATTCACAGCAATGACGTCTGCCCGGTAAAGGTCACAGGTAAACCGACCTGAAAAGAAACGATTATCAAGCATATATGAAACAGAAAAAAAGCTAATATTACCCTCAGGGATTCTTTCAGCAAGCATTGGATCAGTTTGTACGCCATCTCGCATTCATTGTCTTTATCCTGCAATGCTAAATTACGTCATTAAAACAAAAGTAAACATTTTCACAGGTTTTTACCTTGTTGCGTGCACACGACATTCACCTCCCTCGCCTTTTCGAGTTGATCCCTTTTCCTCCATTTCAATCTGTTGAACTTCTCGAAAGCATCCAAATCGAATTGTCCGTCGTGATACTTAAGCGGCAAATTGCAAGGATTTATTATTAATCAGTCAATTATACCACAACATTAAAATTTTTCATGCAAGAAAATAAAAAACGGTAATAAAGGCTTATTGTATCATGCCCTATTCAGTCAAATCCTTTCGAAAACGCGTTAGAATTACTAAATCAATAATTCAGTACCATCTGTTCAGCATATTTTTATGTTTGGATTTTGATATAGATCACTCGATTGGAAACACAATAACCGTCATTAACATAAGTCTATTTGAAAAATAATGACGGAAATCAAGGTCATCGATGAATTAGCTTGTGCAAAGAAACCGGTTGCTTGTAAAATTGTAAAATCTTTCGCCCAACGAAGTATGAAAAATGATTTCAATAAAATTGTACTTACTTGCCCCATTTCTTTCAATAAGCAAGCCATCATGCACTGTAACATTTAGTATTAACATAAAAATCAGTTTAACATACATATATTTTAAATTGCTCGTTATTATTTACAACGTAGTGCTAAGTTGACATTGCGATTATAAAAATGCAAATATATTTTTTTTATTCCATAATGAAAGGAAATGGACTATGTAATAGATAATAGACAAATAGATTACAAACTTTCCCACATTTAACAGAGTTTAAACAACGTACAAAAACTGGGTTAATTTTTCCATGCATACAATTTTTAATAAAAACGAAACCCATTTTGTCAAAAAATAAATTAACCATCGGGTCATTGACGCTAATAAATATTATCATACGATGAATTTGCTGTTTTTGGTAATTTATTTGTATTGTTGCAGAGCAAGTGGAGGAGGGCCAGAAAGAGAGAGTGAGAGCTGTCTCTTATACA
>CM077105.1:12927767-12944758 GCA_039619505.1 Cimex hemipterus
AATCCATCGAGCCGTCTACGAGATATAAGAGGAAAAGCGGAGGAAAATGTGTGGATGTCTAGGAGAAATAAACGGGGAAAATTGTAGAACACAAAATATTCCTCAAATCGAGAGTATATATCGGGCTGGACAGTGACAAGCAAGTAAACCTAAATACCGCACAAGATGTGCGGTATTCAGCCAATAAAGGTTCTGAGTACTGCACCCTGAAAATCGTGTGCGGTATGGCGACCAGAACCCGAGGGGTTAAAAGCCTGGGTAGGCCCGTACCCCACCCCTAAAAGGTTAGGGTTACCCTATTCTCATACAAAGTAATAATCCTACTAATGCGTTCAATCAATGGTTTCCTTTACCAGTCTAGATGTTGATAATTCTTTTTGTAATTTCAGACTGGCCTGAATGTCGGAAGATTTTGTAATATCTTTTCCCTTTATCCTGTTATCCATAAGTGTTCTGCAGCAATGGAACTACGACTTAGTTATCAGTCTATTCTTAAAGCCAGAACCAAATTTTTATTTGTGAAATTTATAGTTAGCACATAGTTGATCTAGTTAGCGTGATTATGTATTCTTGTGAGTTCATTGATTATGTGCTTACAAGACTTTCGAATGTTTTTGGAAGAATGGCTAATATCGGTGTATCATATACTACAATTGAAATAATCATCTTTTATATCAATCACCAAGAGGGAAATGAGTATTCCTCAAGGGTTTCATATAATGATTATTTTTTTTTAATAATGTACAATTTTATTTTTTGAATAATGTCTTAAGCAAAGCTTAAATAGTGACACCAATCCAAAAGGGACTCGCGTTGCCTCTTGTTACAAATTTTGTACACAGCCTTTTATTTTAATTTTTATTGAACAATTTGGATTTTATTGATACCTGGTAATTTAATTACTGTTTAAGCTAACGTTTAGGGCTATTAAACGTAAATCTGTCGATAGGAATTATTTATTCAGACGGAGACATTCTAGTCCACAGCTGTGCAAATATTACATCCATTGTAAACGTGTTTTCGAAATCGTATATAAGCTTTATCGATAAAAGACATATTCAGTCTTTTCACGACATCACAGCAAAATGAAGGTTCTTCTGGTTTTCGCAGTTGTGGTCGCAACCAGTTACGCTGCATTTACGCAAGAAACGGTAAAAAGGAGGCAGATTAATATGTTAAACATTAACGGTTTTTAACACGAAATATATAACTAATTTTTAAAAGTTTTAATCAATTTTTTATTGTACATATTAGAATTTAAATCTGTTAGCATATTATAACCTGGAACATATAAAAATACATCTTTTCTTATCAACAAAACAATACACTTCACTATGTAATAAAATAAACATAAATTTATAAACTTGACTTAAGTTGCAACATTCTGGTTTAGTTGACTAAGGAATACTCGGATAATGTTAAAGCACAACTACTAAAATGTAAAACACAATATCCAAGCATCAGTGAAGGTTTGTTAACACATGTATAACAAAATTGGTATTAATTATTAAACTAAGAATATTCGAAATTATTTCAGAGAATTTCCAGAAGTTGGCTAACAGTCGAAAAATGCCAAGCACAACAGACGAAGAGGTAAATGACATTCCATCACTTATTTAGTAAAAATAACTTACATTGTTTCTACTTTACCAGTGCTTTGCGTTGTGCTATGCCAAATCAAGGGGATACGTAAGTATGCCGTGTATTCAATCACCACAGTCACATATATACGAATATATTGTCAAATAGTATAAGGGACCTGGTCAATTGGACCTTAACAAACTGAAAGCAGGCAACCAACAAAAATATAAGGATCCTACAAATCTCGCTGGTGCCAACGCAATAGACGAAACGTGTGTTAGTCGAGGTAAAACTAAAATTTCATTAGTCAGATGAATTTCTCACACCTTTCATGCCGTTACGTTATTTGCAGTCAAAAGCGAGACTAATGACTGTAAAACTGCATCCAATTTCTTCGTGTGTAGAGCACAGCAAGCCAAGAGTGTAAGTGTATTTTTCAGATGAACCTTAAACTGTTATTATTGTAATTTCTTTTTTTGCAGCAAGGCTTTAAGTTTGCGAAATACTCCCAGTCTACGTGATTGTTCTGTACTCTCCCTTTTTGAATACCATGATGTGTATTTATAAAAGTAGTAATTAAACTTTATATTTGTAGAACGTTTTCATTGCAAAATTGTGTTTTATTCCATTACATTTTGTTATTTCAACTTCCATGATCCTTATAAAAAAGAACCTAAATATAAACTATGTTTTTGACAAGGAGTATGTAAGATTTATTGGCCAGTGTCCGTATTTCCTCAGTTTTCCTGTAGGTATTTTATCATGACAACGTAAGTGTGCTTCCATCTGTTTGGAATATGCGTCGAGCGCTTTGTTGTCACATAGTAAGCAGAGTTACATATTAAAATAAGAGGAATAGTAATAAAACATATAATAAATTACACAAAACAATAATGACAATAATATAATTTTAAAATATTGATTATTATATTGTAAAGTACGAAAGAAAAGCTGAAAGGGAAAAAAGTAAAAGTGATTGGTAAAGAAAACGAAAACTCATCAAATGTAGAGTGAGTGGTGCAGGAATCTACATACCAAAATTAGAAATCAGCATCTCCTTCCCTTTTGGTAATAACACCTCAGTTTTTCATGCCGAAACCTGGGCCATTGAGAGAAGATGTTTCAATTTTTTCTGACACTCAGGCTAGTCTTAGGTCAATACAAAAAGATTTGTCGGCCTCACGACTGGGGGAGAAAACTGCCGATATTATCAATAGGATCTTCCCGGTTTGAGAACAAGGTAACCCTTATTTGGACACCAGGGCATAAAGGACGTCATGGCAATGAAGGGACGGATTGCCTGGCCAAAGAAGGTTGTAATCCTGCGTTTGTCGGTATTACCTCACTCTATGAGCACAGCGAAAGAGAGTAAACTGGGGTATGAAACAATTCCTTTGGGAGTGGAATTTTACCCCAAGTGGAACCCTTTTTATTCCATATACAAGTTTACAAAATTAATATGATAAACTGAGGAGAAGGAGAAGTGTACGGCGTCGGAGTCGAGGGTAGACTGCTTCCCGTGGGAAAGAACTGCCTGTCGCCGGCTACGACGCCTACGCGAATAAACAGAAAGGCTGCAAAAATAAGTGCAGCCCCTGCAGATAAGCCTGATATATATATGGCGACCAGAACCCGAGGGGTTAAAACCCTGGGCAGGCCCGTACCCCGCCCTTGAAAGGTTAGGGTTACCCTATTCTCATATCTGGTAATAATCCTATTAATGCGTTCAATCAATGGTTTCCTTTACCAGTCTAGATGTTGATAATTCTTTTTGTAATTTCAGACTGGCCTGACTGTCGGAAGATTTTGTAATATCTTTTCCCTTTATCCTGTTATCCATAAGTGTTCTGCAGCAATGGAACTACGACTTAGTTATCAGTCTATTCTTAAAGCCAGAACCGTATTTGTCCTACCAATTATCTTCACCTGCTATTTAGCTGTCAATTTTTCCGTCGATGGTTGATAGATACATGCTAAATTTTTATTTGTGAAATTTATAGTTAGCACATAGTTGATCTAGTTAGCGTGATTATGTATTCTTGTGAGTTCATTGATTATGTGGTTACAAGACTTTCGAATGTTTTTGGAAGAATGGCTAATATCGGTGTATCATATACTACAATTGAAATAATCATCTTTTATATCAATCACCAAGAGGGAAATGGGTTATACGTAGGACATCGTTGAATAGGTAGGTTGTATATATAATGGCTTTTTTAGGATGTTGGGAGTGATTAGGTCAGAATCTGGACTTTTCTTTTTAGAAAGGTTTAGGATGGCCTGCTTGACTTCTTTTGGGGAGAAAGGTTTTGGAGGGAGGGAGAGAGGTAATGGTTCGCCAAGTTCGTTAAGGATTTTTTCAGAATGGTGGAGGTCTTGGATGTCTGGGTGTAGATTGAATACTGCAGAGAGGTATTGGGCTTTGTTCTCTTCGGATTTGGCCCAAGTTGTATCTGCCAGTTGGAGAGGAAGATATGTGATTTTATATTTGAGGATTTTTCTTGTAGCAGTCCATAGTGAATTGTCGTCAGTACTTAGTGATTTGGTATAAGTCGAGTATTGGTTGTTTAGGTAATTTTGTAGTTCGTTGGATAAATGTTTAGTCAAACGATTAAAAAGTCTTTTGTCGGAGGAGTATCGAGTGTGATGCCATCTAGCTCTTGCTCTGCGCTTGAGGGATATCAGGTGTCTTAGGTGGAGGGGTAAGTTGTATGGTCGAGCGGCAGTACTTCTTGTCTTAATGTATATTACGGAGTCTCACATACTCTGTTGTATTGAATTAGTCAAGTGTTCTACGTTGTCGTCTAGTTGCTGAGCGGTTTTTCGAGGAGTATTTAGGTTGTTTTTGTTCAAGTGTTTCTCGAAAATAGTCCCAATCTATTGGTACGTTGATCAGGGAGGGTCGAGTTGGGTTGAGTTTAGGTTGAATGTCTAAAATGAGGACAACAGGGCTATGGTCGGAGGAGAGGTCGTCCAGGGTATAGGTATCGGAGTATAGAGATGAAATGTTAGAGCAAACAAAGAAGTCTAGCAGGTCAGGTCTTTTTCTTGGGGAAGTTGGCCAATAGGTGGGTTGGGAAAGTGGTAGGTGGAAAAATTGGTTCCAGAAATGACATTGTCAAGGAGTCGGCCTCTCGGGTTTACCACACGGCTACCCAAGCTTGGATGTTTAGCGTTAAAATCGCCACCGTAGTTGAATCGACGTTCTTGGTTATAAAAAGAGATATAAAGTGGTTTTCGTTTCAGGAATAATTTTAACATTGTTTAAAATTTTAAATTATTTAAATACACATGTGTACTGAAGTTTCGTTTAAACTGTGAAAATAAAAGTGGAATGTATAAATATAAATTGAAAAAAAATTACCACACAAAAGAGATGTTGAAATCGAACAAATATTGAGATAAAAAGGACAAATGCTAGCACGTGTTCTTATATCAACACAATTCTACAAAAGGCAGTATGACGTTTTCGTATTGAAATGAATATGATAATTTTTATTTAAAATATGACAGTTAAACCTTAGAAAGAAAAGATCATTATTTTAACTTTCAGACATTTTTCAAAAATTGTTCTATATTCTATGGTTTTTCTTTTTTATGTTCTACCTCTCTGTTACCTTCTCTCTCTCTGTCTGTCTGTCTGTCTGTCTGTCTGTCTCTCTCTCTCTCTCTCTCTCTCTCTCTCTCTCTCTCTCTCTGTCTCTCTCTCTGTCTCTCTCTCTGTCTCTCTCTCTGTCTCTCTCTCTCTCTCTCTCTCTCTCTCTCTCTCTCTCTCTCTCACTCACACACACACACACATACACACATAATTTATCTACATTACAGTTTTATCTAAATTATTTGGATTCCTGTTCATTTGAAATTTTCAATCATCTATGTAATTAATATTATACCAATGTTCAACATGTAAATTTATGTACCAACGTATCTATTTATTCTAGGTGTTTAGCTTACTATTGGCGTCATGATAACATCACTCTACCTCCCTATAGTGACTTGCGATACCAGAAAATATTCGATACCAGTACTCAATAATGTCATCGAAAGGAATATTCGATACTACTCAAGTATCGGCCGAAAACACATTTCAACATAATCGATATTTCAATTTTATCGTTATCCAGTTTTGAAAATAAAAAGATCAACGGGAGTTTGGTTTTCAAATGTTGAAAAAGGTAAGACGAATTCCCTTGAGTTTACATGAATCGACGAGTGTTTTGTTAGTAGAATAACCTCATGCCTTATTTTTGGGAGGAGATATGATTAAGTATCTAACAACGAGAAGGAAGGCGAACACATTTTAGGGACTTAGGAAGACAAAAACATTTTAAAAGAAATGACTGAAATTGAAAAAGTGATGGCGGAAAGAATTTTGAGTTGCCAGAACTATCAACAGAGTTATCAATTAAAAATCTCGATTAATCTTGTTGGCACATGCTGCAACTAGGCGCTCTTAACAGTAACTAGTCAATTCCCAGTTTGATGAAAGGGAAGTTTCGAACGGTAAATACCAATTTAATATTACTTGATCGTAAAAAATCTATTCGAGTATGTTTTATACCAAAACCACTCGGATGTGTTTGGCATTATGGGCGTTATAGAGAAAGCTACCCATTGGTAGCCGCTCTGGATTAATGAAATGATATTAATAATTTAAAAAGTGTCTTATACATATTCTTTTTAGACGTTTACGAGGTAATTGTTGAAAATGGAGTAATCGTATTTGTGTGTTGGTATGATTTTGTAATTTCCTATGGATACGTCTGTATTATGTTTTGATGGATGAAAAAGTTGGAATTTGAAGATCTCTGTGAAGTGTGTTATCGTAATTTACTTAAACAAAAAGGGGCAGAAACAATTACTCTTGAAATTTTGGATTGAAAACTTTGTAATCTTTGAATATTTGAATACTTGGCCGACCCATATACTTGGCACTTGTACACCCAAATTGGTTTGAGTAGGTATGTGTAAGTCGAAAGTTTTGATTTTAATGGTAATTTTGATTGTCTGTTGAGTAGGTAATAAAGAATTTTAAATCGTTTGTTCAGTGTCTGTTTTTTTAATCGTGTGTGTGGATTCCAAATTAGTCTTCTATCAAATGTAAGTCCTAAATAGTTAACTTCGTCGGATTGTGGAATAGGTTCATTGTATAAGTATATGCTAGGGCAAGTCTCACGACGGAGTGTAAAGGTGATATGTTGTGACTTTGAGGGATTAAACTTTATTTTCCAAAGATTGCTCCATTTCTCAATTGTTGATATGTGGTTTTGTAACATGAGTGAAGCTTGTGTAGAAGAGAGATGGCTTGTTAATATGGCGGTGTCATCTGCGTATGTGGCGGTAAATGTATTCTCATTTGTGGGCATATCAGAAGTAAAAATTGTGTACAACAGCGGAGCGAGTATTGACCCTTGTGGCACACCCGCAAGCACTTCTTCCATCCCAGAAGTCTCCGTACCCTGGTTTACTGCGAAAAATCTCTCTTTAAGGTATGATTGCATAATCAGATAATATGCCTGGGGTAAAAATAATTTTAATTTATATAATAATCCCTCATGCCATACTTTGTCGAAGGCCTGAGAAACATCTAGAAACACTCCAGTCGCGTACAGTTTCTGCTCGAGACACGAAGTAATGAAATCTGTCACTCTGTGAAGTTGATGAGTGGTGGAATGATGGGTCGAAAGGCAAAATGATGGTCTGGTAAGATGTTCGAAGTAGCAATAGAGATAATTCTTTTGCAAATTAATTAAGGAAGGGGTAACAAAAAGTAGGACGATAAGATGATGGGGAGGTTAAATTTGTATGAACCTTTCGGATCATTTTAATGTAAGAAAGTTCCCATTGTATGGGGAAATGTGTAGTCTTCAAAATTGCGTTAAATAAAGAAGTCAGAAAGACGATTGCTTTTTTGGAACATTCTTGAAGAACTTCAGCTGTTATCTGGTCATTTTTTGTAGGAAGCTGTCGTATTATTTGTTATACTTGTTTTGGAGTTATTCGTTTAGGTGACAGATCTAGGGGTATAGGTGTCAAAAGTGAATCTGATATAAATTTATCGTGTTCAGTATTCATTATGTTATGAGGTTTGAATTCCTGGGACAAATGTTTCAAAAATGTTTTGGAGTTTTCTTTATCGGAAACGAACCAAGTTCCATCATCATTCCAGACAGGGACTGAGACAATACTATGACGCTGGATACATTTAGTACTACGCCAGAGGCTCCCATCCTCTGTAGACAAGCTTTTTAAATGTGTTTCATACGATTGTTGCTTAAATTGTTTTATTTTTTCAATGTATTCTAAAGTTTGTTGTAATTTGGTTTGTCACCGACTGATCTAGAGCGTTGCCAAAGGTTTCCAGCCCTTCTTTTTTCGGATATTAATTGCCTTATGTAGAAAGGATAATTTGGAAGATTTTGTTTTTGAGTGTGAAGCAATGAAGATTCCCACGCTGCATTTTGTATTGTTATTGTAAATACATCAACCGCGTTTTCTAGTTCTCACGGTGGTTTTAAGCTTGGGACGGAAAGTATTTCATCAACCAAGGAACGGAATTTTTTCCATTCATTGGCCCAGGAGTAAGGGGGACGATTGTTTTTAATAAAAGGTTCTAGTTGAAGTGATAAAAATGGACAAGTCAGTGGAGATGTTTGTGTGACAGGGAATATTATTTATTCCCTTACAAACAAAAAAATCCAGTAGATCCAATGTTGTTTTGGTTGATGGTCGTAGATATATGGGAGTGTTGGGTGTGATGAATTGTAAATGTAAGTTTAACATTTTACGTCGAGCTCTAGGAGAGCAAAGACGGGAGTCCCATTGGATATGTTTAGCGTTGTAAATTGTAATCCCCTCCAGCCACAAAAGTTGGTCCCAGAAATCCGAAGAACTCCTTAAACTGGTCACTTGAAATTGAGTGCCTGGTTGGATGTAAAAACAATTGTCCTTGTTGAAGCATTGCAGGGAAATGGAAGAACTCTGAAAGTGTGGTGTTGTGAAAGGCGGTAGGACAATGTAAAAGAGAAAATTTTACAATAGCAGCGTGGCACCGTGAGACGTGCCATCTGGGTGGTCAGTCCTATATACAGCGTAGTCTGTATTTTACATTACAATATTTGGATGTCGTGTGTTCCAGAGATCAAGGCGATATCGATGCGGTTTCGGTGTAATAAAAATCGAGTTCCATTTACGTTGTGAGAGGCCGTTTGCATTCCATAAAAGAATTGATAATGAATCAACTGTAGGAATATTAATTACCATATTGTGTACAGAGGGCTTGGGCCATATGAGAGATTTGATTGAGTATGTTGAAAAGAGGATGGACATTCATTTGTGTTAGAAAACCAACTGATTTTGTGTTAGTAGCTTCCTCAGCCCGTCGATTATGTCTTCCTTGAGTTCTCACCCTAATGAGTCCTAATGAGTCCTAATGGACTCATTTTTTAAGTCAGGTACCCCCACCAGTCGTGGGTCCAAGTAAAGTCAAGCCCTAAAAAATGATGGGAGAGGGTCTAATATAGCCTCTGTACAGTTGTTGAGTCAGCAGGATCTATTATGATGGCAGAAGCAGCCGTTGCAGATATAATTCCTCCACCCTTAGTTCGGGAATTTCCCTGGAAATTCTTGAATTTGGCGGATTTCAACCTTGGTGGTCCGGTGAAGTCTGTTGTCGTCCTCTTCAATCGTGCCCAAGCCATGGTGTTGATTAAAGTCACTGCGATAATCAACATTATGATGATTGCCAGGTTGCTGGAACTCATTGCAGTGAATAAAACGTTGTTACGATCCACGATAACGTTGGATGGTGTGTTTTGCAGATTCAATTCCTAAAGATATACTTTGGACTTTGACATCTGAGGGACGTGGAAATTTAAATCGACGTTTGCCTAGATGTTTGATTGCTCAGAGGATTTAACTCATGGTTCAGGTGTATTATTTGACTGTTGTTTGGGTTAATGAGGAAGACTCCTTGTAGTAGTTTATCCTCGGCGATGTCTCCTGCGGGGAAGGTTGCCAGGTACTGGTTGATTTGTGGTACCCACTCCAAGTGGTTGGCAGAGATGTCCAGTAGCTGCAAAGTTCTGTACTGCCATTTTCTAGCAAGTTCAATTCAAATTGAGCGTTGTGTTAAGTCAGGACAACAAAAGTGTACCTATGCAATTCTTTGTGTACAAGTATTCTTTAGATTATCGGAGGTGGGGTCTGTTGTGTTTGGCCACCCTTCGCTGGGATCTTCTCCTTCGGCGTAAGCTTCCTGACCATCTTTTCTAAGTGAAAGATGTATCAGAAAGCCGAGAAAATGCAATCCCGCAAGACTGCGTGTAATGCGGGATTTGCAAAGGAAATATCTGGTTTACCCCTTCAATCACACGGGGAGGCAAACTTTCAATACCGAAATGTAAAGCGTGTTTAGTATACCTTCTACCCGTGTCACAAGCTTCAAATGCTTAAGTCTTTCCGTATTCCTGTGACAGGGTTTTTCATTATTTCCCACATGCAGTAAACCGTGCCCCAGGGGAGTTTATTTCCACCTGCTCCCAAAATTGATTACAGGGCTAATAAGTATACTATTGCTTACTTTACAATAGTAATATGTTTTATAATTGACTACCCTTTTATCTTGCGATCGAGATGAATATTAAAATAAATACTATTCGTAACTTCCATAATTAATTTTTATACACACATATTTATTTATATTTTTTAAAGCTTATTTTTAACAAATTCGTCTTCAGATATTTCTGGTAGAAGGTCCCTATTTTTATTTATACTTTCTATTAAATGTTGCTTTATTTACTTTATTACCTGTCTTCCTCTATGTCTCTTTATAACATTGGGCCATTTTCAATGTGCTCGTTTAATATTTCAAATGCGGTTAATTTTATAGCGGAATGGATACTATTACTGTAAGTAATGAGTGCGTATATTACTTTTAATCTGATTGAATCTTTTTGTAAATTTACTGATCGTTTAATAATCTAGTATGTTCTATAGGAGTGGAGAGAAATCTTTCTATTTGTCCATTAGAGTCCGGATGCTGAGACGAAATAAGGTGATCAAGATCTTCGAGAATTCATTGACAATGTATGCCTGTTGTCCACAAAGCATTGCATTTAAACACATGCTCGGTTCGAACTCATGTTCGAATGTTCTGGCGTTTGGAATATGTACCATTCTATGAACGATGTTGGAAAGAGGATTATATTGTATTATTCTATCATGTATTATGAGACAATAAGCGTTGGTATCAGAACGATAGTTGGTATTAGCTTCCATTTCGAGTCTCACATCTACAGCACCAGTTTTTATGGAAGTTACGTGATGAATAAGACTTTTTATAAAAACATAGATTATCAAAAACTGTACAATGTTAAACCGACAGAATGACGGGCTATCGTAAGAGTGAGACCTTGATATTTGGGGGATTAGGGTTCTTATACTAGTTTTAAGAGGTGCTCCTTAAGATGACGAATGGCCGTCTGGACTCGCCGGGCACTGTTGACGGGTTGGTTTTTAAGAGGCGTTTGGTTATTCTATAACTTGGATTCGGACTGTTTGGCACAATCAATTACGACAATAGGAACTTCATTTCTGAACTCAAATAAGTAAAGGAGAGGGATTAGGCCAGAGTAGTAAATTTTTTGATAATTTGCATACATTGGCTATTAGAAAAATTGACATTTCAATCGTCGTATGGGTAAGATTTCCGAGTTAAAAAAAGTTTTACATTAGTCAAACATCAATGGTTAAATTTACTCGAATTCACTTACTTGAAATATTTTTTTCTAAACGACTGAAATGCTAAAATTACAAAACGAGGTTTTCCATTTGTGTAGAAGTTTTGACCGGCCACAACTGTCTCTGAGTCGTAGGTAGTAGCGGGTAATCGTACAACTCCCAACTTCTAAATGGTACCGATATTACTTTTTCTTTTTTCAAATGTTTCAACATCAATAATTTCTGATATTCGTTTAAATAGAGATAGAGTATTTTCCAAGAGAGATTCGTCAATTCTGTTTTCGCTTTTTCCGAATTATCTGTTGAAATGTATGAATTTTCACCGCTTCTGGATCGTACTAATATGAGCTCTTGTTTCACGTTCATGATAACTTTTTCATGGTCTGCAAAACCGAGTAACAACCGTAATGGGTGCATACATTGAATGACCTTCACTCGAATTCAAACTTAGAGTTTTAGATGCTGGTGAGATCCAGCCAGCATTCTCATTGATGCTTTGACGTCTTATTGAAGTTAAATCCTTCAACGTACTGGAAATTCCCGTATCTTTAATTCTATCTATTTCTGTCCCACAGATTTCGTACCTAATTTCAACGAACAAAAATGCAAAAGCTGAGATAATTTACTATTAGTTAGGACACCTGATCCCTCTTCTTTTAAAAATTTCCCTTCTAACTAGAGAAAACTCGGTAAAGTGGAAATATCTTGGTGTTGAACTGTGATTGTAATCTCACCACAATGTTCTAATTTTGTCGATGCATAAGGATAACGTGAATGTAATTCTATACCTTCTACGTTATCAGCGTAACTAGGGCGTTCTTCTACATTTAACATTTCCATTGTGATTTCGGTAAAACTTTATATTTTGCCGTTTTCAAAAATACTCTATTTTCTTCCGATACGACAGGTTGTTTCTCGCTAACTCCCCGTGGAAGAGTGGACCGAAGTTCACCAACCCTCTTTTTATATACTTTTCTGAAGTCTGAACCCATTTGCTACCAGAAAAGATACTGAATTTTTCTTTAGAAATAGTTTATATTATAAAGTCTTGCAAAAACAATAAATAAAGATGGCCGCAGTGATTAGAATTTGGAGACTGATACCGCCGTTTGTTCGCAATTATACGGGTATTCTTCAAATATTTGACGAATTGAGGCGGAGGTTATCCTTTACCAATGCTATCAAAATATCTCACCAAATTCCCTTTTTTTTTAATAGCAAACCGTTCCGCGTCCAGAACTTTTGTCCAAATTCAATATTGCACATTCGTTCGTACGCGGTCTGTTAGGGAGGGCATCCCTCGTAAAAACACCTCTGAAACCTGGAATCTTTTTCGAGCGGGTTCTTATTCCAGTAATGTTAAAATTTGTTAAACTCCATTGCGGAAAAGTAGACAATACATGTTTTGCTTTTTTCGACAAAGGGTATAACTTACAACCAATAATGCGTTTTGACTTTTGTTTTCTGACCATGTTCTTCACTTGTCAAAGTTTATACTCGTACATGTAATGTTCAACAATCGATTGTTTTATATACTTAAATTTTTCACGCCTACCCAACTATTGTGTGATGAATCGAACCAGAGCCATTTTATTAAGGATTTGTACTTATTTTTCTTAGTCACATTTTCTATCATGTAAGGTATCAAGGTATCAAGTCTGCCTAACATAAATCGTTGATTCCCTTCAGTATAACTTAACGCCTTTTGAAATTTTTTCTCCCTGGTTTATGAAAGTTATGGTACCGTCTTCCAGAATCCACAGCATCTGAGTCAGCAAACTTCACTTCCATATAAATAGGGCTCAGGCGCTAGGGCCGACAGTCTTCCATTAGTCTTCCGAGAGTCTTCCGTTAGTCTTACATTAGTCTTATGCTAGACGCAGTGTATTGCTAGTTGTTGGCCGGTATATTTGTAGTATAAAATTGTATTCGTTATTATAAATAAAGTTTTTTTTTTTACTTTCATTACAACAGATTATATAACTGGCGCCCGGAACAGGGACCGCGAAGGGCTAAAATTCACAAATCGTGACCATTTGTCCCGTTTTCTTTAAAGTGAATTTAGCTTGCATTCAGTTCTTTACTCGCGGTTACAACACCCCGGATCGAACTACAGCATCTACTGCATCGCCTGCAAGAAATCAACCTGGAAGGCCAGAATAAACTACCAGCTAGCGTAAGTAACTCATCAATACTCAAACCTCCTAAATTCCTAATCCCTCCAAACAACACTCCTAAAATGGCCAAAATAAATTACAAAATTTCTAAAGAAGATTATGATTCGACGGTAACCCGTCTGAATTATCCTTTTTCTGTGACATAGTAGAGAACGCGTTTGCCATACTATGTGCGGAGAATGTAGTCGAAAGGGATTACAATCATAACATTTTACTTATTAAAGTAAAGAGTAGACTAGTAGGACCAGCTAGAAATATACTTCTTGCAAATAATATAGAACATTTATTAGGATTACTAACACACTTAAAAGAGAGTGTCGCTGATTCAACATCATATGAAATATTAAAAGATGAAGTTTTACAAACAAAGTTAAACCCTAGAGAGTCACCAATAGATTTTGTAAACATAGTACAAGAGTTGAGGAATTTAGTTTATATTAGACTCAAATTAGACGGTCTAAAAGCTGAAACTTTAAAACAGATAATAACACGCGTAGATAAAGAAATCCTCCGACATCCAAACCATGGGTAACACACCTATGTCGAACTGGAGTAAGGCATACGAAGTGATCTCTTGGGACGCATACAAATGGGCTGTATGGCCCTTCAAGAAGTTCAAGGCTGCAGGGATGGATAGAAGGATGGAATATTTCCTGCCCTCCTACAACAGGATACGCCTGGTCTATCCAGCGCCATATGGGACCTCTTAAGGAGTAGTCTGGCGTTCGGGTACATACCTAAATGCTGAAAGGAAACAAGGGTAATTTTCTTACCCAAACCAGGTAAGGTCTTTTATCAACTACCTAAGTCATATAGACCTATAAGTATATCTTCTGTTTTCATAAAAATAATAGAGAAAAGTTTAGATAAATATATTAGACATGACTGCGGTATCAATAATTTGATACATCCTAATCAGCATGCCTATTTACCAGGAACGTCAGTGGAAACTGCGTTGCATTCACCGGTAGGAAGGATTGAGAAATCATTATACAATAATGATTATACATTAGGATGCTTCTTTGATATCCAAGGATCGTTTGATAATGCAGATACCTCATGCATTATAGCAGCACTAAATACATATAACATAGACGAACACCTCATAGGATGAGTGAAAACCTACCTAGAGAGTTGTATAGTAAATATGTGCTTAGGCAGTAGTACTCAGAGAATCAGAGTCACAGGAGGCTGTCCACAAGGAGGTTGTCTTTCCCCTCTACTGTGGTTAATCACAGTAAACAGCTTATTAGAGCTTCTGAATAACTCAGGCTTTTATAGCCAATTATTTTCAGACGATGGAATCATAATGATCACAAGCAAGGATCCTCTGACTATATCACTATTGATGAAGGAGGCGATGGGGTTGCTAACCGGATGGTGTGGCGACAAAGGTCTTTCGATAAATCCTACTAAACTGGAACTGATAATGTTCAGCAGGAGAAGATCATTAAGCAATTTTAAAAACACAAAATGTCAGGGTATTGAACTGAAATTAAAGGATTCAATCAAATTCCTTGGGATAATACTAGATAGGAAACTTGATTGGAAAGGCCACATTAAAAATATACATAGGAAGGGCACTATATCCATGGTGCAGTGTAGGAGAATCGTCGGTAGAACATGGGCTATTAAACCATGGGTGGCCAAATGGTTATATACCGCGATTATACTACCAAGATTTCTATTTGCAGCCCTAGTTTGGTGGAAAGGGCTTGAAAACATAGGGGCTATTAGCAAGCTAAGGTCTTTCCAAAGACTGGGTTGTATGATGATGACGGGAGCATTTCCTACTACTAGGGTAACTCTCATATAGATACCAGGTCATAAGGGACACTATGGCAATGAAGAGGCGGACAGCATGGCCAAGGAAGGATCAAATACTGCGTTTGTCAGGCCACAACCAGCGTTACCCCATTCTTTAAGCACAGCGAAAGAGAGTAGAAGTTGCTGGGGAATGAAACAATTCTTCAAGGAATGGAATAGGTCCCCCGGATGCAGGCAATCGAAGGAGTTTCTGAAGGAAATCAAACCTAAGGAAGCGAGATGGTTACTCTCCAACTCTAGGAGGGGAATTAGGAGGCTGATAGGTATCCTAACGGGCCATTGCCCCTTGAGAAGACACCTCTTCATAATGGGCACCCTACCAGACCCCTTCTGCGAAACAAAAGAAGAAACGGGTCGACACTACCTAGCGGAATGCGATAGGTATGCCAGGGAAAGATTCGACACTTTCGAAGAAGAAGACATAACTAAAACACTCCTCAGGATAAAATGGTCCACAATCCTGGGGTTTGAAAATAAGCCCAATAGGTTTATGCAGGACTCATGAGCCGACCAGGTCCCGGATCTTTTGGGGATGGGGTATGGGCCTACCCAGGCTTTTAACCCCTCGGGTCCTGGTCGCCCGCCCTGCCTAATATATATAACATAACACCGCTTCATCACAAGTCAAAAGGGTAGGACACGTACCTTCGACATCGGAAGATCTTCATCCTGGAAAACTGTCGTCATCCTTGTTCTATCACTACCTCCTGGAGGAGCACATCTGCTAGACGATAGGAGCTATAACATTCATGTTTTGTTTGACACCTTCAACTTCAATTCTTCCACCATGCGAATTTGAGACAGGATATTGGGACGCTACTCATCAAGTCAACGTTCTTCTAACCACAGAGGTTTTCACGTGACCAAATTCTGTTACACCTGGAAATTCTACGATGTCATCAACATTTTGTATTTCAAGAATTATCGGCGTATGATTACTGGCATATTATTAATGACATTCTGTTGCAGTGTCATGCTTGTTCATGTAAGTCTGTGACGATCTTTTTGAAATTCCTGCGAATACTCTCCACCGACGCGAAGTAAAACATCAACGGAGTGGGGGGCTATACTCAGACGGATCGTCGCAAGGAAGATCTTTTTTTGTGGGGGGGGAGCTCTCGGAAGAAGTGTAAAAAACGATATGTACGATTGTGATTGTTTCGATTCACATTGTTTTTTTTTTGTGAGTACCCGATTTAATTGTTCATCCGATTTCATATTTATTGTACATAATTGTAATCGTTTCAGCGCTGGAAGATTTTTTTTGTAAAGGTATTTTTATTTTAATTTATTTATGTTTATTTAAATTTGATCGAAGGTTTGTAGCAATAAAATTACATAAGGAACTCAAGTTTGATAGAATTTAGCCTTATTCTGCAACACACGACCACGTGTTGGTGCGTATTCTTTTCATTACAAAGGTATTTTTATTTTATTTTTTATTCAACGGCCATGTTACTTTGTTTTTAAAAAAAGCTCCTTTCATCACTGGGGAAAAGATCCACCCATACATTTGGTATGTACAGCCCTTACAAATTCTACTAAAATAATAAAATGTAATGGAATAAAACACAGTATCGCAATGAAAACAAAGAAAACTTTATTCAAATATTCAATTTTACAACTTTTACAAATATATATATATATATATATATATATATATAT
>CM077105.1:12952973-12969846 GCA_039619505.1 Cimex hemipterus
ATGTTTCTCTGAAACCCACTTCACACGAAACTGCATCTCAAGATTTCAGAATAATTGCTGATATTAATTTTATAGGCAGGACTAAATAAAAAATTCAATTTAAAGTCTAAAGGGTTCAAAGACCAACGCCGCTTCCAAGTAGTGGACCCCGGGAAACGTTCGTCGCCGTCCTGACGGGGGGATTCATAATGATCCCCGCGGCATGGTACGGTGCGAAAAGGCTAAAAGGGCTCTGGTGTCCCATCCCCAGGTGAGGTACTCACTCTCCTAACCATTCCTCACTAAATCTATTCTTAACACCAATTCCCATCCCCTATCCTCTCACCTCCCCCACGAAAGAGTCTTGGGCTTGACAGAAAACAGCATCCGCCCCAGTCAAAAGTGTCATGCGTTTCCGTGCCGAATGACTAACTGGCAGCCGGGGCTAATGTGACTGTCTTGAATGGAGCCTCTCTGACACCGGGCGACATCAGGGGGTAACTAGCCTTACTCCATTATGCGGGGCTCTGATGGAGTGGACCGTATAGATCCCTAGCTACTCATGGGAACTAAATGAGTAAAGTAAACAAAAACCCAGAGCAGGACATCACTGCTCAAAAATCAGAAAGCAATCTGGGAAGTAACCCCCTCAACACATCACGCAAGAATGGCACAAGTACACAGAAGAAAAACACTTTGAGCCCTGAAGATGATCTAAATAAAGATCGAAACGTTGGCACGATAAAGAAAATGTTTCTCTGAAACCCACTTCACACGAAACTGCATCTCAAGATTTCTGAATAATTGCTGATATTAATTCTATTGGCAGGACTAAATAAAAAATTCAATTTAAAGTCTTTTTAAGCATCAAAAATCTTAATAAAAAATAACCTGATCATATGAAAGGTTTGAAGATGGCATTGTAATATGACGTTGAAACATTAAAGTCGAAATATAAAAAAATTGGAAAAAGGAACAATAAAAGCTACTCACATATTCCATTGCTTTGAAAACACAGAGGACAGAACACTAAAAATAACACAAATAAAAATATTAATTTGTATTAAAAAAATAATTATTAAATTTTGAACGAATTCATAGCAAATACTTAAATAATAAAATTATTTACCATTCCATTTTTAGTTTCTGAGAGCTTACGATATTTTGTAAATCCTTCCACGTCTGCTGTAATTAAAAAGTTAATATACAATTGGCTAGACGTTAATAGGATATATTATTTTTAACTAACAAAACTTACCACGAGTCAGGTTGAATTGTTGGGAACATTTTTGCACTGCGTCCTTGAATTTTTTCGTGTACTCTTTACATGGCTGTAAAATAGTATATTATGTATAAGAAATTTTCAACCTTACCTTTGTATATAGAACAACTGTACCTTGGTGTTAACAAATGCGACAGAAACCAAGAGGAATACGAAGCAGAAGAAAGTCTTCATTTTTCTTACAACCTTTCTCTGCAAATGCAGTTTATATAGAAAACGCACGCCCCTCTACAAATTCAACTTTAATTTTTGCTTTATCTTCATTTTATTATCGGACTAGGTTTTTTTTTGGTTTTACGTACGGTTACGATTAG
Source organism: Cimex hemipterus (assembly GCA_039619505.1). Classification (NCBI taxonomy): domain Eukaryota; kingdom Metazoa; phylum Arthropoda; class Insecta; order Hemiptera; family Cimicidae; genus Cimex; species Cimex hemipterus. Next base: position 12,954,549 of record CM077105.1, read on the forward strand.
AGGATTATAATTATTCCAATTTTATTGATATTATCCGTCAAATGTTACTATAAAATTGGACACATAGCTCAGCAGTCTTCTTCAACTATGGAAATGGCTTGAAATCGGAATGGAATTAATTTTTTCCTCAGATGTCTTTCTAAAAATTCCCCATACACACACCTCTTTACAACCTTAAGGCAGTTTTAAGATAAAAATTTCAAATGAGCCAAAATTGGTATGTCAAAGATAGTCAAAGACAATGACAATCATATACTTCATTAAACGATAATAAAGAAGTAATTGTCCTTGCCTTGTAAAAACTGATTTTATTAAGAAAAAATCATATCGCAGAATGTCGATTACAAGGTGATATCATGGCCGATCAAAAATTAATATGCCACAAAAATACAATTAACAATAAAAATCAGTCAGAGAGTTGTACCACTCAGAAGACATATATATTTGGATGTTAGGGCGTGAATGACCTCTGACAATCAAAAAATTCCACCCACTTGCTATATAACTTGATTTGTAAATATTTATATATATTAATCAAAGTTATCTTAACGTTTAATAATTGATTATTTGTAAAAAATGATTTAAAAAAATGTAAATGCTTAAGGAAAATGACAAAAAAGGACGGCCAGGTAAAATTTCTTTTATATTTTTAAATAACATTTCAATATCGCGTATTTCCTCCTCTTGCCTTAATTAGATTTCCAAATGCTACCAGTCAGGAAATGTCTCGTTGCAGGAGGATAGCCTATTATTCTCGAATAGTGTATAAGGACGTGATGGGCGTGCTCTTATTCGTCTTTTGAGGTTATCTCATAAATGTTCCAGGGGGTTCAAGTCTATAGAGGCCCTGATGTTATGCTCGTATTGAAAGTACGCTTGTATTATGCGAACGACATGCGGACATGAGGATCTTTAATGCCCGTACCTAGGCTAAAGAGCCCTTACCGGACAGTCCGATTCTCAAAGTGGGAGCTGATGGACACAGTAGAGGCTTCGCACACCGAAGGGCTGTTACTACCATGCTCCCACCTCGTCAGAATGGTTAATGCCGCACGCAAGGCCAGCTGACCGAAATACATCGGCCCGCTCTCCCGCGTACTCCCTAGATAGTTGTGCATTAGGACAGGTTTGTGGCTGATTTCATCGAGGGGATGCATGATGTTCCAATATTTCATCCACATAGAGAGCGGCCGTCAAAGATCCTCCACGGACAACAACCAACTCTATGCGACTCTCCGACTACTAACCGGCCATCTGAGAAAACATCTACATAACATGGGCATATACAATAATGATCCCATTTGCAGACTATGTAATGAGGAGGAGGAAACAGCCACTCATATCATCTTCGAATGCGAAGCAACGGCTCAATGGAGGTTCAATCTAACGTATAAAAACGACTCAGAGAACCACATGGAAGCAATAACAGTCAATGACTTGATACTTCTGAGAAAAAGGATCGGGTCCATTGACTAAACGAAGTAACTAGCAAGGTACAATAAGCCAGAAGGCTGCAGTGCCTGGGGCACACAAATCCCTCTTCCTAGTACCTTTCCCACCATACCATACCATACCATGCGACTCTCCAGTGAAATTCCCACCCACATCAGGAATGTTGAAATTGTTAGATCAGGGAAAAATTACAGGCTTTGTAACTTTCATTTCGCCTTCTCCACACTCGTTCATGTCCATCTGGAGATCGTAGGGTAAATCTACGCTCATCAGTAAAAAATACAGCAGACCAATCGCCCAAAGACTGATGACTTTTCTCGAGCAAATGAGAGTTATGCAATTCTGTATGTTCTGGCCAATCCCGGCCCTCTTAAGCAGCGAAAAGACATCAGTCCATACTGATTTAATCTTCCTCGAACAGTATCCCCAACAGCAAAGTGGCGAATGTTCAAAGTAGTCTCGTTTCGCCTGGTTGGGCCTGGGGGTCTCTCGGCTACTCATTTCTCGAGTTATTGCACCCCTAATTAATAATAGCAAATAGCAAAATAAAAAAAGTAGTACAACAGTAAAGAAATGCAGTAAACTTATTTTTAATTTATCGAAAATTATTAAATATATGGAGTTTGGCCTTGTCGTTTTGGAATAAGATTTTTATTTCGGTTAATCTTTTGCCTTTATTTTTTATATATTTATTTTTTTAATAAAATCTGATTCCTATATTATCACATCTCTCAGAGAAATCAGGTTTGAGGGTGTCTCGCCTCCGCTCGCCTCATCCAAGGATGAATTAGATAAAACACAAGAGTGGATGAGAAATCGAAAAGAGTATCTTATTTAATAAGAACTACAACTTTAAATATTAAATTATGATAAAATTATTCCAAAATGATAATGATGATCGAAAATTACGTATTATCAAAGTTAATCCCTCTGAATACATCCGCATAATTTGGATCCACGGATGGTTGGTCCAATACAGTTGGTGGGCCATGGATTTGGATCAAACGTTTTTTGATGATTCTTCACGACAAAATATCGTCGGACGTATATGCATAACCACATACACCTTGAATAGGCTAAAATGAAGACTGAGTAAATATATTTTATACCATTCTGTAATGTAATTACAATAAAAATATAGTAAAAGTTACCAAAGTTTATCAATAACCAAAAAATTTCTAAAAACAATACTGTTCAAGTATAAGAGGTTGTACATTTTTTCGTAAAACGAAATTTCGTTTAGCACCATCTAGTGCCCCCAAAAATATATAATTTTTAAGAATTTAATTTAATTGAATACATTAGCATACCACTTCTATCCAGCACCCTCCGAAACCATTTCATCTTCTGAAGTAAAATTCCATAACTACAGATCTCCTCACAGAAACCCCCTGTCAATGATTTAATCACCTCGAGGATCCTGCGAAATCTCACGCGCAAGACCGTCCTATTTTAACCTCAATACATAACGCAATCCTTCAAACCTCTCATTTCCCTTTCGTATTCCATCATTATTCTCATCCCTGAATCTCACAACCCGATATCATCCTACTGACCTGTTCACCTGCTTCTTGCAATGTCCAAAATCGTAGAACGCTTAACACCAATCCTTGACACTTATGAAATCATTCCATCTAACCAATTTGGTTTCCGCCCTCAGCATTCCACTATTTAATAACTAACTTAGACTAAAAACTAACTAGTTTTAGAGTAGTCGAACCATCCATCGGCCCTAGAAAAAAAATGGATTGCCTGGGTGACCTAGCATAGGTTTTTTCGAGGGTCTTGCATCGAGGCATCATTTTTAAACTTAGGCGTTCCTACCCTCTCATTTTTACCTTTTTTGAAATCCCATACAACTGATCGCTGATATGGAGGGCGTAACGCAAGGGTCCTTGGCCCTATCCTTTATATAATTTTTATTGCTGTCCTACTAATCCTGTCACTATTATCCCGTCATACGGCGACGCCTCAATCCGTTCTTCTAACTCGAATCTTGTGCAAGCTACCTCCAGCATCCAGGATCACCTTGAGCTTATCGAAGAGTGGTGCAAATATGGAGGACAAGGATGGACGTTCATATTGAAAAAAACAGTGATGCCCTCCATTGAATATCAACAACAAAGAGATACCGACTTTTATTAAAGTCAACTACTTACGCACCCAGATAGGAGGCTGGCATGGAATCCTCAAACAAGACTTAAGATACAACAACTGAAAACTGCGAAGACCTCCCTCCCCCAAGGGCCAAAATCTGCTTGACCGTCAAAACCTACCTTACAACAAAACTTTACTTTGACCACTTTGGACATACGGAGTGGAACTGTTGGCTATTGCCAAACCGACCAATATCCAGCCATCCAGTCCTTCCAATCGAAAATTCTTGTTGTCACACATTATCGAAGTACCATGTTATGTCAGTATCCTCAATATTCACAAAGACCTCAACATTTTTTTTGTCAACGAACAGTTCCGGCCCAGATTCCAAACCGTCCTCACCATCCTTTCGAACCAACGTAACCATACTGCTCGAGCCCTCTCACTCATTCTTTCAGGACAACCCGTCATGTCGCCTCAACTACGGGACCCCCTTGACACTTAATCATACATATTTAGTGGCAGCAATTTCCGATTTTTTGAGAAGTTGTTATTGGAATGTCTGATTGAAATGGCAATAATAAAAAACGGCTAAAAGTTTTTTTAACGTAAAAGAGACCAGTTGAAGGAAGCTGTACTTATTGCTGGAAATGTTAATTCACCAGAATTCGCTTATGGAAAAATTTGAAAAACGTAGGCTGAATAAGGTATTAGTAGGAAAAATAAAATAGAATTGAAAATGTTTATTAGTTTTGAATTGTTATCAAAATATTTATTATTACTTTACGATGTCTTGAAGATCGGTCAGGGTCGATGCTTGATTTGTTGAAAACTTTGCGTAAGAGCCGTTTCTGAGTACAAAATTTATTCAAGTTTGTGAAGTTCCGGAAGCGGGAGCGAATGCTGCAAAAAAAATAAATTATTGTTAGAATAAAATAAATATGTGAAAAATTGAAATTTTAATCGATAAATCAAACATAAACCACAAACAATCTCACCTTTTCACTATGAGTTTTGAGGCAACCGAGCATTTTCACGGCGGTTTCGCAGTCCAATGTGACATCAGCGAGGCTGGCTGTAAAGAAAAGTGTACAACGTAAATAACTTCTATAATTTCTTAATAAAATATGTATATGGAGTTTTAAAACTTGCTTTCTTTAAGGCAGGTCTGGTAAACTTCATTTGCCTTCGTAACGTGTTCTTCGTTATCCCATTTTAATTTGTTTGTACTTTGTACGTTTGCATCGTTGAATTTTCCATCGGTCACCTGTTTTGGAAATGTGTGAATTAAGTAATGGTGGATTTTATGAAACGATTATTATAGAGTAACAAGAGTAATTTGTGGGCGGGTCGATGGCCGCAACGATTTAGGCGTTGACACGGGGCTCATCACTATAAGTAAAAGGTCCCGGGTTCAAATCAGACATATTTATAAATGGGATTTTTGTTTTCAAAAACACCGGCACCCCGAGGTTTTACATAACCTATTCTATAATTTAAATGAACAATAAGATTTTGAGCGATAAACTTTTCTTATCTTAAATTCCTTTTTTAAATTCATAAAAATGTTTCTATAAGATCCTTTTTAGTTAATGTAATTAATCTATTTAAGAATGTATTGTTTGGTTAAATTTAAAAGGCATTTCAAACTTGTAATTAGATTTGATCTCGGTTCAACTTCTACAGCGTTATTTTTTTTTAGTGATTAAAATTCTTCTATAAAGGGAATTATTTCTGACTAATGGAAAAAGGATTATACAAGATCAATTTAATCAAATAAAATTAACAGCTATAATCTACATAAATGTCAAAAGCAACAATTCAATACCTCATTCGATAAAAATAAAAATAAATAACTTTTAAATATAAACTAAACCGCACAAAAAATTGCATTTTATTTATTTTTTAAAGTCGCATTCGTTTAAAAGTAAACGTTTGAATTCCATTTAATTGAACTACTCCCAAATTGATTTTTGATACTGAGTTTGCAAAATTAATTTTTCCAGAAGACCTTTGTTAAACCGTAAGTTTATGATAGAAGATTAATAATTTAGTGGACAATTGAACATAATATTTGTGCTTGTTTTAGAACTTACAAACGGAAATAATAAGAAAAGTTACTTACATATTCCATTTCTTTGAAATAGCAGAGGACAGCGCACTGAGAACAAAAATAAAGCATATTGATTAATATAAGTTATTTATATATTATATAATGCGACTCATTACTTTTCCATGTTCGGTTTCTGGTAGTTTATGAAATTTGACATATTCCTCGACTGTAGCTATAAGAAAATTTAAACAATTAATAACCTAATATATATTAAAATGGAAAAATGTATCAAAAATTACGTAAGTCCAGGTGGTGTTCTTTCGTGCATTTGGCTACTGCAGCCCTGAGTTTATCCGAAACCTCTTTTGTGGCCTGTTAAAAGAAGAATAAAATTTTAAATAAACCCTTGAAAAATGGTGATAACTACATTCGTCGTTCACGGATGAGGTACCTTGGAGTTAACAAGGGCGACGGCAACTCCGAGGAGGACGAGAGAAAAGAATGCTTTCATTTTACCAGACGTTTTGCACCTCTTCTTGTATCCGCCTTGCTAAGTGGCTTTATATACATTTAGGCAAATAGCCATCCCTACCCTTCTTCTTTTAAGATGAAGAGATTTAGAATAATAGACCTGTGGGAAAAAAAGAAGTACTGAAGGGTGGGAGGTCGTTTTAGTTTTTTATCCTCCAAGAAGAATGTCTGGTTAATGTCTTTTTAGTCTTGTTTGTTTTATCAGGACTGGTTTTTTTTCTTGCTAGGGTTCCGATTACAAGGTTAAGGATCGTACATATATGTAATTGTTATTGAAGCGGTGAATACAAAAAACAAAAAAATTAAAATCTCCTTCAATTCGGACATAATTAAAAATCTAATTCATACCTAAAAACAATAGCCTACGTTTAAAAATTGATTTGTGCAAAATTGTTATCAAGTACGTATGTACGGAAAAATATATTAGTGTATTTACATCTGAAAAGATAGGTTATGTACATGTACTTATGTATAAATACTTATATAGAAAATGACCCATATACAGGACAAAACAACAAGCTTCTAAAAATTAAGGGTAAGATTCTTCAATGAAAATTTAATTTTTCGAAGGTTGTCGTTTCCATGTTCAATTTTGAACCAGTCTTTTTTTTGTTAATATCGTATTACTTTCATTATTTTTTAAAAACGAAAGTTTGGAAATCATAATGAATAATATATTTAAATGGTTTGTAACCGAAAAAACATATTTTAAAAAAATTAATCGTTAATTTTGCACCGGTGGAAACTGACCTTTGAGAAATTAAATACAAGTATTTAATTCTCGTCAATAGGGTCAACTTTTCTTTATGTGCTTTATCTGTCAGTATTTACAGAACTAAGATAATTTTACTCGAACTTTATACAAAAGCTTTGATAAGTCGTAAAAGTTTATGTTTTAACTGATTTTGTATATTGCTTGTTTAACATTAAAACATTGATATAAAGACATTTACATTAGGGCAAATTAATTATTCTTTTCATCAGAGTTTTTGGTTGAGATGAAAAATTAGCGTGACGGACGGGATTCGAACCCACGGCCTTCGGCTCAATACTGCTGTTCTAACCACCTCAATCGCGACTTCGATCCCCTCGGGTAACAACCATCTCAACCTACGACCGTTCGAATTTTTCCTCTTTTTTGCCATATTTTCAGCATTAATTTTTCAACTGGACCACAAAGTGACGCAAAAAGAATAATTAATACTGTCAATTACGACCACCAAGGAAATACGGATTAGGTTAAATATTTTATGAAATACAAGCGCTTTACGGGAAAAAATGTGAAAGGTTGAAATAATTCGATGAAAAACAGGAAAAACATTGGACAATACGAACTTTTTAGTCCAATTTGGCACGTAGGATAATATCCTAAAGATTGACGAATATTTACGAAACACGTATAGACATATAGGTATCAACATGCATACTAATAAATAGGCAGGTTGATATGTTAGAATGACAGGAATCTTTTTTTTTTGTGATACTAAAATATTAGAATCTTGCCCGATCGTTTTTGACGATTTTTGCCAATTTACTAAGCCTATAGCCTAGAAAAAGTTTAACTTTTTTTTAAAATATGGTTTTCTTTTGTTATGCGTATGTTTTTAGATCGTAATAGCAATACATCAGTCAATTTTTCGTAAGACAAGAAAGAAATAAGTCGCATTAAATCACATTAGCTACATAATATGTTACAAAATACGGTTCCACTAAAGTATGTAGCCCAAAACGTTTTAAGAACCTTTTAGAACTGCTACATACAAATTTACGTTGGATTAACTGGTGACAATTTTTTTCGCCGATGTTCTATGCTGTGCTGAAACATTCATAACTTCTTTCTATTTCATCCATAGCCAACGTTATAAACCTGCAAGTCTGTTTTTTAGCCTATGCCAAGAAAGTTTCGAAAATTAACGGTGAAATCAACAAAAACTATTATTTTTTAAAGTTCCGTTTATAACTCGAGTACGAAATTGTACCATTAAAGTACGAGCATGTAATTTATACTCTTCTAAACCAGTGTAGTTCCTTGTGGATTTGTCAAATCGTTTGGAAGATCTCGAGCAAAAATATTATTTGTTGAATTACACAAATTTTGTATTACATGATTTTTGGGGTCAAAGAACGAAAATTATTTTTATTTGCTTTATTTTTTCTTGCTAAATTAAAATAATACAATTTTATCCCTCCTGTCGGTCATAAATATTGCATATTAATAAGTAGCTTCATAGTTAGCTCGCTGACAAAACGTAATGACAATAAAATATTTAATTTAGGATAGCTTTTCTAGCTTTATTTATAAATAAACATTACTTCATAAATAATTTTAAAATTAAACAGTACGAAGGTCGTTTGATGTGGTTTGACCCTCCGTCTGATTTGATCTACTTTTTTGAAGTAACCATAATACAGTAAATCATAATTAAAATAGTTTAGAAACATTTGCTTTCATAAATTCCAAGAACACAAAAACTTGATCGCTAATAGTTAATTTCTTAAAACTGATACTTTTTTTTTGTTTTGTTACATATTTAATGAACTATTTATTTAATGTATTGAGTTCTCAATACTTTCCATTTCTTAACGCTAAAACTTTTTTTTTGTGTGTTATATATTTAATAAACAAAGAACGTAGAAGAAGTGAAATAATCAAAAAGTATACTAAAAAAAGACAAATATAAGTATAAGCTAGATATAAAATGTATGTATTATAAAAACTACAAAAAAAAAGATTATATATATATGGATATGTATTCGACATATACATATATGTATTTAATAATTGAAATTTGAGATTAAAAACTCCCTACATTCTGTTGCTACTTTTATACATTGACATAAATTTTCAATACTTTCCATTTCTTAAAACCAAAACTTGTTTTTGCTTTGTTATATATTTAATAAACACAGAAAGCAGAAGAAGTAAAATAATTGAAAATTATTCTAAAAAAGACAAATTTACGTATAAGCTAGATAGGATATATGTATAATAAATAAATAATTATAAAATATAAAAACTACAAAGAAAAAAATGTTGATAAACATATATGTATATGACATTAAATGTATTTATTAATTGAAATTTGGGATTAAAAATTCCCTATAATTTGTTGCTACATTTATAAATCTACATAAATTCTCAATACTTTCCATTTCCTAACACCATTTTTTAAAAATATTTTTGGCTTGTATTTTTAATAAACACAGAAAGTAGAAGAAGTAAAATCATCAAAAATTATACTAAAAATGACAAATATATGTATAAGCTAGATAGAATATATACATATATATATATAATAAATAAATAATTATAAAATATAAAAACCACAAAGAAAAAAATTGATAATATACATATATGTACTCAAAATTAAATGTATTTAATAATTGAAATTTGAGATTAAAAACTCCCTATATTTTGATGCTACTTTTATACATTTACACCAATTCTTAATTCTTTCCATTAAAAAATGATACGAATTCTGACTCTCACAATTCGTTTTCTCTTATGTAGATTTCTCTAAATTCTCTAAATCCGCAGATTGGAGGGAACATCTTTAATATATGGTTTGTTAAGATTCAAAAATCAACCTTTCAATTTGTAATTATAAGAATATATTCCGCGCTTAATTTACAATTTTTTTTTTTTAAATTGCTGTATAAGTTTTGTAGTTAGCATAAAATGTAAAAATATATTAAGTACAATAATTGACAATAAAGGATAGAAATCATAATTAGGGTTTTTATTAGAATTAATCCTTAATCTCTAGAGCCTAGACAACAGGGTCAACTACCCGATGACACCAAATAACACATTTGACCATATCTAATCTGCAGTTTTTTGTTGCCCCACTCTTAAAAAACATTTCGTATTTCAAATCAAATATTTCAATTTTATTTGATCTAAACGTTTATAATAAATATAAAAGCAGAGATTTAAAAACAAATAAGACAAACCCAAGAACAAACGGGAATAGATAACGGATTTAACAAGGGAGAAATTCCAAGCCGGGCGGTATTAGATAATGTAATAAATGCCTGGACGAATATTTAAACTAGCACAGGTAAAAATCAAGCATTTAAAGCAAATTTTTACCGCTTACGTTCCAAACATAAATATTTGGCACAATAAAATAAAATAAATAAATTGTTTAGTGAGTTTTATTTATTTTTGTGAGCATCTGTATACTAAACATTCCATTATTGCACAATTTTCCCTAGAACCGTACTTTGTTTACAAAAAATAATTCTTAAAAAAAATTTTTTTTGAAAGAACAAGTACGATGGGTACAGAGAATATTGCCAAACCACTGATTGCAACATTAGTTGAGTTTATAACTCCTACGTCAATATAAAAATGCCGGGTTGAAATAAATACAATTTATTGTGTTTATTTAAAAAAAAAAATAGTTTAAAAAAAAAGATGTTACTTGTCATTTAGATCTGCTCAAGAGGAAAAGACGGCCTGTGGTTTGTTTCCAATTTCAGTTTCAATTTGCATAAAGTCATCCCAGATCCAAATCCGCTATTGATTTAAATTCTCCACAATAACAGTTACAACAGTTTTACACGTCCAGCTGCCGAAATTAGGCTCCAAGGGCCGTTCATGATGATGATGATGATGATGATATTTCAGGGTGTTGTATACTGCACCCTTTAAGAGCTATTGTATCTGCCTAGAGTACATCGGTCACATTTCATCAAGGAACTTGATTAGTAGGCCCGGTTTTATTGGGTGAAGCTCTTCTATGGTCACATTGTACATCCCAAAACACTTCCTCCTGCGGGCTAATGTTGCTCCGCAGTTTGTTGGCAGATGTGTTGGTGTCTCATCTGCTTCTTTGCAGAATCTGCATGTGCCATCCTAGATTATTCCAATTTTCTTTAGATACCCATTTAATCTACAGTGTCCTGTTAGGATTCGCAGTTTGTCCCTGCCTCCTTTGACACATTCTGTAATTTCTTCCTTTCAAACTCTTTTTCAAAGTACACAATTATACAGAGTATTACAGAGTACACGACATTCCTCCGTCACCCTATACAGCCATTGTATTCTCACTAACATAATTGAGCGTCGATGAGGTATTCGATATTCTGTCAACAACCACACTATGCATTCACACCAATAAATACATTCACTCTCAGCAAACTATAAGTACACAAAATGATTAGTGCTGCGTACAATAAAACAACCCTAAGACCAAGAACAAGGGATAATTCTCATCGGGTGCCATATATATGTATGTGTGCGCGTGTGAGTGTTCGTAATATTGGAATTAATGAGTAATGAAGCGGTTTCGATGAAACTATTTAGAGAATAGCAAAATGGGCATATAAATAATGGGCGTCAGAATTTACAAAAAAAAAGGAGTGATTCCAGGAATTTGGGGCGTCCGTTTTCACATCTATTCTTTCAGCTGTTTGCTGTCTAGTCAGGTTTCGGTTTCGGCTCCCGAGACAATACACGTTTACCGCGTTTTTCAAATTCCGTCTTGGCCGGGGGTTCAGTAGAGTGCAAAACTACGTCTAACACTCTATAGTCGAAAAAAAATTACAGAATCGGTCATAGTTGCAAAACTGCTGATACACTTCAATCGAAAAAACTACAGAATTGGTTTTGCTGATGTAAATATAGGAAGATACAAACTTCACCGTGGTATTTTTACTGTAGGCAACAGTGGTATTGGTAAGAAGAGAAGGTAAGTGGACTGCCCTTCAACCGTTCCACTCAGCCAAACTACAAGGATTGAGACAAATGCTCTAAAAGTACGTTTATTTATTGCACAAAGATAAAGACTTCAGAAACCGATTTTATTTTAGCAAAAGATTTAACATCTTATTAACACAACACAGTCCACAGGAAAGGCAAAAAAGCACAGATCAACAGTAAACATGATTTACTCCATCCAAAACATTAAAACAAATTAAAATGGAAACATCTCAAGAACCGAATTGAACAAACAAAAATAAAACAATAATTTACAATCAGCTCAAATCCACTTCTGATGAAGGCAGAAACTTTTAAAACAACAAAGCAAGAATCACCACCCTGCAAAACTCAAGAATAAATTAACAACGAACCATCTAGTCTAGATCAGTCAAAGACGACGACAGACAAATATGTGTTTCACACTAAATTAGCTTTAAAAGTTACCAGGATAAACAAAATATTATTTCACTGCAGATTGTGAAAAGCCAAAGCTCGTCTAACAGTCAAAGTCAGACCAATTGGGAGACCAACTGTTTCCAACGGTTAGCTATTGTTTTACCAATCAAATTTGTTTAATTATAAACTAAATCATAATTAAACCTCTTTATCAACATCCAAAACCTTATTAAAAATCAAACTGTAATATAAATATAAAAACAAATCGCATTTTTAATTGGATTTAGATTAAACTAAGCAATAGTGAGATAACGCGATTTAATTACTTATTTATTTGCTGGCATTGTAATAAAGATAATCTTCAGTCGCCCCGTTCATCGACGTTTTTCCTTATTCTCGCGCGATGGTAAATTTCCTATAGGGGAGGCCATTAAGCAAGGGCAACTGGTTCACTCGATAAAATACGTCATACAAGTGTGCTGATAATTGGTTTTGGGTCAGGAATGTTTTATCGGAACTAATAATTGTTTTCTGTACTTCAAACTTATTTAGTTTCTTCTCGTACACAGTCAGTGGAAAGGACGATAAAATTTAATTAGTCAACTCGAGTGAGAACTAATACAAAAAGGCTAAACGTACGCAAATTTTCTATTCTCAGCTTCTTTCCACTGGATCCGTTGATTTGAAAAGATAGGGCCAAGAATAAAACGCTATTTTGTAGTCACACGGTTTTTTTTGTTTTGTTGTGGCATTGAAATACTGGGCCAAATGCAGACCGTCTCTGAGACCTCATTTTGCTCCTTTGCATCATACTTTATTGTAATTACTTCCTCTTCTGCAGCGCACTTACTGCGTCACTGCAATTATACGGGTCGTTGGAGTGGTCGTCCTTGGCCGTTTACGGGGCTTTGCTGTGTACACACGTTTACATTTGTTTAACTGAATGTACGACGATGTAAGCAACATGCGTGTATGTGTGGGGGTGTGCTTATAGTTAAGAAAACTCTTAGCAAATTTGTATCCATCCTACCATCAGGTCAACACTTTCACACGACCTTCTCGCATTTCCCAACAAATCTGTAACAAGAATGATAGAATAGGGATGATTTCTGTCTGTGTGCCTATATGTCTGTCTGTCTCTCTCTCGGATTGATGTCGATACTACATTCGGGCTGTAAGTCTGACTGACCATAGCCGTAACATTCCTCTTACGGAAGGCACTTAAAAGTTAAATGATCACAGCAGACTGACTAAGAAAGAGGTCTGCACGGCTGTTAACATAGGTAGAGGGCGAGAAGTGAGCTTTCGATCAGGTTACTTGCAATAAGGTCGTGACGTCAAAAAATTAGCATCCGTTTCCTCAACATACAAAAAACTTTGGATAATGGCCTACATGGTCCATCGGCAAAAAATATATGTAAATTGCACCTCACGGAGGAAAAGCTAAAGTAGAACATGGGTGAGGGTCATCGTATTAAGTAACCAAAAGGTGCTCACAGGGTGTACACTCTCAAGAAGTCGAATCTCAAATTGACGAAGACCTTCTGGAATCCTATACAAGTTGGATTGGGACTAACTAGTGTTCTGCTGAATACGAATTGATAAAAAAACTTGATCCTCGTTGGTATAATCTATCAGTTTCAGTGTCGACTGTTTACTGAGTTATGTATGCCAAAATGTACATGCCCTCGTGTATAGAGGTGAAAGTTGAGCCATCACTTCTCACAGCCCACTGGCAATTTCAGCTTTTGTAATTTACCATAAATTATCGACAGGTGTTGACATTCACCCACTCCAAATGCTGGCAGTCCGGGGTTAGACTGTCTGACCAAGATTCGGCTCCGGGCATCATCAACCCAGGGCCATTTGAGCACCGAACGCAATCAATTCCTAAATCCAAACTCTCATTCACGCTTAAATACATGCTTTCCTTACACATTCACTCAGTTCGGGTTGTGAAGCATTCCACGTTCTTCCTTTTCACTTATAACTAACCTGAGTGAGTGCCATGAGGTACTCAATATTCCTCCATCAAACCTCTCACACTGCACATTCACGGTAACAAACACATACACTCTCAGCACAGGGACCCAAAACACCCAAAACCTGTTTCTCATAATCTTGGAAGAGGTCTCACAAAATAAAGATTCAATCAAAAAATCAGGAACAACGCCAAATAGTATTCAGAGGCTAAGAATCAATAATAATATATAATTGAAAATAATAAAATACAAAAGTCTAAAAATGTATTTGCACATGTGTTAAAATTGTTCGCCGGTGACTATTTCATTTCCGAGGGCTAGGAGATTTCCTAAAGCGAGGCGAGCAGTGTATAAGCCTCGGAGAGCGAGCGGTGCTACAACAGCATCTCATCGCCACGCCAGGAGGGGGGCATTTAATGCACAATGAGTTTATGATATTGTTTAATCTTTCAGTAAGAATCGTTTTTTCTAATCTATGATCGGCCAATACTTTTCCGACGGGGACCCCGGAATCACTATACTTTTCCAAACTGGATTTTCTGTGCTTTGCTGTCATAACTTTTCGTTTGTTTTCGTCTGTTTTGTCTTTTTTTATCCGGCGATCCTTTGTATTTCCAGTTTTTAAATTTGACAGATTTACGGCATCAGAGCTTGAATAATCGAGACTGCTGCTTGATAAATTCGCATCTGCCGTTCTGTTTGGCCTACCATAAGAATGAAGAGATTCTTCTTTGATTTGTTCCAACCGATCCACGTTTACCGCGGCAGAGTCTGTGTAATGAAGACTGCTACTTGATACATTCGCATCTGCCTTTTCTTCTTTACCCTTTGGCCTGGACGTAGCACGAAGCGCATCTTTTGCATTTGCTTTTAACCGACAGGCGGTGGAACGTTTATTAGAATTTATTTTTGTATCGGAAGGGTTCAACGCGTCAGATTTTGCACGAGCGGGACTGTCTGTTGATTTATATGCTTCTTCTTTTGCGTTTGGTAAACCCGTAGCACGAAGGACATCTTTTGCATTTGCTTTTAACCGACAGGCAGTGGAACGTTTGTTAGAATTCATTTTAGAATCCTCAG
>CM077105.1:12969856-12992394 GCA_039619505.1 Cimex hemipterus
GTTTGGTAAAGCCGTAGCATGAAGCGCATCTTTTGCATTTGCTTTTAACCGGCTGGAGGTGGGATTTTTTGCAGTAATAATCTTAGAATCCGAAGGGTTCGACGCATCAGACTTTACCTGCGTGGTTTCTAACATACCTTTTGATACACTAGGATGAAGGAATGTATCTTTTACATTTGGTTTTAACCGGCAGACTGTGGGTAGGTTGGCACTATTTGTTTTTGAATCCCATGAGGTAAACGCATCAGATTTTACCTCTTCGAGATGCTCACTTGACATGACCTCTGCCTTTCCTTTCGGCCTGCTAGAGGAATTTTCATTTTCCGATTTTTTTTTTAGTCCGCTGTTATCAGATTTGGCTTGCGCACGAGTGCCATTTGATTCGGTAGCTTCTGCATTTCTTTTTGAAATACCGGAAGAATGAGGCGCTGTTTTTGTACCTGTTCTATCGGAATTGGGTTTTGTTTTTCTTGAATTCAGTTGACTAGACTCCTCATTTGGAACTTTTTTTAGGATTTTATATGACCCTTGTGCATTTATTTGATCCATTTCTTGTTTTTGGTGATTAGATACGTCATGAATTCCATCTGGTGGTCCACTTGCACCTGCACCCGATTTCATTTTATCCAGCGCCTCCTTATCGACTGGAGATTTTGTCATATTTTTCTTCATGGGAGGGTCATGCTCTTTTACAGTACTGGAGGGATTATTCGTTGTTGAACGGCCTTTGTTCTCAATGTTTTTGTTAATTGGACGTAACTTGTAGGATGTTTTTTGAATAGCTTCATTTCGTACTGGCTGACTGCGCTTTCCGATTGTGCTTGGGTCCGAGAGGCCCTCACTCGATTCTTCTAATTTTGACAAGTAATAATTCTTTTTACGAATCTTGTGTAATCCGTCATTTCTAGTTGATTCGTTCGTCGTGCCGGGTTCTAACCTATTATTATCGCTGTAGCCCACATCGGCTGTTTGTGAAGATGAGCGATAAGCGGTAGTTCCCTGGTACTTTCTACCAGTTAATTGTCCATTACGGACTGCGTGTTTTTGGTCGTCTGAGTTGTAAACGGCGACGCCTGCATCGGGCCTATCATCATATGACCTTTTTTTATTTAACGCATTCTTACCTGTTGTATTTTCCGTCAACAATTCCTTCTTCACTGTTACAGTATCCTTGGAATGATTACTTGCCGAACGGCTTTTTTCATTATTGGTATTATTGCTCGGTGTTACCCCGTATGGTTTTTTGTTAATCGCTTCATTTTGCACATGCTGGCCGCCCTTTTGGACACTACCTGCTGAGGGACAGGAACTCGAGTCGTCGTCAATGTAGTCCTTTGTATTACGAACTGAATTGGTTGGAATTGGTTTAAAACTCTGATCATTTCTAGCGAAGTTTTTATTCTTCCCACTGGAATCGGTGAGTTCGCATATATCATTTTCGCTATAGTTCGTATCATCGTCCGATTGTGAGTCGTGTTCAGAGTTCATTGCTTTTAAAAGGTCATCTCCCTGTAAATAGAAGCCAGTTGGCCTTCTAATCCGAGATGGTCTTTTCTCGTTGGATTCATGCTTTTCAATATCAGCATTCTGGAATCCAACGTGGCCGTCCATCTTTGGGGTCTTTTTATCCAATCGTTTCTTTGCCGTTAGGTCCGTCTGCCTGGTTACGGTATCCTTAGGATGATGATTCAGTTTCGAATCACTATTGCTTTCTGTATAGTGAATGCCATAGGCGGTTTTTTGCATCGGTTCAGTTCGTACTTGCTGGCCAATGAATGAACTTGCGTCTGAGGGATGCTCACTCAATAATTCGTCATTTGTTTGATCGCTATCACGACTTGAAAACGGTCTTAACTTCTTTTCTACTCCTTCCTTTCTAGCTTTCTTCGCGTTGGACTCTGTCACATCGTCCGTTGAGATACGCTGGTCGTCATGAAAAGTCGTCCCCGCCAAAAGGTTCTGTCCTTGATAAAAAACACCAGTGGGATGTCGAAGTATATGTGGTTTCATTTCGACTTCAGATAAATCCCCACTTGCATTCTTGAAAAGAACGTGACTATCGTCCATTAACATATTTTTATCCGACCCTTTCTTATTCAAAGCCCCTTTCAATATTGATTTCGTCAATAAGGCCTCCTCCTCTGTTACACTACTCTCGGGATGGTGCCATACAGAACGCCCCCTTTCATCGCTGTGTCCCTTCTTCCTCCTGCTTCTAGCTTCAAGATAGGTTTCTTCGTCTTTTGATGAACTTTTTATATGATGTTCATTCAACTCTGGGTGGTTTAATGATTCATCATCCAACTGCCGCCCAGATTTTCTTTTTGCTTTGTCGTCATATATATTCTTAGAATCTTGGTTTTCTTTCTCTAGTTTATTTTTATATCCTCCATTTGCATCGGATGTGTCGTATTGTTTTTTACTTTGATCATTGTCTTTTTTCGAATCCCAATCTTCAAAATTAGTTTCTCCTTCTTCGTTGTTTCTTTCTTTGCCACTATTGATGTCCTTTCTTTTATGTCTGTTTATTTTTTCGTCCAAGATTTCTTTGGCCAACATTGCAAGGACGTCCTCTTTTTCCTTCTCTTCCTCGCTATCGGACTCGTCACTGCAATCCTCACCACCCTCCTTTCTTTTTGTGCGAATGACAATCACTCGATCCGTTCTTGCGTTTTTATCTTTGTTTTCTAATTTGTCCTGATAACGGCTTGACAAGCAAGGACACTCGTTTCTTAATTCTAATCTCATCTTAGAAAGACATTCTTTAATTTCTAACAATTTGTTGGCATCGTAAAGCTTTGATTTAAATTTATTCTGCTCATTTTGTTGGTGCTTTTTGTCTGACAAATCGATAGTTATTCCCGATTCAACGGAATGAAGTGAAGCCATCGATTGCATATAATGGGGAACTTTTGTTAATTTGTTCCGTCCATCCTCTGCATGTTCCGTCTTGCGTACAGTATTTTGGATATCTGCTTTAGGAATCATATTTTCGTTCGAAGCTATGGAATCGTAACGACCTGCTTTATTACTGATTTGTTCTAAATATTTTGGACCCATTCGATCGAGACCGACGTCAACGTGGATGTCGTACTGCGAAATAGCCATTTTCGACTTTGCAGTGTGAGGTTCGATTTTTTTCCCATGTGCGTCTGGGACGTCAAAAACTACTTTAAAGTTAGGAATTGATGTCAAACATTCTATCTTGTTCCCTTCAGCTATGCATTTATCCGTTTGAACATCAGCAATATAATTGGGATCTTTAAGTGAACCAACATCTTTGGGGTAAATCTTTTCAAAGATGGGTTGAAGGCTTTCATGAACCAAAGATGGACTTATTTTGCGTGGTTTAACGTACTCGTCAAGGCTTCTGTTTGTTTCCTTCTTTCTATGATCTCGTTTAATTGCAACGTCTTCTTTATCGTTGCGAGTGCCTGCAGAGCTAGGATGGACAAAAGAAGATTCGTGGTGGGTTGCTGGAGCGCTAGGATGCACAAAACGAGATTCGTGGGTAGCGTCTGAAGAGTTAAGATGCGAAGAATGAGGTTCGTGGTGAGGATCTGAAGACCTAGGATGGACTTGAGGTTCTCTGATAGGGATCGGTACAAAAGTGTTGGATTTCGCTTCGCCATTATGTGTAGACCTGTCCTTCGATAATTTCTTTTGCGTGTCTAGTGTCTTGGGAACTTTTACTTTAATTTTAATTAATTTTTTCGCTTGGTTTTGTGAATCCACAGGTGGCAGTGTTTTTTTGTTTTCTTCAGTTGGCAACGTTTGAGTTGTTTTCACTTCAATTGGTTTCTCTTGTGTGTCATTTAACACTGCTTCATTGCCTGAATTGTAGGTGAATACCCTATTCTTACCGGCAATAATTTTTTCAACTTTAACTTTCATATCCCCGTCGTCCTTGAACATTATATCGTAGCCAGATTGATCAGTTCGTGAGACCCCAACACGAATGTTTGAAGGACCACATTTTTCCATGTTGACAAACATATAGTTATTATCGTTTTGGTTAAATTTTAAATTAGTATTCTTTGTTAGATCGGGATCTGATCTGGATTTTGGTGGATTTGTATTTTTAACGTCTTGTTTGAGTGTAGGTTTGACTTTCGGAGTCAAACCTCCGACTTTCGGAGTCAAACCCCCGACTTTCGGAGTCAAACCCCCGACTTTCGGAGTCAAACCTCCGACTTTCGGGGTCAAACCTCCGACTTTCGGTTTAATTGGTTTTGACGTGGAAGGAATTTCATCTTCGACAGATTCGCTTGGAGACAGAAGATCAGTTCTACTAGCCTTTTTCGGCTTTTTTGTTCCTTTCGCAACCTTTTTGGATGTTTTACCTTTAATTTTACCCGAAGTTTCTTTCTGCGATAAAGGGGACATCGCCTTTGCTGAAGACGACATTTTTTTGGAAGTACCCTTTTTTGAACTTATTTTCTTAGAAATGACTTTTTTGGAGGAAACTTTTGTCACAGAGCCCGTTTTCTTACTTCTTTTTTTCGACTGTTCGACTTTTTTATCTTTAACTGAATCTTTTTTCTTCAGTTTTATAGCGCTACTACTTTTTTGAACTTCCCTTAGAGGTTGGTCAAATGTGGGCAACTGATTTATTTTTGATAGTGGATTCAGCATCGAATCCTTACCCCACGACTCTATGCATGTGCATCCGAACCCTTTCTTGTCAGCCGTTTGAGAATCATCTTTCCCGTATTTGAATCGTTTCGTTATCACATATTCTTCCGTACCTATGGGAACCTGGGGCTGGCTCGGCCCAGCTCGACCAGGCTGGTCGATAGGGGGACCATACAGTTCCCTTTTGTAAATCATTCCTTTAACAATGGCTACGTTTAGACTTCTAGGTCCTACCATGTTCGAAGTTCGACTCATCGAACCAGCTGTGTCTAATATGAACTGTTCTATCATTTTGTTCTTCCTCTTTCCAAAAGTGCTTTCTAGAAAATCTTTCTTAGCAAAGTCAACAGAAACAAGAGGTTCGTTTTTTCCAACATCATCTAATATTTCATCGCCAAGACGTGGAGTGAGACATTTTTGTATGGGATGATAATTGTTCAAATTTCCACCAATTAAAAAATATAATTCGTCTTCAAGGTCGAACGGGTTGGATGGATCGACATCCACCTGCGACATATCAGTCTCACTACCGGGCGGTTGCGGTTCTTCTACAGTGCCATATTGGCTCTCTGAGGTGTCCCTGTTGTTCGCCAAAACAATTTGAAGATTGCTTCTAGAGGGAGGCTCTAAAGTTTTAACATTTTGATCGTTAGTTGGGTCCGTAGCAATGACCTGAGAACAAGTTTTGGAACACTCTGGTTTATCTGCTGGTGTTTTTAGATCATCTATTATTTCATCTCTAAATCTAGATTCAGAGATTGAATTTCTACAGATTGTAAGGTCAGCATCGGACACTTTATCTTTTAAAAAGATTTCAGCGTTTGTACAATTGTCACGTACTTTTGGCGGAGTTTTCCCACAACGGCTAACGTTCTCGTGGGCTTGTTCGTTCTCCCCACAATTTGGTACCAAAGGTTCTCCATGAACCTTTTCTGTACGAACAGGGTTCCTTTTTATAAATACATTTTGAATAGTGTTTTTACCATTTGGATCAGAGGGTGTTTTATTTCTTTTAAGCACACTATTTTTCGAACCCATTTGAATTTTTGTTTAATATATCATCTTGTACACGTAAATATTAAAATGGCCCATTGTCGCTTTATTGAAACAGTTGATTCGAATTCGAACAAATGATTTATTTCAAATAGACGGCAGCATTTTATTTTCGCACTTATTCAGTTGTTATTCCCATTTTCGAAACGGTTCAAAATTCATAGGCCATTTTTATATAAATTGTACGCGTCCGTCGCTCTCTTCTTTTGACACCTACCGGGGAAACAATCGAGACGATTTGACTTTTTGCTTTGCGATGGCAAACTAGTTTCTTTCTCGATGCGTAGCCACTCGTCCGAAAAGCGTCGGGTTCAGTGTTTTCCGAAACTGCCAATTTTCTTTTTGTTTGTGTGGCATCTGAAATTGAAGAAGGAAAAGAAAAAATCGTTTCATAAAATAAAACACTTGCCTTCTGCTTTTGCGACAAAGGAGCCGGGATTTCGGATTCATTCAACTAAGGCCTCAGCCCGGAGCAAATCCGAGACCCGTCGTGGCGAACGTCCTCCTCTCGGTGGGCCATACTGCACCAGCAGGTAAATTGAATTTAGATGCTTGTGTTGTTTTTAAAATTAGGTGTGGCAAATGTGACTACATTTTGACGGGCTGATTTTTTGTACCTTCACATATGAACAAAACTAACATGTATAAATCTAATTTTTTTCAATTTCAGCAACACCACATGTAACAAAAGAATTTAATGGAGGAAGAGTTGTCAAGCACATTTCGAAATATAATAAATTCTAATTACACATCCGTTTTCTACTTTTTTCACTGCTTTAAGATTGCTTAATCTAACATCGCAACTGTATGAAAAATCATTGGTTGAATATAAAAACCGTTATTTAGCTCTCGACCATATATTAAATTGTCAGTTAAATTCAATTGGTATAAATAAAGTTATTCCGATGTTTTGAAAAATTTACTCCCTAACCAACATAATTAAATAATTTTTATAACATTTTCATGAATTTTTGATATAGCTTAATTTGGTTTACATTAAAATAAGCTGTAATTAATATAACCACAAAATTACATGTACATAGTTTGAAAACAACCTCAAAAAATTTCCGGTTCTGACGCTACTCGAAAATGGTGTGATTTTATGAGCAAAACTATGTAATAAATTAGTTAAATTTTATTAGCAAACCGATGAAATAAATTGTTACATTATCGGTTAGAACTGTCAACAGGCAGGCCGGCCCATAGATGTGCCACAGGGACCGCGTGCGCCAGCCGAAGGAAGACCAGTCCGCCGTCTTTGCCTATTTGAGGCTATTCGGAGAGGATTGCAGGAGAAGAAAGTTCTCCTTCACCCGATGCCGAATGACCCCAGCGAGCTTAGGCACAACAGTGATCGACGGGTATCGTAGTGACGGTAGTGCCTCCTCGGAATCATATATCCTCTGACCAGATGATATTCTGTCCAGGCTTGAGACCCAGCCTCGACACACGGCCTGTTCCTGGAACTAATATGAAATTCCGTTTTAGCACCTCTACATATAATATAAATTTGTATTTAAAGTTAAATTTATCGATTTTTGTAAAGTCGTCGACGGAATATTTGATTGAATGAATACTGGATTTCAAAAATACCTAAAAAGACTAACTTTTGAGAAAAATGATACTTGCACTAGGACTGGCTAGTCGGAAAAATCTTAAGGATCAAAATTCGATAAATTTAAATTAAATTAAATGTATTTAGAGGTTTTTAGAGGTGCTAAAACGAAACTTCTTGTTATTTTAACGAAGAAAATTTACAGCTTAGTTTACTTGAAAAATATTTGGTTTTTAGAAATTTTTATTATTGATAAAATTTGATAACTTTTACTATATTATTATTGCAACCTACATAAAAAATTGCTGTAAAATGATATATTCATTTGAGCAAGTAGATCGGCGAAATGAAAAAATTAAACAATAGAAAATTTCAATTTTTTGGGTGTAACTAGTGTCTGATATTTTGGAGTGTTTGATTACCAAAAGTTTAGGCCTAGATCCGTGACACTCCAACCTGGTTTACTACTTGTTAGTTAATTTAAAAAAAAATCTATTTAGTTCACTTACTCAATACTAATTTTTCTTTTTCTTTGTGGAGAAAGTCTCATTAAATTTTTTTCCTTAATTTTATAGATAACCTATTTGGAATATTTTCCTAGTTGATATTATTTACTCTGTTTGATAATAGTATTTTTGTTATTTTATTGCTACCATATATATTGGGTATAAATAAGCAGCAAGGAGGCGTAGGTGGCAGCAAAGTTTAATCATTGACACGGCGTTCATCACTGTAAGGTAAAGGTCCCGGGTTCGAATACAGGGCGCCCGACATACTTACAAATGGGCTTTGTTTCAAAAACACCGGCACCCTGAGGGGTTAATATGACCTCTGCTGTCGCGAACTCTCATAAAAAAAAATCAAGTACTCCACCGACCAAACGGAATGGATGGATGCATTTACGTGTATGCAAGGAAAAAAAATTAACCATTCTTTAAACAAATCTAAAAATAGATTTTTTTTAAAGAAATGAGAGGATGAAAACGACGAAACTTCCTAAGAGACACCTACCTAGTCGACAGGATAAGCGGGCCTACCGTTTAATGAAGAAATTTAATCAATCTCCTTGTTTGTGTAACGAGGGTCTTACCTCTGGAGACCCTCGACCAAAAAGGAAACCACCAGACAGTACGCCGGAAGACCTCCCCTCAACACAAGGTTTACTGCCTATAAATATAAAATAAGAAAACATTTCAGAACTCATTATAGCATTCGTACCAGTATATAAAATCAAACGTACAACAATATATCTCTGGATCATTTGTTGCTAGCTCTCTTTTATAAAGGAAAGGTTTCATTTTCATTTCCCCGACCCTCTTTCAGTACATTCTCCCAAACCTTTTCTCTCTGACCAGTAAGTCTTGAGCAAAATATGTGTTCCAGCACATCCGGAATCATCCTCTATTACATTTGTTATCAACGCTCTGCCTGATTACGTATAGATAAACCCCACTGATTTGCTCTGATCCTTGTTATTTATTGTGCGGTCCTTTTTGTCGTGCCGCAACAGTGGAACCAGGGATCCTGCTAGTATTAGGGTTTATGGAGGTACTTTGATCTAAACCCGATGCTTTTTCGTCGTGAAAAGGGATAGGAATTGTAAGATACTACCCTTCTTAGACAGCCTGTTTGTTTAGCAGACTGTAGCAACCCTGGAATTTCCCTCTACCTACTCACCCCAATACCATCATTACCACCTACGCGGATGATATTGGAATTTTGTCCTCCAACTTGAATCCTACCCAAGCTACCTCTAATATCCAAGAACACCTTGAGCTCGTCGAAGGTTGGTGTAAAAAGTGGAGGACAAGATTAAACCGAGAAAAGTGCATCCAATGTACGTTCACATTGAAAAAACAGTCTTCCACTTAAGTCAAATACCTAGGACTATACCTTGACAGCAGACGGAATCCCCACACAACGCTTAAAAGACAGCAACTGAACAGAAGACTTGGACAATTGCGCAAATTACTAGGACCAAAATCCGGGTTGACCATCAGCACAAAACCGACCTTACACAAGACTTTACTCCGATCAATTTGGACATACGGTGTAGAACTGTGGGGTTCCGCCAAACCATCCAATATCCAGCGTATCCAGTCCTTCCAATCATATGTCCTCAGACAAATCGTCAAAGCTCCTTTTTATGTCTCTAACCTCACTATCCACAAAGACCTCAACGTCACTTTTATCCACGAACTAATCCATTTCCCATTCCAAAAATTTCATACCAACCTATCGATCCATCCTAACCCTACCGCTAGAGCCCTCTCCACATATTCCCATCCCGAAAACCCACCACGCTGCCAAAAACGACAATGGCCCAGAGACCTCCTTGCCCCTTAGTCTAAAATGAGTGCCAGCACTGGCTGGCTTCTCAATGCATGCGTCCTCCGGGGGCAGCGCTGGCATCAGTGTTTGTGCTGTGACCGAGAGGGGAACAATATACATTGTGATCATTTTTGTATTATGTACAAGTATGTATAGGCTACAAATAAATTTTAAAAAATCTATTTTTTCCAAACCGAGAACATAATATATGTTGTGATGAATTAACTGATCGCAAATTAATATCTATAAGATGATGGGTAGGGAATTAAATTCTCACAATCAAAAAAATGAAATTCGTTTCGAAAAACGGGTTGTTGATATAGCGGCGATATTAACAGCGCCGAGGAATTACCATTCTCACAGAATCTATCAAAAGGCGTAGCTCAAATCTCTACATGTAACATTGATTGAGCCAATTGATACCATCAATAGAATGATACAGCTAAATTGTTGGGAATGATCGATAGACGTCAAGGTGAGTTGGAAATACCGCGTGAAAAAATGGACAGAAATAATGTTAGGTTGATGTTATTAACGTTACTCCAGAAGCATATGACAGACCGACAGATGTTAAGGATGAGCTAGACGATACCATTTCCGTAGTGGGCATTCTGACCAAGCTCTTCCTTTTTGGACCGCAACTTTGGTCGAGCCTTCGTTCTTCACTCGACTCCAGAAGAATACCTTGATCGCCTGTGATTGTGAACTATCATTTGAACCTGTGCCTGAGTTCAATCAGTGTGAATATATTCAATTAAGTAAATAAAGTACATCTTTAGCGAACGTCTGTGCAATTATTGGTTGACACTAAAGTCATTAGCAACACACGCCTACCGTTTTGCAGTCAATAACTGTCGCATTCATATCATATCTGCCTGGCCAGTGACTAACTCTAAACTGACTCGTGAGCCGTGACCATCTGATCAGTGTCATTCAACTCAACTACTCAGTACTGGCTGCCTACGGTGACTACGCTTTTAATAGCACCCACCTTTTGCAAACTCCATAGGCTGGGGCTTTCTTCATCGGGGCAACAACTACCCATTGTATTTCTTTTTTTACGAAGGGATCCTCGAGCGTCCATTAAAGACACATTATGTATCTTCCTTACCTCGATTTCTTCAAATTTTACATATCCTCGTCTTAATCGTTCGACATAATTCAATTAACGTTATACAATTAATTATTAATTAGTTAATTACCTATACAGAAAGTTATTTTTTCCACGGCGTTTTTAAATAACCAAAAAATTATTGAACCTTGTGTGGATTTACCTAAAGTTACGAATATAAAACAAAATAACCACGGCAATTAAAGTTGTAGCTTAAGCTTAATAATAACCTTCAAGAATGTATAATTTAAAATAAATACAAACCATCTAAAAATGTATTTACATGTGCATTGTTTAAATTGGTAGCCGGCGACGATTTCATTAGGGTGGCCTGTATGACGAAGGACAGCGGTACTGGCATATCAAAACCTTCGGCGGGCACACTGGGCTACAGTAGCATTGCATCGCCGGGTCCGGAGGAGGGCATTTCGAGCTTAATAATCTTTTGGCTTGGTTGTATCTTTCAGTAAGAATCGATTTCTCTAATCTATGATCGGCCCATAATCTGTCGACGGTAACCCCATTAGACCTATTCCTTTCCTGACTCATTTTTCTGGGCTGAGCGGACGGAGTTCCTAGTTTGCTTTCAGCTGTTTTACCTTTTTTTAATCGACCGACTTTGGCAAGTTTCCTACTACCAGTTGTTGGATCTGAAGAGTTTAATGTAGCAGTGTTTGTCATATCGAGAAATTTAGAAAATTTATTTCCTTCTGCCTTCCTTTGCACTCTACTTGAATAACGAGGTATATCTTTTCCAAACGTTGTATTGGAATATTCTTTCTTTTTTCTTGTATTTAATCGGCTAGTCGAGGAGTACCCTTCATTTGTATCTTTTATTACGTTGGCTTTATACTTGCGTGAATCGTTATAAGAGATCGCTCCCTTTAGAAGGTTCCTACCTTGATGATAAACACCTGTCAGCTGTCTCTTCCGAAATGACACTCTATGCTCATCGGCGTCAGATGTGGAATCACTTTCAGTCTCGAAAGCAACGCTTTCATCTATTCTTGGCTTCTTTTTACCCGACGTTTTCTTATCGAATGACGATTTTATATCTGTTACAGTACTCTTCGGATGATTCATTGTCGAACGGCCTTTGCTGACTTTTTTATTTATACGCGCCCCGTAAGATCTATTTTTATACCCACCCGAGGGTTCAGGCCTTTTATATCTCCTGCTGTTCTCTTCGTTTATTGCGGAAAGAGAGTCGTCATCAGGACTCTTTCTTCTCAAAAGGTTCTGCTCTTGAAAAAATATACCAGTTTGTTGCCTCTTTCGAAATTTGGATTTTTTTTTTGCGTCGGCATCTTTAATACCATTACTTACGTTTTCAAGGCCAATCGGTTTATTTTGATCAACACTCACTTTCTTTAAAGTTCTCTCTTTCGAGTTAGCTGCATTACTCTTGCGAAGTTTCGATTCGTCATTTATCGACTGAGCATATTTTTTCTGCTTGACATTTTCTGAGTCCAAGGAATAGTCATGAGGGTCTTTCGAACCGGAAAAATATTTTTTCTGTAGGTTCGCATCTTGATCTTCAGGATAATTTTTTCCTTCTTCATTTTCATTTATGGAGATATTCTTTTTACTTTTGTTTAGTTTATTTTCCAATATGTCGGTGCCCAGCTTATGAACATCTCCATTTTTCTTGTCACTGCCGCTATCGGTTTCGGTATGCCATTCCTTGCTTCCGTTCTTTCTTTTTGAATCTTTATCTATGTTTTTCATTGTGACGTCATATCTGCCTGCCAAGCAAGGACACTCGTTCCTTAATTCTAATTTCATTTTAGAAAGGCATTCTTTAATTTCTAACAATTTGTCAGCATCGTATAAGTTTGAGTTCAATTTATCAGGCTCATTTAGTTGCTTCTTTTTCTCTGTATACACGGTGTTCATTTGCGACGATTCAACGGAATGTAGTGATGGCCTATAATGGGGAACTTTATGGAGCCTTTTGTAGTGTCCATCCTCCATTTGATCCGGCTTATGAAAAACATTTTGTGACTCTTCCTCAACAAAACCGTTTTCGTTGGATATTGTAGAGACGTGTCGAACTCCTTTGGCCATTTGTTCCAAAAAATTTGGACCCACTCTGTCCAGCCCAACGTCAACATGGACGTCGGTTTGCGAAGGAGCCTTGTATGTTCCAGTTTTTTTTGCAAGGGTGTCTGGTATTTCAAAAACGGCCCTAACGTGAGGAATTGATGTTAAACATTCTATTTTGTTCCCTTCCTCAAAACATTTTTCTGTATGAACCTCAGCTGTGTAATTGGGTTCTTCACGCGAAACCACGTCCCTTGAGTGGTACATTTCAAGAATTGGATGAAGACTTTCGTAAAACATCGAGGGACTCAATTTACGTACTTCTGACTCATGATATAGATGTTCATCGAAACTTATGTTTGTGTCTTTCCTTCTGTAGTGATCCCGTTTATGCGCAGCATCATCTGTGTGAGCGGCCAGAGCGCTAGGATGTACAAAAGCATGTTTGCTGGGCGTAGCCTTCGGATGAAGTAAAGCAGAATCGTTGGATAAGGCTGGACTGTGCGATAGAGCCAAACTGGATTTCATCATGTTACCCTCAATAGACCTAACTTTCGTAATATTATTTTGCTTGAATAGACTTTTAGGGATTGTAACTTGAATATTTAATTTTTTCCCTTGTTTTTGTGAATCCGCAATGGTTGGTGTTTCGGGGTTCTGTTGAGGCGGCGATGTTTGGCTGATTTTGACTTCTTTTGACTTTTCCTCGCCCATGTTTCCGGAATTGTAGGTGAACACTCTAGTCTTTCCAGAAATACATTTTTCCACTTGAACTTTTATATTTCCTTCGTCTCTAAACAATATATCGTACTTCAAATCATCAGTTTTTGTGACACCAACTTTGTTTGATATTCCCTCTTTTTCTGATTTGCCATAATTATTGTTGATAAAATCAACATCATTATTGTTTGGTTTACTGACAGGTTTGACTTTAGTTTTTAATGATGATTTAGACATGGAAGGAAGCTCATCGTCCCCAATCTTTCTTGGAGACGATTCCTTCGATTTTCTAGACTTCTTCTTTGTTAACAATGCTTTGTCGTCAATTTTACCTTGTTTTCCTGTAGTTTTGCTAGATTTTTTTTTCTTTGAAGCGCTTGACACTGACATCGCTGTACCGGGTTTCTTTTTTCTATTGGCCTTTTTCTTACTAACTTTGCCCAACTGTTCCAAATTTACCACTTCGTCGTCAATACTATTAGTATCCATAAACAGATTTGGACCTGACTTTTTATTATAACCTTTGAAGGAGTCAAAATTCTTTTTTTCATCGTCAACTTCATTCTGTTTCTCTCGTGCTATTATGTTTCTACAATTTTCTTCTTTCATCAGTTGTTGCTTAAATAAAGGAAAATGATTTATTGGGCATGGAGGACACTGTCCAAAATCCTTACCCCAAGGCCATTCACATTTACATCCGCCCAAATTGTTACTAGTGGATGGAAGCCCAGCGTCGTTACTTTTGTCAGAAGCCACGTTTTCAGCTTGACTATCATTCACAGTTTTCTTTGTCGGCTTTTTTGCCGAGGTGGCATTCTTTGTAAACTGTTTTCTTTTAATGTTTCTCAGGGTTCCTTTTTGTGAAGGGAGTGGCTTTGGTTTTAGTGCTGCAGTAGTCTTTTTCCCGATGCCCTTTTTGGAAATGACCTTTTTCGCTTTCACTAAGCTCCTCTTTTTACCAGAAACCTTTTTATTAGTGGTTTTATTGGGCTGGTTGGATTTAAAAGTTTTCTTTTCTGTAACATCCTCTAGTTTTGCGGTATTTTTACTGCTTTGATCTTCCACTGGAAATTGGTCAAATAGAGACATTTGAGTTGTAGTTGGTGGTGGACGCATACCAAAATCATTATTACACGACCCTGCACACGAGCACCCAAAATTTCTGTTACCTGGCATTGATGTTTGTGGATCATCTCTGCCGTAATTATACTGTTTCGTTATCACGTATTCTTCAGTACCGAATGGAACTTGCGGCCGGCTCGGCCCCGCTTGACCAGCCTGTTCGATAGGAGGGCCATACAGTTCCCTTCTGTAAATCATTCCTTTAACGAATGCCACGTTTAGACTGTTAGGACCGATAATATCCGAAGCCGGATTGGTCGAACAGGCCTTGTCCAAAACGTCGGTCCGTTTAATCATTTTATTGTTTCCAAACTTGCTCTCCATAAAACATTTTTTAACAAACCCGCATTCATCCTCGTTAACGAACCGTTGATTATTATCTATGTAATTTAATATTTCTTCGCTAAGACTAAGAGGAAGACATTCTGTCGTTGGATGTTGGCAGCTGTTGAAGTGTTCACCAAATATCAAATAATATAATTCATCATCAATATTGT
This sequence comes from Cimex hemipterus, assembly GCA_039619505.1. Lineage (NCBI taxonomy): Eukaryota > Metazoa > Arthropoda > Insecta > Hemiptera > Cimicidae > Cimex > Cimex hemipterus. Next base: position 12,984,924 of record CM077105.1, read on the forward strand.
TCGGATGAAGTCCATCGGCTTCTACATCCGACGACTCAATGATACAACTGGGCGATTCGTTTTCTTCTTCAGTTCCATACTTATTGCCTGTAGTATCCCCGTTGTTTGCCAAAATTATTTGAGGATTATTTATAGATGGTTTAAAAATTTTAACATTTCCTTTATTCGTGGCATTGATTTTAGAACGACTTTTAGTACCAAGTTTTTTTGTGGGTTTTTTCATGTTTGTTACTTCACATCCTAATCCGACTTCAGAAACAAGATTTCCACTATCTTTAAGGTTAACATTCGAAACGTTACTAACTTTTATGTGGGATGATTTTTCGCTGAAACTGCCAACGTTTTCGTGGCTTTTTTCGTTCACCTTACATCTCGGTACGAAAGGTTTTTCAGGAATGTTTGGACCACTAACGGGGTATCCTTTTTGGAATACGTGTTTAATAGTGTTTCCTTCATTTTTTCCGGAGGATGTATTATTATTTTTCAACACGCTATTCTTAGAACCCATTAGTGTTATATTTTTATTATATCGACGTGTACATATGAAGATTATAATGGCCCATAGCTGGTTTATTGAAACAGTTGATTCGATTTCGAACAAATGATTTATTTCAAATTGACAAAATCTCTCACACGTAATCATTTGTTATTCACTTTTTCGAAACGGTTCAAAATTTCCAGACTATTTCTTTTTAAATTGTACACGTTGAGAGCACTCTCTCCTTTCGTCACCTACCGGGGAAACAATCGAGAAGATTTGATTTCTTGCTTTGCGATGGCAAACTGGTGTTTCTTTCTCGATGCGAAGCCACTCGTCCGAAAAGCGCCGGGTTCAGTGTTTTCCGAAACTGTCCATTTTCTTTTTGTTTGTGTGGCAACTTAAATTGAAGAAGGAAAAGAAAAAAATCGTTTCATAAAATAAAACACTTGCCTTCCGCTTTTGCGACAAAGGAGCCGGGATTTCGGATTCATTCAGCTAAGGCCTCAACCCGGAGCAAATCCGAGACCCGTCGTGGCGAACGTCCTCCTCTCGGTGGGCCATGCTGCACCAGCAGGTAAATAGATTTTAGATGTTTGTGTTTCTTTTTTAATTTTTTTTTAAATTTACGTGTAAAAATGTGACTACATTTTGACTGGCTGATTTTTTTTTGTACCTTCACATATGAAATATTAACAAAAATGCATAAATCCCACTTTTGTTCAATTTCAGGGACACCATATGTAACGAATGAATTTAAAGGAGGAAGACTTGTCAACTACATATTATTTGGAAAAACAATAAATACCAATTATTCATGTTTCTTGTTTTAATTTTTATTCAATTGAAGCATATTATGTCCGTCTGACTTAAGGTCTTTTTTTTAATCTAGCAAATATTGAAAATGTTTGAAAACAGATTTGGAAATTAACATGAATAGATTAAGGGTCGATGGGTGTTCAATATTCCTCTAAATTATGTCCCCACTATTGCATATTAATTTTTTGATATAAGGTTTTGGTTGAAATGAAAAAGTTAGTGACACGAGTGAGATTCGAACCCACGACCTTCGGCTAAATACGACGCTGCTGTACTACTTGAGCTAGCTTGACTTCACGAGATTTAATATTACGATTCGCATTTTTTTTTCCTGCTTACTTTAATGCATTTTGTTATCTCTTTCCATCCAAAGTTTGTTAGGATGGTATTGCCTTTTGTCCGATGAGTGAGTTCCATCGTTACTTCGATTTCCTTTTATACTTCTGTCTTAGGTGTTCATTCCCACACAGATCCTATCAGCGATACAGCTACCCTTCTTCTTACAAGGCCATCCGCTACCTTCTTACCTTCTTCTTCCACATGCCCTGGGACCCAGCAGAGTCTGATTTTGCATACCGAATTTGTTTAGTTTGATTTTGCAATTCAGCACCATCTTTGAGCTAATGATGTTTGAACTTAGCAATATTCTTCGTTTCGTACTAAATGTTCAGATTGAATTGGCTTAAAAGTGGTTCAAAAAAGATATTTACCTCTTCCATTACCGAACAACTGGAGTATAGAGCGTTACAACATATCATCGCAACGTCGGATCTGAACAACGCCTAGAGAGTAAAAGTAATTTATTAGCGTGAAAGGAAGGGGTTGCTTATAATCTCGACCCGGGGAATATCGAGTACTCTTGGGTTAGTATGTGACGTCTGGTAAGTAAAAGGAAGTTATTAGCGAAAGTGGAGATGGTTCAACCCCACCCCGAGGAATATCGAGTACTCTGGGGAAGTGAATGACCTCTATGTTCCTATCGAATGTTGTGTTTGTGCTAATTTATTGTAATTAATGTATGTATTAGCGTGAAAAGAAGGGGCCGCTTATAACTCAAGTACTCTGGGATGAGTGCATGACGTCCGGAGAGTAAAAGTAATTTAGTAACGTGAATGGAAAGGGTTGCTAATATAATCCCGCCCCGTGGATTATCGTGTGCTCTGAGGGAGTGAATGCAACCGGACATCTATGACGTGGTGTATGTATGTATTGTATGTTTTGTTTCTATTCTGTATTTGACAACATGAGCTACGAACGAGAGACTAGCATTCTACAATATCAACATACTATATATTGAAATCAGAGAGTTAGTAACCTGATCGGTTCGCTCAATCGGCTGCATTTTAAAACAAAATATGCGCGGAAGAAGAGAAAAATAAGGAAAACAGGGCCGGCGATGACCTGTTTGTCGTCCCATAAACTTCCCACTTTTTATTATTATAACAAGATCAACAAATATGTTCAACTCGTTCAAAAATATAGACACATTTAATGTTAGCTTAAGTAAATTTAAGCACGTTTTATCATAAGAAAATTAAATATTGTATCATTAATGTATTTAATTAATATTGATTTTGGTTATAATTAATAAGTACATAGTTTTAATTCAATTGATTCGGTTTTTATTTCTAAATTTATGCACAGTTGTAATTAGAATTAGTAGTAACCAGTTGAGTTAATCATCGAACAGTACCTTGGGTTATGCTTCAAGTAGATTAATTTTTACAACTTTTCTCTTGATAGCCATTGCACTAATTTATAAAATAATGGAGTGATTGGTTTGCTAAGCTTAATTCTAGAAAGTTGGAAATTGGTATTACAAATAGCAGTTGTATAGTTGTACATAAAAACATGATATGTATTTGTGATTTTACAGTTTGCAGTCGAGCCGGATTCGACACGTCTTAAGATGCAGTAGGATCTTTGATTCCGGCCTGAAAAAAAGCATACAAGTAGTTAATCAAATGTCGACGATGCCGTGTAATTATGCCATGCACCTCTTTCGATTTCCGCACAACGCATTCAGAGACTGTGCAGGCGTTTTCGCACTTATCGACATCCTCAACTATAGGTTTGTATTTCGCAGCCACTGTAAAAAAATTGACGACGTCAAATGTATTTTTAAGTTTGTATTTCATCAAATTATACCCTCGGCACCGCATTGGTCCATGACGGCATCAATCTTCGGGAAGTCATCTTTCGTCATTCCTGGGGTTTCTTGAGACATTGCTTTCATACCAGCGACGTTCATTTTGCCCTCTTCATTGACCTGAAGATACAAATGCTTTTAACGAGGAAAAACGATCAAATTACTATTTTCATACCAAGTCGAATTTCTGCATGATGCAAAATATCATACACTAAAAGAGAAAAAAAGTGATTAGAAAAGGTTCGTCTGGAAAAAACGGGTAATTCTCACTTTTCCCTCGGGTGTCTCTGGCAGCTTCTTTTCGCCGATTCGTGTCATCTCATCTGACAGATAAAACGGTGCACCTCCTCTCGTTTAGTGGATTGTTTCGAGTAATAATAATCAGAATATGGATAAATAAACTTACCGTCAGAAATGTTAGTCGAGTTCTTACATTCAGCAATGTCGTCCATCATGTTATCGAATAAAGACGCCTGCAATGAAAATTTTCATATGTAATCTTGATTTCAGTTATTTATTTTTTAAACTGCATATTGGCTGTATCGTTCCAGCAAAAAAAAAAACATAAGATGGTGGTTAGAAAAAAAATAATATTTATTTATTCAAAATTTTGTATGTAAAAATGTATAATGCTTTAACTGTGTCTTGCTAGAGAATCGTTTGTTCTATGAAGGACCGGTACAGTCACAGGACACCAAAATGACAGCCCCTTATACGATGAATGTGCTAGGACGAGCTTTAAAAAATGCCAAGAAACACATTTCCAGACCCGGACCAAAGTAAACGCTTGACGATAGAAGGTAATCAGGTCTACGGTGACCTCCTGCAAAGTCCGCGTTTTATCAGCGAGATCTAATCAAAGAGTTTGGTGAATTTGTCGATCCGATATTAGGGGGAACCCAGGGAATTAGTGGGCTCAAAAGTCAATTAAGCCAACAAACATCCAGTGAAATTAAATCGGCAGTGGCCTTCAAAGTGGTAATGGTCATCACTGGATGACCTCTTCACGGTCTGGTGCTATTATGTTTCATGCAACCTTTCAAACCCTTCAAATTACCTTTCATATGAGCAGTTTATCCATTTTATTTTATTTGAGATTAATTATATTCACAATTTAATTTACCATTGCATGTTTTTTAAATTTTATTTTTGAAAGAATTGGTATTCTTGACAGTGAACAGCCAGGTGGTTGTGACAACTCTAGTACTTTATTTTCAAAACAAGGCCTTGTAAGTCAGACATATACAATCCGGCGTTCCACAAGGGAGCATTCTCGTTCCTATTCTTTATATAATTTATACTGCTGACACCCTAACACCGTCATCACACACGGACGATACTGCAATTTGGTCCTCTACTGTGAATCCTATTCAAGTTACTTCCAACATACAAGTAGCCTTGAGTTGATCGGAAGACTGGTGCAAAAAGTGGAGGACAAGACTTACTGAAGAAAAATGTACGTTCATATTTAAAAAAATGTCTTGCACTTGTATATCAACAACAAAGAGATACCGATTACATTCAAGCCAAATACATCGGTACCTAGACAGGAGACTAGCATGAAGTCCCCAAGCAAGACATAAGAGACAACAGAAGACTTTGACAACTACGAGGACATTTAGGACCAAAATCTGCCTTGACCGTTAAAACAGAATTCACCTTATACAAGATTTTACCACCTCGGACATACGAAATGGAGCGGTGGTGTTCTGTCAATCCACTCAACATCCAGCGCATCCAATCATTTCGATATATCCACAACGACTCAACAATCCTTTTGACTCGATTCCGAAAGTTTCACACCACCCTCTCGATCCTATCCTCACCCTACCGCCCGCTACACATTCAACCCGCCACGTCTATTTCCTGGTTTCTCATGGCATATATCTCCGGGTGCAGCTCTTTGGTATTATTGTTAGTGTTGTGACCGTGTAAAAAATTTGTTGAGTCGCATTTGTATTATGTATGAATTTCTACAAATAAAAAAATAATTATAACGAAAATTATCAAAATGTATTCGAATCTCTTACTAGTGCCCTCTTCAGTACAGGTGCGTTACATTGGTTGATTACTCCAACACTGTGCTAGGATTCTTTATTTTTTATACTTATTAGAACATTATATAATAAACCTATACATATACATACACATATACATTATAAAAGTATTCCGTGTGAGGTACCAAGTACTCATTTTATGAAGTATTCATCATAAGGTTTAATTCACTACTTTCGTGGTCTGCTTGACCAATTAATACATGACAATCAATTAGGGTTTTTAGTTGAAATGAAAAAAGTTAATGGCACGAGAGGGATTCGAACCCACGACATTCGGCTAGATACACAGCTGCTCTATCACTTGAGCTGTCGTGACCTCGATCCATTCGGACATCGACTTCCTTGAAATCAACTTGAAATATGGCAAACTCATAAGATGGGGTTGAGATGGGAAGTTGATGTCCGAGTGGATTGGGGTCACGATAGCTTAGGTGGTAGAGAAGGCGTATCTAGCTGAAGGTCGTGGGTTCGAATCCCTCTCGTGCCATTAACTTCTTTTTTCATCGCAACTAAAAACCTAAATTAATTGTCATAAGGTTTAATAACATTTTATTCGAATAAGAATTACACTTTTCGTGACTTGCTCCTGTGTTGTTGGTAGTCAGGAGTTTGTGTCCATTGCGTCAATCCCACTGAAGGGCTCCGGAGCTCTCGACAACTAATTACTAGGTCTCAATTAGCACCCGTACTTTACTGTTTACAGAAACATATGCAGATACATAAAACAGATTCAGAAACATCCTTTTCCTTTAAAAAACTATTAATCAACAAATTTTTCACTTTATACAATAAACTCACATGTAACGAGTAACATGTAAAGAGCTATTCGGTTCATTATACCACCTAGATACTTCATAACATACATGGGCCATATCAGATTTGTATTTTAATGACGCTAACGTTGAGAAATTACGACTTTATGCTTAAAAAAATTTGATTTTAGACTAAAATCACAAAAATGTTAATATCTCAGGAAAGAGTCAATATAGAAGCCTTGTTCTGGTGGCATTGTACTGTTTTATTTAGTGAATCCACCTTCACAATAATTTAACCCTGTAACACCTTTAGCACTTTGGCAATGCACGTCGATAGGCGTGGTTGTAGAAGTCCTTCAACCTGTTGATAACCTAAAAGACTCGAAATCCGGATCGTTGCAAAATAACTTACTGTACTGTGGGTAGGAACTGTCTTTTTATAAAGTACTGTAACACCATGTATATAACAATTCCTTGACTGACAGACCACGCACAGACCAAACCTGAAATTTCGACATTGCATTCTTATGTCATGTTAGCCGTTAAGAAAGGATTTTTGAAACTCCATCCCTGAGACGATGTTTTTCCGTTTGGGCCGAAGTGAACTGGATCAGGAAAAATTTCAGAAATGATACCTAGAAACCCATTCTAGCACTTGCATCGCATTAGAAAGGTACATTACAACAGAGTCCCCCGCAAAGAAAGGCGCGGGTAAAAACCTGGTACTACTAAACAAAAAACATCAAAAAGTATTTACTAGTCTGTAATTCGAAATAATAAACCAAAAACAGTCCAAAAATGTATTTACATGTTTGTTTAAATTGTTTGCCGGTTTCGATTTCATTTGTCCCAGCTTCGCGAGGAGGAACGGCGTTGCTGAAGATCGGCACCCCGCGGTGGGCAGACAGTGCCACAGCAGCACCTCATAGCAACACCTGGAGGGGAGGAGAATTCCCTTTTTGTTCTATTTTCTTTTTTTTGTTCCGTTTCTCGGATTTTACTCTTGTATTGGCGGTCAGACGATTGATCTGCTTCATCTGATATGCTGCTTCTTGCAGAATCTTGTTTTTCTCTTGAACTTTGCTTGTTGGGTGTTCTGTTCGCATAATCTTTCGGCTGTCCGCCGCTTCGGGTTAAACTTACCTTTGAAACATTTTCACTCGCTTCTTCTTCTATAATCGTCTTGGGAACGCCCGTACGATGTACAGAAGAC
>CM077105.1:12992404-13035277 GCA_039619505.1 Cimex hemipterus
TATAATCGTCTTGGGAACGCCCGTACGATGTACAGAAGACGGTTTTAGTCCCTTGCCATTTTCTTCTTTTCTATAGACTATCTCATTACTTGTGCCAGGTTCGGATAGGTATTTGTCACACTCCTCTTCGTTCGTATGAGAAGGCATATCTTCGACTTCTTCGGCAATCTTTCCTTTGGAACGTTTCTGTTCGTCGTAAAAATCACGAGCGGAACTCGCCGTTCGAATTGATGTGCTATCCTCATTGGGCTTAGTTTGGGAATTCACCCCTACGTACTTAAAATCGAAATATCCATCATCATTTGGCTTGTTTTTATCCTCTACTTTGTAATCGAAAGTCGTTTCTTTTAAGTTTTTCACCATTAAAGCGCCATGCTTTGTTACAGTACCTTTGGGCTGAATAATTTTCTCACGGCCTTTAGCCTCGCTCTGGTTTTTGTTCATACGGGTCTGGTGTACGCCTTTATCACGTACAGAAGGCGGTTTTAAGCTCTTGTCATATCCTATTTTTCTTAATAATTGTTCCTTCTTTACACCTCGTCCGTACATCTTATTTTCACTGCTACCCATTTCGTACATTTGTGAAGTTGAATCTTCATTAACAAAAGGCCCCATTGACAGGTTCGGTTCATCGTAAAAAACGCGGGTTGAATTCGTCGTTCGAATTGATGATCTATCCCCAATTGACGCAGATATGGAATTACCTGCACTTCTGTCAGTAACGGGTCGATGTTCGACTGGCAAGCTCAGCTCATCTCTGTGATCGGAATCAGTATCTTTTATAAGCCCCGTTACTGAAGTTCCAGTATCTACTGCAGGACTGTCGGGCTGGTTTATTTCTGGATGATCTTCTTCCTCGCTCGGCTTTTCGGTTGAGCCGGTCTCCTCACTTTCTGTATAACTTCCGTTTGACAGATCCTCGGATACGTCCTCATGAGGTACAGCAGACGGTTCTTCTTTTCTAGCTAACGTTTTATCATTGCTGGCCAATTCGTACATTTGGGAAGACGAGTCTTCATTAGCAAACGTTTCTTTTATAAGGTCCTGTTCATCATAAAAAATTCTCGTTGAACTTGTACGAATTGATGATCTATCTCCATTGGACATAAACTGGGAATTACGAGAACTCTTGTAAACAACTTGTCCACCGTCACTGGACACGTTTCCATCCAGTGTGTTACGATCGAAAGAAGATTTTCTTGCAGTATTCGCCATTGTAGAGTCACGTTTTGTTACAATCTTGGGTCGAGTTACTGTTGAACCGCCTTTGGCTTCGTCGCTCTGTTTTTTGCTTGAACCGGTTTCATACTTTTTTTGGTTTGCATCATCTCGTACTCGCTGAGACAAGCTTCCCGTATTACTTCCATCTATCAGATCCTCACTCGATTCTACGTTTATATTTTGGTATGCATTCTTATGAGGTATAGAAGGCGGTTTTAAGCGTTTGTCGTATTCATCTTTTATATGTGTTTTTTCCTTCGTGGAACCATGTTCGTTCATTTTATTTTTGATTCCGTCCTCTCTGTATAAAACAGTTGGAGTTCTCGTCTGGAATGATGACCTATCATTTTTAGATTCAGGTGAGGAATTATCAACTTTTCTCAAACCAATTCGTACATTGTCCTTTATTTTATTTTCAATCGATAATTTCTTTGTGTCAGACCCTTTTCTTATAGTTTTCGTCATTACGGCGTCATTCTCTCTTATCGAACTATCGGGATGATCCGATATCGAACGTCCACTTTCTTCTCTGTATAACCTCTTTCTTCTGCCTTTATCTTCTTGAGAGGCTTCTTCCACGTTTTGGCCACTTATGCGGAAGCTGCGATCACTCAATTTGGGATCGTTCAAAGAGTCATCGCAATCCTCTCGAAAAGACCTTCGTCGGTCTGTCAATAGTTCCTGTTCTACGTCGGCTTGTTTTTGATAGTTTTCGTTTAGTTTTATAGATTTTTCTGATTCTCTCTTTAATGTTTTTTTGTGTCCTTCTTCTCCACTATCGAGTTGTTTATAAGCTCCATCTGATTTTATTATACCCGAATCTCTTTTATTATGGAAGAGTTTTCCTTTGGATATTCCATTAGAAATGTCTCGTACTGGCCCCTGGCCTTTTAGGGACAAACTTATGCTTGAGAAATTCACAATGTGTTCCACGTTTATCGTCTTGTAGACGTCAGTATCACTCGCAGAAGATGGTTCTTTTTCATCCTTATATCCTTCTTCTTTAGATGTGAACTCGTTCGTTGTGTCATGTTCGGACATATTATTTTCTTCACAGCCCTCTTCGTCATTTTGTGAAAGCGTGTCTTCGTCCAAAATGTTTGCCTTTAAAAGGTTCTGTCCTTCATAATAAATACCAGTTGAGCTTCTCGGCCGAAGCGATGGTCTCTCGTGTATTGACGTAGGTGGGCTACGTTCTACGTCCATAAAATTAACGTGTCCATCATGGGTCATGTTTTTAACCGGGTCTTTGTAACCTAAAGTCGATTCTTTTTCATTTTTTTCCCCTAAAGGGCTGTGGTTTAGTACAGGACTGTTAGAATGATCCTTTTCAAAGCTTTCAGGCTGGTCAATGTAGTTTTCTTGCATAGAAGTACGTGCTTCTCTTTCATGTACCTCTTTGTTCCTTTCGATTGTTTCGTATATTGCTCCAGGTTCGGAAACCTCGATTTTGCTGTTGTCCGTTTCATCATTTATGGAATATGAGGAGTAATCAACGGTAGTCGTTTCCTTCAAAAGGTTCTGCCCTTGAAAATAAATACCAGTTGGACTTCTCGGGCGCAATGCCAATTTTTCTTCCTCCTCTTCTGTTTCAGGAGATACACTCTTAAAACCAACATGACTATCCTCAATTTGGGTATTTTTAGACGATGCCAAAGCACTTTTCCTGGCAGTTTTCGTCATTAAGGCTTCATTCTCCGTTACTGTACTCTCGGGATGGCTCAATACAGAACGAGCCATTTCATTGCTTAATGTTTTCCTCCTCCTTCTATTTAGGTGAAATAGCTCTTCATCGTTTGGCTTATTCGCTTGATCTCTCACCTCTGGATGGTTCAGCGTATCGTCGTCCGTACCTCGAACTGATTTTTGCCGCTCGTGTTGTTTCCGTAACTTTTTTTTATTACCTTCTTCTATCTGTTCGGATTCGTATTTTTCTGCATCAAGATTAGATTCTTGCTCTTCATCTTTTTCCTCATTATTTTGCACGTCTTCTTTATTTATTATGGGTTTTTTGCTTTTTTGATTGCGTTCCAACATTTCGGTCGCCAACTTCTCAAGATGGTCTGTTGTCTCCTTATCATAGCTACTGTCAGAATCGTCACTACATTGGCTTCCATCTCTTCTTTTTGTGTGAATGACAATCACTCGATCCGTCCTTACGTTTTTATCTTTGTTGTCCAATCTGTCCTGAAATCGGCTTGCCATGCAGGGACACTCGTTTCTTAATTCTAGCTTCATTTTAGAAAGGCATTCTTTAATTTCAAACAATGTGTTGGCATCGTAAAGCTTTGATTTAAATTTACTCTGCTCATTTTGTTGGTGCTTTTTATCTGACAAATCGGTATTCATTAGGTTCGATTCAGCGGAATGAAGTGAAACCCTTGACTGCATATATAGGGGGATTCGTGGGTGTATTTTGTGACCCCCATCATCTAACGATTCTATCTTGCGAGAAGGAAATTGAGAATCTTTAGTAAATACGTTTTCGTTAGGCACTAAAGAGTCATATCGAACTCCTTTTTGGCTGATTGAGTCTAAAAACTTTGGACCGATTCGGTCGAGCCCAACGTCAACGTGGATGTCGTTCAACGAAGAAACAATTTTCGACTTTGTAGTGTGTGTTTCAATTTTGTTTCCATGAGTACCTGGAATGTCAAAAACTACCTTAACGTGAGGAATTGATGTTAAACATTCTATTTTGTTCCCTTCTATAATGCATTTGTCCGTTTGAACCTCAGCTGTGTAATTCGGTTCTTCATGCGAACCTGCATCACTTGGGTGGAACCTTTCAAGAATGGGGTGAAGACTTTCCTGAACCATTGAGGGAGTCAGTTTCCGTACTTCTGAATCATGATGTGGTTTTAGATGTCCATCGAAACTTATGTTTGTGTCTTTCCTTTTGTGATCCCGTTTATTCGCAGAATCATCTTTATCTGTGTGACCGGCCGGAGCTCTAGGATGAACAAAAGAAGATTCAGTTGGGGCGTTCGGCACAAGAAAGCTAGATTTCTTAATGCTACTGTCTATAGACCTATTCTTTGTAGTTTTCTTGGGTTTATCCAATGGCTTTGGGATTTTTACTCCAATTTTAGTCGGTTTTTTCGTTTGGCTTTTTGAATTCTCCATCCCCGGGCTTTTTCTGATCTTTTGGTATGGTCCCGTTTTAGCGGTTTTTGCCTCTCTCGGGTCTTCTTCGATGCCCTTTACAGCTGGCATGGCAGCTTCATTGCCTGAATTGTAGGTAAATACCCTATTCTTCCCAGAAACGACTTGTTCCACTGTAACTTTCATATCTCCTTTGTCACTGAACATTATATCGTAACCTGAATCATCAGGTCTTGAGACGCCTATTCTGATGTTGTTCGAAGATCCCTCTTTTTCCAGAAATTTTTTTTTATTACTCTTGTCGGCGTTAACATCCTGTTTTACTTTTGTTTTAAATTTTAATTTTGACGTGGAAGGAACCTCACCGTCGTCACTTTCTAATGAACTTTTTTTAAGCCTACTAGAATTCTTCTTTGCCTGCTTTTTAACCGTATTCGCGTCCTTTTTAATAACCATAATTGAACTTGTTTTCTTTGTTGGCAAATTTTCAATCAAAGAAATTCGTGACAACCTTACTGCAGGTGGTTTATTTTTCCCAAAGATCATGTTGTTACTGACTTTTTCAGATTGTTTCCAATTCTCCATTATGGGAGGAAGCGATTCTGTACTTTCGGTAGGTAACAAACTCAATCGGCTACTCATCCTCCTCGCCATCTGATTTTTTACCGCTTTTGGTTCTTTTTTAGCACGCTTTCCTGCGGGTTTGGTCGAATTTGTTTTCCGCGAAGCGGGTGACTTTGGTTTAGCTGAAGGCGCCCTTTTTTTCGCATTGCCCTTTTTTGAAATTACCTTTTTTACTGCGGGTTTTTTCGCAGGTCCCATTTTCTTGTTCTTTTTTTCCGGCAATTTCAATTTAATTTTAGGTTTATCCTTATATTCTGGTTCTATATCATTTTCGATGTAGTCCACTTTCATTGGCGGTTGGCTAGGTACAGGTAAATGATTTAAAGAAGTTGTTGGGCACGGTCCAAAATTGTTACACCACGACTGTACACACGTGCATCCAAATCCTTTGTTCATAGTTGGCATTGATGTTTGGGGATCATCTCTGCCGTAATTATACTGTTTCGTTATCACGTATTCTTCAGTACCCAATGGAACTTGCGGCTGGCTCGGCCCCGCTTGACCAGCCTGTTCGATAGGAGGGCCATACAGTTCCCTTCTGTAAATCATTCCTTTAACGAATGCCACGTTTAGACTGTTAGGACCGATAAAATCCGAGGCCGGATTCGTCGAACAGGCCTTGTCTAAAAGGTCATACCGGTTAATCATTTTAGTATTGCTATTTTCAAACCAGCTTTCCACAATATCTTTCTTAGCCGGCCCGCCGACTTCGTCGTCGGTGACGAACCTTTGATCCTTTTCCATGTAATTCAATATTTCTTCACTAAGTGTGAGAGTAAGACATTCTGTCAAGGGATGTTGATAGATGCTGAAATTGTCACCAATCAAATAACAAAACTCGTCGTCAAGATTGAACTGGTTGGGTTGGTCAACATCAATATCTGATAAATCATCTTCACAACTGTAGGACAATGAGTATGTACGTTCTGCAGCATCCCTGTCATAAGACAACACGGTTCGATGATTCTTTCTACGAGAAGGTTCAGAAATTTGAATGGTTTGACTGTTTGTTTTATCCGCTGCTCTGATCTTACAACAAATCTTAGAGACGCATTGTTTTTCAGGTTGCTCTTTTAAATAATTTATTATTTCATCCCCACATAAGGTTTCGGAGTAAAGGTGGTCACAAACTTTACGGTTACCGGTTTTAATATCTTTTATACGATATACAGGAATTATGCTATTGTCTTGCAGTTCGACAAGGCTTTTACTGAAACTACCATCCTTATGGGCATTTTCGTTCTCACTTAACAAAGGTTTAGCAGGAATATTTTGCTTAATAACACGCTTTATTTTTGTGAAGATATTTTTAATAATTTTCTTAACATTTTTATCTGTTTGATTATTTTTCAGCACACTTTTCTTAGAACCCATCAGCATATTTTGTAATATTTCGACATGTATACGTGAATATTAGCATGGCCCATTGCTGCTTTTTTGAAACAGTTGATTCGATTTCAAACAAATGATTTATTTTAATTGACCGCAGCATTGCTCACACGTTATCATTTGTTATTCACTTTTTCAGAACGGTACGAAATTCCTGAACCATTTTTTGCATTGTACACGTCCGGCGCTCTCTCCTTTCGTCACCTACCAGGAACACAATCGACGAGAAGATTTGATTACTTGCTTTGCGATGGCAAACTGTTTTCTCTTTCACGACGCAAAGCCACTCGACCGAAAAGCGTCGGGTTCAGTGTTTTCCGAAACTGTCCATTTTCTTTTTGTATGTGTGGCAACTGAAATTGAAGAAAGAAAAGAAAAAAATCGTTTCATAAAATAAAACACTTGCCTTCCGCTTTTGCGACAAAGGAGCCGGGATTTCGGATTCATTCAGCTAAGGCCTCAACCCCGAGCAAATCCGAGACCCGTCGTGGCGAACGTCCTCCTCGCAGTGGGCCATACTGCACCAGCAGGTAAATGGAACTTTGGTGTCTTTTTTTAAAATTTAGGTGTAGTTAGTGTGGCACTACATTTTGACGGGCTGATTTTTGTAACTTCACATATGAAATATTAACAAACATGCGTAAATCCACTTTTGTTCAATTTCAGGGACACCATATGTAACGAATGAATTTAAAGGAGGAAGACTTGTCAACTACATATTATTTGGAAAAACAATAAATACCAATTATTCATGTTTCTTGTTTTCATTTCTTGTTTTTCAGGGACACCATATGTAAGGAATGAAAGGATAAAGAGTGGTTAAGCACATTTAGATCAGAAATACAATAAATGCTGTTTTTCCTTAAGTATATTATTAGTTTTGTTTTGTTATTGCTATTATTTCAATTATTCGTGACTCCGATTAAAGATAATACACAAATATTTAATTTAAATTTTTTTAAAGTTAAATGTGTGTGTCAAAAAATAAATAAATTCGCGCACAATCACTAAAAAAATGCTTAAAAGAACTGAAAGTAGGGGGACTGTTCCCTTGTCCGAAAAACATACGAAACTTAGCACTGAAGTCTAAGGTAGGCCGTCCAATGGAACCATTTTCTGCAGAACTTGATCGTTCAGAACCGCAGAATGTTCAACGGCCGGATGATCCAAAAGCGAAGGAACGAATGAGCACGCGTCCATTAGAACAAATCCGTTCGGTAGTGTTGGGCCTAACCACTTTCCGATCCAAATAAATTTGGATTTTCCAGCCCTATTCGGCCGAATGGATACTTCAACTTCAACTATCAACCACGTGACATCAAACGCTCATCGTTGTTTAACGCCGTTCTTTTTTGCTTTTTGCTTCGTTTTCATTTCGATGGATTGCGAAAAATTGATAAGTGCGGTTGAGGAGTAGGCTCTTGGGACATGCATGATCCACTCCATCATCGGTGAGATATCCAGCGTAAGCTGTGGTCAGGGATAGCTTTAGAAATGGAACTTATGTTATGAATATTGTTTAAATCTTTCCCTCCATTTGTATGTAAATAATAATTTTCGAGCAGTAACAAGTCTTCCTTGTTCTATTTGGGCTATGCCGTGAACTGACGAAAATCGGCTACAGTCGACAACGGAATTCGACCATATTGCTATGTCATATCTGTTTGGTAAAATAGTTCGGCTGCATCCAAAATTTCATTCCTTATGAAGACGAACGTTATGGTTATTCTTTATTTTACAAGAGCATCAATCAGATGCTACTGTCTTGCCTTCTGGTACAAAACGACGAACTTAACCGAATGCTAAGTTCCTTGTCACGCTGTACACTTCGACCTGCATGTATCGTATTTTTTTCCATATCATAATAATATAGGTTAACTTTGTAAAACATTTACTAAATCCATTTTCCAAATTACTTCTTTGAAATGTCACTTTTGAGGTAAGGTCTTGTTTGAAATGAAAAAGTTAGTGTCACGAACGAGATTCGAACCCACGACCTTAGGCTCAATACGCCGCTGCTCTAACCACTTGAGATATCATGACTTGGATCCACACGGACACCAACTCCTCGTCTCAACCTACAACCTTTCGAATTTTCCCTCCTTTTTGCCATTTTTCATATGTCGCTTTAATCCCTTAATAATCATTAACTGAAGTGGACACGGGGAACTGTTAGTGAAGTTATAGTTCGTCTTCATTTGTTTTAGTGCTCGAATTGACCAAATTACTTCTTACAATTAATTATTCATTTTATGTAGTTTTTAAATATTAGTTAGTTTTAACGAAACAATTATGTAATAGTACATAGTATGTAAAAGCAAAAAGCTTACCTGAGAGATATGGATCAAAGCAAGGAATATGCTTGCTATGACGGCAGACTTCATGATGCTTATGATTTGCTCAAATTTTAACACGAATTAATTGTTAAAATCCTTACCGGTCCTGTTTTATAAAAACGGTTACACTTCCGGAAAGACAGTCGGAAGCAGTGCGGATGATAATTCCATCCGGTTGGGCCGTGCGAAATTTACAATAAAGGGAAAACCTTGGGTCATACAACAAAACGAAGCGGGTTTTTTTTTAATTGTTAAAATGACAAGCCAATCAGCGTGAGAATCGGATATAACAACTCCAGTGCATAGCAATTTCAACAAAAAATGTTCGATGCGACTAAAAAATTAGTTTTGTTCAATCTTGCCAACGGTATTGGTTGTAAAATTTAATTAACAAACCTCAGACAAAAATGTTAGCAATGTGTGGTGATTAATAACCGTTAATCGTTAATTATTTAGAAATCGTGAGGTGCGGTCTGGTGTGATGAAAGTTTCAGAAAATTATTTTCTTTATCGTGTCGACGTTTCGATCTTAATTGAGATCATCTTCAGGGCCTGGGCTTTACATTGTTTAAATTTTACAAATAGATTTTGGATGTGGAAAAAAGTGAACTTATACAATGCAAAATATAAATATATATTTTATATTTTCAATAATTATATTTATTTATTTGATATTGTATAAGTTCACTTTTTTCCACATCCAAAATCTATTTGCTAAATGTAAACAATGTTTGTAAATCCTAGGCCCTGAAGATGATCTCAATAAAGATCGAAACGTCGGCCCGATAAAGAAAATGTTTTTCTGAAACCTTCATCACAACAGACCACATCTCACGATTTCTAAATAATTATTGATTTCTATATATAGATCTCTAATCGCCACACATTTCTTTTAAAGTTTTTTTTTAAATTTTCAAATTATCAATAATTATCAGGTTTTTGTTGTCCGTTTGTTATTTTTAATCAAGCACACCAACTTAAAACAATTACTTCTTATTTATATGCTTAATAGAGCATAACAAAAACTATGCTAGACATTCTTATTAGCACTAATCTACGACCAACACGCAACTCGTGAATATTTTAAGATTTTTTTAAGTTGCACAATTATGAATATTGTAGTACTGTTCAAAATCCGATTCATTAAATACCTCCTTACAAAGTTCGAGTTTTTGTTATATGATAAATTTCAGTGAAAAATGGGCAGAAAAACTCACACCACTTAAAATATAACAAACTTAAGTTTACAGAACAATACGTTATTCTAACAAATGTTTTCTCCTTTTTCGATTAAAATTCATCATCCCACTACCAAATTTCTATAGGAATCAGGCAGAAAGAAAATAATTCACCCACGGCTCTTTTATGACTCAAATTATTCAAAAAATAACGAATTGAAATGGTCTTAGAAAATATGCATATTGTATTAGACATTTTCTCGTCGGGATCGAATATTTTTGTCTTTTTCTCCTTGATAAAGATTCATTATGTACCTTCTCCCAAATCTAAACCTATTTCTACGGAAAAAATCAAACAAATTTCTGTTCAAACCTTGCAGAAAAGCCGCTTTAATTCACATCACTTGAATATAACAACCTTTGACGGTCATAGGGAATGCACTGAACATTTTGCCTTGCCGTGATAAAATATTTTCATATATCTTCCTTCCCAAGTAAAATTCATTATGTACCTTTTGCCAAAATTTAATCTTTTTTGCGGAAAAGTGCAGCAATTTTTATAGTTCAAATGGAACATAATAACGCACATCATTCACATGTATCAACTTTTGGCGGTTATAGAAAATATATTGAACAGTATGTTATCTCGGTACTGTTTCTTCTTTCTCGTTTAAACTCATTTAGGTCCCAAATTTTCGATTTTTTGAAGTAAAAAAAAACAGGCATTTTTTCTCACTGGCACCAAACAATTTTGCCTTTTCCCCTTGATTAAGATTCATCAAGAACCTGCGACTAATTCTTGCAGAATGAAATCCAACATATTTCAGTTCAGAAAGGGCTCATAAATTTTTTAAGCCCAAATCAGTCAAAATATAACGATAAAAGTTAGACGATTGTCGAAAATATTTTGAACTTTACGATATCCCAGGAAAATACTGTTTTTTTCCTTTCGCGATTAAAATTCGTCCCCATTCTGAATTTCGAATTGTTTTCAAAGGAAAAAGTTCAAACATTTGCACGTCAATACAGAGACAAAGCGAGCAATTCGATCACAATTATTTTTAACTTGATTCACTTTAAAAATAACGTGTTTGGAAGGTCATACAAATCGTATTGGAAATGTTTTTGCTTTTTTTCTCGTTGAATAACACTTGTTCAATACCTTCTCCCAATTTATGATTTATTTTTACAAACCAAATCCAACTAATTTTAGGAGAACAGAGAAGTCATGATTACAAACAGTTTAGACTATCGTACAAACTACATTGAACATCAGTTTTCACTGGGACAGACTATTTCAGCATTTTCAAACTACTTAGATACATATTTTCCACAGGACAAACTTCATAAAACTTCGTTAGACGTCGAAAATATTGTTAAATTTATATTTGACGTTTAATTTTACAATACAGATATGAGTGGTTTGTAGGTAATTAAAGATTACTTTCGAACAGCAGCACTTGCTTTTTTTGCCTAAAAATCAACCATAATTTATTTGAAATTATTTAAAAAAAAGTATATATATGATAAATCTTATACTTACAAGCTTAGCCTTCTTCTTCGTACAATTCATAATCTGAACGGCCATATCGCATTCATCTAAACCAGTGGCAGTCATCACTGAAAATAAAAGTTTTTTATTAGATTTAAAACTGTCTTAATAGAGATATAAGATATTACATTCTTTTGCGCATTCATCAGCGATCATGGTAGCCTTCGTTAATTTGGCTGTGTCTCCTTTGTAAGTAGTGCGCATCCATTTCTTGACACGTGGAAGATCAAACTGACCGTTGTTGTTCATCTATAAAAGAAACCCAAAGAAGTCATTGTTGATCAAGAAAAATCGACAGTTAATACTTACAATTTTTATTTTCTTCATCACACAGGCCATCATACACTGTAAATAAATGTGTGGCGATTAGAGACCGTTAATTGATAATTGTTTAGAAATAGTGAGATACGGTCTAGTGTGACGAAGGTTCCAGAAAAATATTTTCTTTCTCGGGCCTACGTTTCGATCATTATTGAGACCATCTTCAGGGCCTGAGATTTACAAACATAGTTTAAATTTAACAAAAACATGTAGGATGTAGAAAAAACGGAAAGTTATACAATGCAAAAAAATTTTTATGTCTAGTCAAAGTATTTTTACTCACTCAAACTGTTAGTCTTTTGTGCAATTGTGCCATTTCTTGCGTGTCATGTTGAGAGTGCCATTGAAATTTTGTTGTTTTATGTTTATATACGTAAGATTTTGTATAAACATAAAACAGCAAAATCTCGCTGGCACAATTACACAGAAGACAAACACTTCGAGTAAGTAGAAATACTTTGGTCGAATATGTAAAAAATATATTTCGCATTGTATAAATTCACTTTTCCACATCCAAAATGTATTTTCTAAATGTAAACGATGTTTGTAAATCCCAGTCACTGAAGATGATCTCAATAAAGATCGAAACGTTGGCACGATAAAGAAAAAAATTTTCTGAAACCTTCATCACACCAGACCGCATCTTTCGATTTCTAAAAACTGTAAATTATAGTAAATCTTATAGTGAACTTTAAATGATTGTGTGTTATTATTTGTACCTTTCCTTCCTGAGATTCCGGCATCTTACGGTTCCGTATGAGTTCTATGTCGTCTGTCAAACACAATAAATTTTGAAAAATTATCCCAATTTATCGAAATAGATCTCAAGCTTACTTTTTGTAACGGTGAAATGCGATTTACACTCGAGCACAGCCATTTCTTTGCTGAACGGAACGCTCTAGAAACGTGATACCATTCATTAACCATAAAGCTCGTAATATGTCGAAAAGAAAAGATATGTGTTTACAATTGCCCCGATAGTAGCTACTGCCACGTACAAAAAAGCGACCACTTTTTCCATTCCAATGGAAAACATTGGACGGTGATTCTTGTGAAATTATATATAAAGGCGGCTGGACACAATGTAATCGGTTTTATAATACCTTTTCAGATGTATATCGCTTGCTCTCTGCTACTTCCTAGTGTAATTTGCTGACAGAACCGTGCCACGAACCATTCTATAATTTTTAAACTGTGAAAATGTCAACCTGCTAAAATTCAATCATTTTTGAAAAACCTTTTCACTATAATATATATAATGATTGTAAATCAAACAATACGATATTTTCTATATTATCATTTTCGATTCACATTTTATTGGGTTGAAAATAAAAAGGTTATCAATCTTATTCTATAGACGTCATGCGATCATTGCACAAAACATCATATTGTTGCTTAAAATAGGAAATATTTTTTTCTACATAAAGTATGCTTATTGTTTATTTTTAGAGTAAAAAAATGAGACAATCGGTCCTCCTATCTTCGCTGTACATTTCATAGTATGTTAGTGTTTAAATTAAGATAATCCCTTAATTCCGTCGTAACATACAAAAATATGTTTAAAATACTTAATAATTATAAACAAAAAATTAGAACGAGTTGAGTGGAGAGTGGGAAGCTTGGACTTTTCTAAACAAGGAGGCAAAAAAGCTCAATATGACGTTCCATAAAAAAAAATTATTATATTCCATTGATAAAATACATGCAGGAAAAAGAGTATTTACTGTTTTATTTCGTATAGGTGAAACAACAGACATTGATTAGGGATGGCTGGATTGATTTAAATTTTCCTTTAAAAAAAATATTTACAAAAAACTCTAATCCTAAGCTTAGCAATTTAATTTGGCTGCGTCTCCTGCAATTATTGTCGTATTTTCAGCTAGGGTTTCAGGGTACAAAGAAGTTCTGCAATAAAGGTTAAAGATGAGTCATTTAATTATTTTGCTAACGTGGACTTCCTTTACCTCTGGATCCGCATCGTAAACACATTTCGCGAAGTTGAACGCTAGGTCACAATTGTCCTCGCCAGCTGAAAAAAATTAAATATATCAATTAAGTATAAAACAATTTTTAGAGAGGTTATTTTTTAATTTTAAATTATATAATGAGATTAATTGTTGGGAGACTTTAAATTGCAAAGTCTTACGACAGGATTTAGACGTCAGCCTTCATTTGTTTCCTTGTGCGTTGAGGTCGAGTGTATTTCCGACTTTCCTCCACTGATTTACTACTTCCTTTAAATTTTTAAGCTGTTCTGACCGGCATTGTCCTAAGTAGCGTTTTATTTACTTTTAATAACAACGATAACTGAAAATTTTTCAGTATTTTGTGGTGAATTGGCACTCTCAACACGACACGCAAGAAAGGCACAATTACCCAGAAGACAAACACTTTGAGCCCTGAAGATGATCTCAATAAAGGTCGAAACGACGGCACGATAAGTAAAATGTTTTTATGAATCCTACATCACACCAGAACGCATGTTACGATTTCTGAATGATTAAGTTTTCGATAATCTAGGTTGTGAGTTTGATCATGGCAGTATTTACCCTAATACTTTAAATACAAACTTCTGAACTTAAAGGCACTTAACAAAACACGAAAATAGAAGATGTTTATTTTATCAAACACAAATGACTTATTTTATTTTCTAATAGGAGCGCAGAAAAATATAAGCTGAGTCTTCCCAAACTATGGTCCCTTGGAGCCCTCGACTCTTGTACGAGGTCTGTGGGGTACTTTCACAAAAATTAATAATTACAAAAATAAACGTATAATGAGTAAATTTAAAAAAAATTAAAAATTAAAATATCAAGTCAAGACTTCACAATACTACTTAAGTAATAAATATGAGAAACAATTATAAAAGTTTTTAGTTGAGATAAAAAGGTCAGTGGCACGAGCGGTATTCGAACCCACGATCTTCGGGTAGATACGCCGCTCTCTACTACTTGACCTATCGAGACTACGAGGGTACGCAACAGCAGAGGTCATATAGGTGCCGGTGTTTTTGAAAAAAGGCCCATCCGTAAGTATGCTGGGTTCAATGCACAGCCGCTGGATTCGAACCCGGGACCTTTACCTTACAGTGATGAGCGCCGTGTCAAAGAATAAACCTTTCGGCCACCGACGCCCCTATCGAGAATTCGATTCACTCGGACACTAACTTCCCATCTCAACCCCACCTTTTGAACTTTCACTAGTGAATTCGATAAACCTTCACCATCCCCTGCTTCTCCAGAGATAAGTGAGGTGAGAAAGCGCTTTCTTGATTACAGGAAATACGGTCTGATCTATTATCTCCGTTGATAGACCTCAATGATAAATTGGCCAAAGATTTCAATGATTTTTCAATTATGAGGAACAATGTGTATCGTCGTATTTATCAGATATTTTCATGAAAATAAATGAGATGACTCTTTCGTTGCCAGAAAAGAGTATCCCTATTTTTCATACTAATGACAAAGAGCGCTTTCAAAAGAAACATCCAGTTTTGGGTGTAATCTGTTGGCAAGGAGGTGGAATATTTTCCTGGATTAAATGATTTTCTAAAAGAAAACAAACTGTAGCTTGCGAACGACACGCTGATTTATGAAATATGTGAACACTTTCAAAGCTTGGAGATGTCCTTTGAGCACTACTTCCCAACGGCTCGAGATAAAATGCTCCAAGACCATGAATGAGTGGCCCAACCGTTTTCTGTTTCGAAAAATATCTATCTTTAAGTAAATAAAGTCTCCACTTTGAAAACTACTTTCGAGTCCGATTCTTGCCCCTATTTTTGACTCCTTGTGGAAAACAAAAATGTCAACCAGAAAACGCCAAACTTTTTTTCTTCGATATGCCACAAATTACCAGTGCGAATTCGGATTTTATTTCTGTACAGTAACGGAAACTAAATACCCAAGCTGTCTAGATGCTGAACCGGACATCCGTCTTCAGTTATCAAAAATGAAACCCAACATTTCCCAAATCAGAACTCTAAAAGTAATATTAATGTTCAAATTATTACTTTTGAAGGCTAG
Source organism: Cimex hemipterus (assembly GCA_039619505.1). Classification (NCBI taxonomy): domain Eukaryota; kingdom Metazoa; phylum Arthropoda; class Insecta; order Hemiptera; family Cimicidae; genus Cimex; species Cimex hemipterus. Next base: position 13,008,156 of record CM077105.1, read on the forward strand.
AGTTTTACATAACTATTGATTCCGTTCTGTCCAATTTGATTTTCGTGTTCTGGGTTTTGTATATAAAGTCAATTATGTCAATCAAAAGTTGTCTTCATTGTGATATCCCTTCCAGCAACTAACTAGAAATGATCTGCCTAATTTATAATTAATTTATTGTATAATATAAGTATCTAATTTTAAATACTTGAATGAGAAGGGTCCGCTGGCTAGAAAGTCTGGGAAGCCCTGACTTAAGTATAGACGATCCTTCCAACATCATTCGATATTTCTCCCAAACCCGGCTTCTTAACGTAAGTAGACATACAATTTTATCGTTAAAGTCGAAACGTTCGTTCGTTCGTTCGTAAGTAAACCGCAGTTCAGATTTACTGAATAAGTTTTATAACAAAATAAAAATGACCTAATGATCACCTTGACTTTCCCGGCAGACGCAAACCGGATGTCAACCTGTCATTAGTTCCTTCAGCCCCACTTCGCTCCATAGTGCAAACAATAATTATTTCCTCATCCGCAAATTGCAGATGTTAATCTAACGAAGCATTCATAAAAGTTAAAGTTATTTTCCAAATTACCTCAGAAATGAAATTCGTTAAATAAAAGATTATAAATCGTAATGTTAAAATGATTGGGGAGTTATTTGCAAATAATGTGCAGTATAAAGGGTTTAAATAAAATATAATGAAGTATTTACGTTTAAGCCTTGTGTTAATTATCATTTTTCTGAAAACGGGTTCGCCTTACTACCATAATTCTTGGGGGCATGTGTTGTTTACGTGTCGCATTGAATATAGGCGATTTTTCTTTTTTGGGGGGTTTGTTAATAATTTGTGTTGGTTTTTTGTTTTGATTTTTGTTTTGTTGCTCGAATGGGATTGGAGGTTGCAAATAAAAGTAAGAGAATTGATGGTTGCAGACAGATTGCCGTCTCATCGGAGTATATGAAAGTTAAGGTTTCAGAATATAATGGGAGATTAGCTTTAAAGAAGGAGTAAATAAGGGAGAAGTGTACTTCCCTGAGGGATACTGGCTAAAATGGGAAAATTAGAAGAGTGACTCTCAACACGACATGGCACAATTACACAGAAGACAAACACTTTGAGCCCTGAAGATGATATCAATAAAAGATCGAAACGTTGGCACGATAAAGAAAATGTTTTTCTGATACCTACATCACACCAGACCGCATCTTACGATATTAGAATAATTATCTGTTAAATAAGGTTGATCCAAGAATAGACCCTTGTGGAAGCTCTTGAAATGCGCAATGGATGATTTATGCATTGTTTTCGTTTATGAGGCATGAGGTTATATATCCATCGTATTGCGTGATGCGTTGTGGTAGGTTGCACTTAAGGTGGGTGTGCGTATTACATGTGTGTTTCGTGTTCTTTGTAGACGCGGTTTTGGGAAAATGTATGTTTGCACGCGATTTGCGTTGTGGTGTGTTGTTTAGATGTGTATGCGACTCGATCAAGCTTTCTGTCTGTCTCTCTCTCTTTCTCTCTCTCTCTCTCTCTCTCTCTCTCTCTCTCTCTCTCTCTCGCTCTCGCTCCCGCTCCCACTCGCTCCCTCTCTCTATCTATCAAACGCACACGCACGTACTCATACATGTTCTTCCGATTTGAAGAATCCGTTCTTATTCTTAATATGTAAGGTTTAAAGAATAATCATCATACTTGATCCCTCGCAGCTTTCGAATGCAGCCATTATTTTTTTGCTCACGTCCGGTGCTAACATCTTGGTCACCTGGTTCCTGATCATATTTAGGCTTACTTTGTTGTTTTTAACCTAAAAATCGCGTTATTAATCAACTTATGATGAATTTATTTTAGTGAGAGTAAGAAAAGCTGAAATCGGGACTAACAGCCTGCATCATGCCAAGTACACAGCCCAAATAACACTAGAACAAAAAGTTAATAATTAGCTGTTTTCTACATTTTCTTTCAACCTTGAAACTCAATAAATTGGATACTTTTCGTAGCGTATCGACCAACTTACTTTCAATTTTCTGTCTTCTGCATCGAATTCACCTGTTAACATTTTTGCCAATGCATCTGCAAAAATAAATAAATCGTGTTGAGAGGTTGTGAAAAAAATTATTAATTTCTGAACTAGTTCGCTTTTACCTTTGCTGACACCAGACTTAGGCAGGCAAACGTTCCTGACTGTCTTCATCGCCTGTTTCATTTGCGCCTGGGTCATGTACTGTTAACAAATGAAAAAATGTTACGTTTGTTAGTCTTTTTCACTTTATTAAAATTATTAATGTTAAAGAGCGAGGTATTTTGAATAAGTCGGGCATTTCATAAAACTAAAAAATAATGCGTATGACGTATTCTTGACCTATGTCATGAACGGTTTTTCATATTTCAATCCTTTTCGCATACACTCTTCATAAAAGTATTTAGAACCGTTAAGAGCCATGGCTCATTATTAATATTTATTATTTTAATTTTTATTTTTTGGGGGGAGGCACGTTAGCTCTTACGCAAATAAATACATTCATCCAGATAGCGCCTTTCAGGCAGGCTGAGCAATTAAAATTAGGGATCTACAAGGGTATTTGAAACTTTGATGATGACTAGCCTTCCTAGCACTCTGCACTTATTCTCTATATTAGTTACTATATACTTTCGCAAGACCATGAGGTATAATCAATCACAGGGGAATTATTTTCTTCCATTCTCTCATGTTCTCCTGGACTCTCGTTCTGCTGACGGTTCCGCTAAATGTAGCTTGTCTATCGAATCAGTCCAGCCGATTCGGCTGTCGTTGCAGCTTAATCTTAGAAATGGGTTAGCCGTGAGATTTGACTGGGTGAGTCGGTCAAGCGGCGTCGTCTCTTATTTTCCTTTTAAGTATTATTGGCATTATTAAATCATTGGAAAAATTTTTAAATGTATTATTAATTAATTCGATTTAATTATTAAAATGAAGAATCCTTGGCACTGTTAAGAGTCCTATCCATATCATCTATTAAACGCTTAATTATGTCAGTTTGTAGACGTATTTCACATTTTTTACGCTGATGATGACAAAGCTTGGAAATTAACGTTTAAATTTTTTTCACATCGTGATCCAGATAATTGCCGGTTGTAAAATTATAGTGAACATATAAGTGAATATGTATGTTTTTTAAGTACATTGATTTCGTGGTAAACTTAACCAATTAATATATTACAAATAATTAAGGTATTTAGTTGATATAAAAAAGTACGATCTTCGGCTAGATACGCCGCTGCTCTATCACTTGAGCTATCGTGACTTCAATCCACTCTGACACTAACTTCCCATCTCAACCCAACCTTTTTTTAAATTTGAAAGTACATTATTAAATTAAAATGCAAATTAATCATATTTAATTATCGAAAAATTCCTGTGAGGGATTGAATTTCTAACTTTGCTGCAAGTTGTAAATTCAAGATAATCGTCATTGATTCATAAAACGTTCTGGTGTGCATTATTGAACAATTAATCAACCAAATATACCAAAAAGTCCGCCTCAACCCCAAAAATTATATGCAAATATGGTAATTACATAATTAGTTTTTAACTAATATAACATTTTGAGCTAATGTTTTATTAGTTTAAACCAAATCTAATTATATAATATTGGTATATTTGTACCATTTTGTTAGTAAGCCTCTGAAGATGGTCTACATTAAATGGAAACCCGGCTGAAGAAATAAGTGGCTGGGGATAAGGCTATTTATTACCAACCCATCATCTTAAGAAATGATAAGATATTTTTTTGTTAAAATATCACAAATTCGTTATTATTATTGGTTCTAACCCAACGACTTAAGTCCTAGTAGGATGTGGATGTGGATGGATGGATACCAGGGACTGAGCACTGCAGCTATACAGCTTATTGTACTATACCCTGGCTCCATTTTTGGGGGAGGGCTCACAACACAAAGTGAACTTGAGCCCCCGTTGTACCAGTGTTTTTCCATCGAAGAAACTCATTTTTGAAAGGAGGTTGGGACTAGAGGTTCAGGGTCGCTGAGACCCGGTCCCGCCCCTTCCATTGATGAGGTGCCGTGTCAAATTCTTTTAATTGCGGCCACCGGTCCCCTTAGGCGTCAGAAAAATTCCAGAGTCGACGGTGGGGATCGAACCCACGACCGCGGGGTCTACTAGCCGAGAGTCTGACGCCTTAACCACTCGGCTACCGCGGCCCCCAGTCCTAGTAGGACAAAGTAACACGACAATTCCTCACTGAAAATTGCGCAATGTCAAAACGCATTTGTCTAATTCAAGACCCAAAGCTGGTTCAGTACAAATTCGTTATTCATAATGCTTTTTTAAATGTACATATGCAAATTGTACAAAACGTTGCATTATAATATCAAACCTCGTTGAATCAGAAAGGACACGAGTTAACGACAGATGTTGCAAGTCAAATAATTATTTAAAACCATGTGGCGAGAAATGATAGGCTCTACTGTGTTTACTCGTTCAGGTACGTACAAGCGTATATAGATTTATGTAAATTTTGAGTATATAAATCAGTGTAAAGAATTGTTATATTTAAAAAAATAGCAAAACAGACGAATATTTGTTGTAATGATATAAAAATAGCAATAGTTTCGTGTAAAAGATATGGTGTTTTAACTTCTGCCACCTATATTTTATTTATTAGGGCGTTGTTTTGGATTTTTCTTTGGGGGGGGGGGATTTAGGACGCATAAACTTTTATTTTTTGTCTACTATCTCATGAAACAAACAAATAGGGAACTATTTCAAATGAGAACGCACTCATCAATGCACGTTTTTCAAAATTGGTTTTGATTCAAAATTCTACGATGTAAACGGTTTTTATTTGAAAGAACCGTTCTCATTTTATTCGCCGAAATTCCTTAGCTTCTTGAAATCACTTCCAACTTCTTCAAACGATCATCAAATTATTTATTTCTCATTTCAATTGATAGTAACTTGATAACTTACTTGTGGTTTCGAAACAAATAATTTCGCAGCGATTTTCTTAAATAACATTGATTAAATGGACGCATCGGATGTAACTCATTAAGGCGCGATTTAGCCTGGTGCTGAAGTTATGTTGCCTATTGGAAATAAGTTTAATTCTTATCCGTGTCACGTTATACTGGAGAGTTAAATCAAAATTGTTAAGTTCATGAGAAACTAGACAAAGAATAAATTCATACATTTTTGGGATATCCAAATACAATTAACATTCAAGAGGACTCAAGTCAGTCGAAAACATTCTTTGAAGAAAGAAAATTCCATGTTGCAGTATATCGCTCAACAATCTACAGTACAAGTGGTAGAATTATAAACAGCATTTGATTGAATATAAAAACTATTTTTTACATTGTATAAATTCACTTTTTTCCACATCCTGCGTGTATTTGTTAAATTTAAACAATGTAAATCCCAGGCCCTGAAGATGATCTCAATTAAGATCGAAACGTCGACACGATAAAGAAAATTGTTTTTCTGAAACCTACATCTCACGCTTTCTGAATAATCATCGACTAACGGTCACTAATCACTTCACGTTATAAACAGCAGAAAAGTTTTAAATATTATTTTTAAAATCACCACACGGCTTGATCATTTCAGCCCCGAGCGCATGCGAAATATAACGACACATTCAACACGCATTCATACAACTAAATAAATTCATAAATGTACATTCTAATTGGTAGATGAAATATTCAATATTTCTCCAGCAACCTGCATACAATAACAAACTAATATAATTGAGTTCGATTGGGTACTTTTATAAAAATTCCGCCATGGACCAAGTCACGTACACAGTTCGAGGGGCGATGGGGATGCTATTTCACCATCAGCCCCTCCCATTCACCCTAATAAATACACTCACTTACAAAACACATATTTTGACGGATATATGCAATAATATAGACACAGAAACATTGCGTTCCACTGTGGCTCAGCATTATATCTATTGATAATATTGATGACAACAAGATATTTAATATGATATTTATTGACAACAAGCGGAGAACAAAAGTGAAAGGCCTTCCTCCACCTGAATTTAAAATCCCTACGAGCCGCCTCCGCGAGGCCCATTCTGGACAAAATTGTCTAATTGTGACGAAGAGCTCGGCAGGTGGAATCGAGATGCGAAAATACTAATAAATACTAATAAAAAGCTTTTCCCCATATTGCTCTTTCCTTCTGACCCACAATTTCTACTAGCTTCCGTCTATAATAAAAATTTAAAAAACCAACACAAAGATGAAAGCTAAATAAACTGTAAACGGCTACAGGAACAGTATTAAGAAGGAAGGCCAAGACGTACAATCAAAACGTGTCGAATTTAGATGCGAAGACCACGTCGTTCCTTGTGCAACCACAGATAGATACATAGATAATGTTGTTCATTTACAATAACAATTATTTTACAGAAAATATTCAGTAAATAAAACATCCTAGACAATAGCCCACAGACTGTCGAGTTGCCAAATGAAAAAACATAGAATAATATTAATAATGTTAATAATACGAATACTAATACTAACAATAGAAGGTGCCCCTTATAGAGAGAAAGGTTGCTCGATGTGTCCCACATAATAGAGGGGTGTTATGCCTTGGCTTCAAACAGAGAGCGTGTAGGCATGCCGCCGGATTTAAGAAGAGTTCGGTAGCGAGTTTCAGAGTCCGCTGTTCCGCTTTTTAGGAGGAATTGGGATTTTTTTTATTGAATATAGTATGCCTTATGTGTTATGTCTGAGTGCATGTATTCATTAGCGTGAATGGAGAGGGGTGAAGGTGAATATAATGTCATCATCGCCCCTCGAACGATGAAAGCGAGTGATTGTGCGTTCGGGGTCGATGGCGGAATATTTATAAAAGTACACCTTCGACCCCAATCTAGTTTAGTTTAAGTATAGGTCGGTGGAGGAATATCAAGTACCAAACGGAATGAGTGTACTGTATGGATGTATTTAAGTGTATGAATTTGCATAAATGATATGTTTGAACGGGTATAGAATATACACTTAGTGGGGGCTGAAATGGCCTAGATGTCGGAAGCCCCAGCAGGGGAAAAAACTATCAATACTATTATAGTCATAATTTACACAATACTTTGTTAATAATTGAAATTGTCGACTAGGTACGCTCTGTATTTTAGGGAGTACAAAACATAATTGTAGAGACTGTGCCAGTTAACCACCTAAGTATGAATTCCTTCAATATAGGGCACACCGCCAAAAAACGGAAGCCATCCTCATACAAACCTAAATTACACAAAGCACAACGATACGCTTCCTCATTTCTGTGGAACGAGTAATTAAGAGGCAGCAACTGACCTCTTGCTTTCATTGTCAGATTTATCATTTTCAAGTTATAATTTTTATTTAAATAATGGTGATTTTTCTCCTAATTCCAGATTCAGCTGGCTTAATGTGTTGAAAAACAATGGGTCAATCCCTGTCTTTAAATACAAGACATAATCCGGTGTAACCTTTCTTAACGAAAACAACCTTTTGACAAAATATTTATTCAGTTTCTCCATACTGTCCTACCATTTATAGTCCCCACACCTGAGCACCATGTAACATTACCGCCTTGGCAAGAGAGTTAAATACATTATATTTTGCTGAAATGGGAACATCACTATCCGACAAGAGAGTGGCTACATTTAATTCTTCTTTAAGATGTCTTTCCATAGCAAGCTGCGGTGTGAGATATATACACAGATATTTATAATGGTTCACAATCTCAACATTTTGTCCAGCATAGTTCCAAACCTCTTTTCTCACAAGCCTACCTCTTCTGCGGAAGATCATTATTTTTGATTTAACAAGTTAAGTTAACTTAACTTAAGTTAACAAACAAATTCCACAACTGACAATACCCGGAAAGCTTATTTATCATTTTCTGCAGTGTACTGGGCTCCTTTGCTAATAATACAATGTCATCTGCATAGAGCAAACAACGAACATTCAACCCATCAATATGCAATCCACCGCTTACATCCTTGTGCAACTATGGAGGACCTCAGAGCAGCGATCGCCATTCGGGCTGGTTTCAATGCAACACAAAGATGTGGAAAAGCGTAATGAAGCACAAAGAATGGCACATATATCTGACAGTACAAACAAAAATGAGAGAAATAAGATAAACCTATACCACCTCCACCTGAACATACCGAGCCGGCTCCGCGAAGGCCGCCCCGGTTCCAGTAAAAAAACTGTGACAAAGATTTCACCAGGTGGAATGGCTTACGAGCGGCAAAACAAAGGCACGGACGGTTATATACAATAAAAAAATTCTAAATTCCCCTAAAAAGCAGAACAGGGGAACCTGAAGCAGAACCGTGAAACACGTTACTTGTCCCAGAACCAATCTTAAATCCGGCGGCATACCTACACGCTCTCTATATGAAGCCCAGGCGTGACCCACCCGTCTCTATATGTGACACATCGAGTAACCTTTCTCTGCACAAGTGGCATCTGCGCGGGCTTTAGTTGCCTTAATAGACGGCGTCATCCTGATGTTACGCTTATACTTCCAGCATGTGAAAATAAATTCAAATCAAAGCAAAAAACGTCCACTGCTTTTACTTTTAAAAAGTACAACTGTCGTTGGAAAATTAGGCAGTCACATATGACAATACTCGTGTTAAAAGGACTTTAATAATTTTTCTTTAAGATATTTGAATTTTTTTTGGAGAATAAACTTTTTACAAAAGCCGAGAAAATATTTACTGCAATGTTAAGCTAAAATGTTCTACCCTCAACCGAACATCACAAGTTCATTATCACAGTATTTATCCAGATTTTTTTTCTTCAATGAGCAGTATTGGTTTTAAGCACTAGTCTACTTTAAAACTTACGGCTTCGGTATAAGGGACTAGGAGGTAAATCGTAAGCCCCAGAAGAAGTAGGCACCTCCATTGCAGATCCATGTTTAAACGGACAGCCATGACAGCGAATCCTTTATAGATTATCCTTTGTCCAGGCATTAACTCTTAAACACAGGTATCAAAAAGGACTGCAAGGTCGAGCCCACAACTCCCAAAGCTTGTATACAATTAATTTATCTAATGACCGCCTTCTTTACATTGTTTTTACTCGTACTGAGGAAACATTCATTTTGTGTCTTATCCAGAATTACAGAATTTTGCAAATTGATGATTAGAACTTTTTAGTTGAACGTGTACTTTGCCAATTAGGGTGGTAACCCGTGTTGAGAACAACAGGAAATGTGGCTCTATTGTCTAGCTTTTTTAAGCCAATTATTTTCTCTTTCAAGTTTTGATACAAGAAAACAAACGGCAAGCCAAATTTTTGGATAAACGGTTAGTTTTCCCTCCATGGAGGATGATGAACCAGTTGTTTCAATTATTTTTCATGAGCACAATTCTATTGAACAACCTTTCATGTAAGTTCAAGTTTATTTGATGAACATGTAAATTCATTTCAATGTTAACCAAAGCCTTTTTCGATTTTTTTTAATGTGACAAGTGTGAGATAACTGTGGCTCAATAAAATTGAATAATGGGAGATGGTCTGTGGTCGATTTAGTGGACTAAGTGAGTAAGAACTCATTAAGCAGTTCAATTTACAATTTAAATTATTAATTGCTAATAAAAACAGAAACTGATTGTACGCAATTACACAATACAAGGAACTGCAGTGTTTATTTAATGATTCCGCTATAGAAATGCTTTTCTACTAAAGAGCCCTTAATATAAAATGGATTTTAAATAGATATGTTTGTAAATTGAGAAGTCTGAAATATAATTAATGACTTACAGGTTTGCAAATCCCATTTATATAAATCGATTATAGACTGGGTGAACAAATAATTTTAAAAAATCATATGTTTGATAGTTGGTACCTTAGATATTACTGTTCGTAGAATAGAATCGATAGGGATTTTGGGAGGAAAATGGAGGGCGAAGAAACTGAGGAAAAGCATGCGGAAACTAAACTTGAGACGACTTCATTGCCGGATGCAGGTGAAGACCGGCCTTTCAGGTTGGAAATAAGTTATGTCTACACGAGAGTTAGGAAAAATTTCGGACGCCCGTTGCGACTCACTGTAAGTTTAACTATCTAACGTTTTTGTTTATAAAAAGGGTGAACATGTCAATTATTTCCTCCGTTTTCTGTAGCCCATGGCGCCGAAATTTCTGGTCCAGATGCCCCCGAACGATGAACTGAAGGAGCTGCACATCAGGCTGGAACCTGCTCCGATCAGCACGCAGGTCGAACTTCAAATGTCCGCTCACGAGGTGGGTGTTTATCAAATTCTATATTTTCCGTTATATAACGGTAATTAGTAACAGGTAGATGCTCAAGCGACTCCTTACACGAGAAGAACACAAAAACACGTGGAGGGAGGCTATCCGATCGAAGTCAACACGGCCGACTTGGACATGGTCGTTAGGTACCAAAAGAAACAGGGAAAAGGAGAAGAGCTCTTCAGAGTTTTACCTATTCTTATTGGAGTAAGTATGTTGAACATTATCTAAAGTAACTGACAAAATTTTAACCCAATATTGCCATTATAAGAGGATGGAAAGGTGCCTGAATCAAAACAATTCCACGGATTTGTATGAACGGTATTTCACACCTCCGCATTTCGAGGAGGAAGCTCCGAATCGTCCCCTGAAAGTGAAAACAGTGTACACGTTTAAAGACCCCATGACTCCTTTTCGGCCCACTGTGGACGTCGCTTGGGAGCCAGGGAGCGAGGTCCGACTAGCTTCGGCACACTGCGTACTCGATTTCGGTAGAGTCGATTACACGAGAGACACCTACTCTTACGTTTGGAACCTGAGTTAGTTAAAACGGGAATTCTTTGTAATTTATGTTGCTGAAACACTTTATTTTGGTTGGCAGTGAATCCGAACAGGCCAGAGTTGGTTCTCGACGCTGGTATGCAGACGTCCTGCCTTGAATTCAACCCAAAAGAAAAACGGATAATCTGCGGAGGGCTTTGTTCCGGGCAGGTTCTCTTCGGTCTTATTAATTATACAGGAAAACTCCATTTTTTTATAATTGTAAATTGTTATATTATAGATGTGCTTCTGGGACACGAGGAAAGGGTCGAAACCCGTAGCGTGCAGTAACATTTACGAATCATTCCGAGACATACCGACATGTGTTTTATGGATTAATTCTAAAACGGGAACCGAATGTTTCTCATCGGCGAGTGACGGTCAGGTGAAATTTTTAACGATTACAATAACCCTTCGTGAGTGAGTGAACTTAGCGGAACGGTTGAACAGGTGCTTTGGTGGGACACGAGAAGCTTGAAAGAGCCCATAGACAAATTGCTTTTGGATCTATCAAAATCAGATGAACAATTGTTCCCTCGAGCCACTGGTATTTCGAAACTCGGATACGAACACACCATGCCAAACAAATTCATGGTAACTAAGACAAAAGCGGTAGAAACGTTTTACCAAATATTTTCAATCTTTCAGGCAGGCACAGAAAACGGCAGTTTGGTTGTGTTGAACAGAAAGGGTAAAACCCTTAATGAAAAAGTTGGAACTATTTTCAACTGCCACCACACTCCGATCAGAGCTTGCAAAAGGAATCCAGGATATCTGAAAATCTTTATGACTGCTGGTGATTGGAGAGTGAAGATTTGGTCAGAAGATTGCAAAGAGCAAGAAATATTTTCAACTAGGTATGCCAAATCACATTATTTAAATTTAAACCCCAATTGTGTCAGCCTTCTAACTATTGAACATTTGCCAAATTCACATCATCTTTTTCCTTCATCGTCTTGGTTGTTATTAATTTATGCATTCAAACTTTAAACTAGATCTTGGACTTTCTTATTTGATAGTTTCTTTATTTTTATGAGTAAAATACAATATTATATAATAGCTTAATAGCATCACTATGGTTTTAAACCGTATGAGGATTTACTTTAAGTTGAGCATAACTTGAACATTTGGAAACTAATTTGTATTACATTATAATTTATATTTTAACTTACATAACAAACTATATTGTTACTGACATCAAAAATAACCAAAAATGGTATTTTACGTCCATACTGAGACAAGCTGTGATGATCTCAGTAATTTTTTTAACAATGATAAATAACAACAAACAACAACTAAAAACTATTGCTTCTTTAACGATAATGGTAAGTATAGATCTACATGTCGGTGTACACATGTTGAACCGACACTGGGTTACCTAGTGGGTCGTACCGTCTACACGAGACTAATTCTAAATCAGACGGACCAATAAGTATTCTTTGCTAGACTATGACCTCTGGGAGCGGGAGTTCTTTAGATCGTACTTCCGATCCTTTACCTACTCGAACCCGTAGATATCTCAACTTCCCCCTCCACCATGCTTGCATAATAGGCTGTGATATCTGCTGCTCTGTCAGATTACATGATCCCTCACTAGGACCTCAAAATCCCCCCCGTGCAAAAACCAATGCCCGATATATTTTCCACATTCCACAATCCGATCCTTTCCAATAGAAAACAACCTTATCATGCTGCCAGAAGACGAAAAAGGAGATGGCCTTGCGACCTACTAAACGAAAGTTTGTGCTCGCTTATAATTGGGAGAACAACAATGCTTGTTAACTACCTCCACATGAACTATGCCGGTTATGAAACCAGCTCATTACATAATATACATAAGTTAATCAATATTTGCTTAATGGTATACTTTTCCTGTATTAATTATTCTTTTTAACTAAGGTTTTTGACTGTGGTGAAAAATTAGTTTCCGAGGGGTTTGGGGTCGCAAAAGCTCAAGTGGGTTGAGCGGCCTATTGAGCCGAAGGTTGTGGGTTCGCATCCCGCTTGTGAAACTAATTGCTCATCTCAGCCAAAACCTTAGATAAAAAGAATAATTAATTGGAGTATATAAGGATATAGATTGCAATAAATATACTAAATTTAAATAAATCAAAAAATAAAAAGCAGGCTGATTTGAGCCTAGCCAATTTACCCTTCTGAAAACTTAATGTATGTAGCGTTAAAATGGTACAAATTTTCCATAAACCATGTACAAATTGGTCATAATTAATTTTTACTCAAATAAGGACTAGAAGGGGTTAGAAGGGCTAAAATTTCAACGCGTTACCATTTATTTTCATTATCCATCTCATAGAATTTAGAGTGAAATATTTACGTAAGTAATCTTTATCTGAAATATAATTAATTATTTATAAGATAGATATTTTTCATTTGACTGAATATCATTTATCAGTTCTTGTCTGCCCCTCCCAAGTATACGCTTATATAATTTATTAAACGTTGTCAGCAAATTCGCATTATCAAAGTTTAAATCTATATCTGCAGTATCCAAATTCACTAAGGTCCTTGACCCAGGATAACGCTATTTATGGCCTGTTTTGCAACTTTGGCCATCTGTATTCCACACTTTCATAACTTTTATAGTATAATTTATTTAACATAACTGACAAGTATTATAAAAATGTTAATCAATTTTAGGTATGAAACTACTCAGATTGCTGGTTGTACGTGGGCTCCTAACCGAGGGTCTGTCTTTTACGTGGCCAAAAAAGATGCGTCGTTGGACGTGTGGGACCTGTTGTACAAGACAGATGTACCTATGATAACTCATAAGGTAAATGCAGGCGTTACATCTAGTTATTTATACGTGACAGTAATCTTCACTTCAGATGTTTGTGTTTTACAATTTTTTGTTTAGTTTGTGTGGGTACAAAAGAAGGTTGAGAGAAAAATTAATGTTAGGCTGTTTTTTTCCCTCCTGGAACGATGGCTATGTAGTTATAGCATGACAAAACAGACCAAAAAGTTCCATTTATGGCGTATTCTCACGATTCACTTTTGTTTTTCAGCTTCATTCAGTTTTTGTTCACACGTTTTAATAAAAATTGATCGATTTGCATTGAATGTCCCTTTTCCGTGTTTGCGACCGACCAACAACAGAATTTCGTTTATCTAATCAGCAATTAAGGCGGGTAATATCAACTTCTTTTACAGTATTACTCAATATATATTCTGTTATATTATAAGTTTTTTTTTGGGGGGGGGGGTTAACCGCGTAGTTAAGGCGTCAGATTCTCGGCTAGTTGATCCTGCGATCAGGGGTTCGATCCCCACCGTCGCCTCCGGACTTTTTCTGACGCCTAAGGAGACCGGTGGCCGCAATTGAAAGAAATTGACATGGAAGGAGCGGGATCAGATCTCAGCGACGCTGAATTTAGTCCAAACTCCCTTCAAAAATGAGTTTCTTCGATGGAAGAAAACAGACAAGCTCCCTAAAATCGAGCCAAGGATAAAGTACAATAAGCTGAACAGTTACAGTGCTCAGGAGGTAACTCCTCCAGTTTCTGGTATCCATTGGGAAAAAAATTAGTACTGATCAAGTCGCATCGTCATAAGACCGCAGCCCCCCCCCCAAAAAAAAAAAAAAAATTTGGAAAAATTCTCCTCAATCATAAAGAAGAAGAAATAGACTTAAATTCTCGCCACATAGCATCGCTCGGTAATTGCAAAAAGGCAAACGACTTAATTTTGCCATAATAATTTCGTCAGTTCCACAGATAGTAATGCTTAGGGTAAAATTCTATTAACTTTTTCATCGCACGTTAAATTTACTTGATGTTTTTTGTCTATTTTATAAACAAAAGCAGAACAATACTAATTTAGGGGGGCGTCTGAGGCCGCAACGGTTTAGGCGTTGACACGGCGCTCATCGCTGTAGGTACAGATCCCCGGTTCGAATACAGCGGCACTACTTTCGAATCCGCCATATTTAATTTTTTTCAAAACCACAGGCACCGCGAGGGTTGATATAACCTCTGCTGATGTGAACCCTCGTAAAAAACCATAATTTGAACTGGAAACATTCCACTTAGTTACCACACGTTTTAAGTCATGTTTCAACATGAAAGGGATGACTGTCGACTTGAGGGTTCAAGTATCACGTTATCAGGCTCTATTCCTCTTCCTGAAGTCTATATTCCTTGATTGATTCCTGTATGGGGTCATTAACACCCATCGTCCTCATTACATTATCCGGTCCATCCGATTCAAATCCTCTTTCCACTCCTGCAATACCCTACGATCTTCCTGTGGCCTAAGCATTCCCCGGCATAAAGAATGCACCTTTAAACGGTCATCATTCTCCGAGCACAAAAATTTTGAAACTCTCTCCCCTTAACTATCCTCAATGCCGCTTTGCCTACCTCTTTTAAACATCCCTTATACACCTCCTCTCCTTCCAAACAGAAACGATTTAAGCACAATTTAAATTTGCTCAGGAATTATTAGGTTAATTTTCAGAGTATCTCATTTCACTTCTAACTCCTTTGGATTTTGTTGTATATAAGTCCGCTGTTTTTACGTTGATCACCACGGCAAATTTTGTTTTTGTTAATAATTTTCAATTTAACCTATGTATTATTCTAAAAGGTCACTCCTTCTTCTTCATAAAATGGATGACTGTTGGACGGTCTGAGCTCGAAATTTAGTTGATTAATGAAAGTTGAATCGTCAAAACGCGTCTTGACATGGTCACAGCCAATATCCATCCAAGTTTCTCGAGCTATACAAATGTTATGGTTTTTCTGTTTCAGTTAGGAACTGTGCCTTTCACTTGTCTCCAAGAAAACGAAGATGGGACCCACTTGGCCATTGGCGACGAAAATGGCAACACTAATCTCGTCGAAATGTCTGACCATTTTACAGAAATGGACAAAGCCGATAGGGCACATATCAACGGGGTGAGTTTAGATTAAGGCGTTGTTCCAGAAAAAAAGGCATGTAACAAATAATATCTCTGTAATAATTCTTGCAGTACTTTGATTTGGAAGGACATAGGGAGAAGTTGATAGAGGCGAAGAACAGAGAAGTCAGATTAAGAGCGAGGACCGCTGGTGAGGAAATAGAAAAACCGAAAATGCCGATTATGGAAATGAGAGCCAACGCTTTCGCTGAATTTAATCAACGCTTGGAAAAAGTACTCTTTTATCATAATAAAAGCAATGGGTCATTAATTAAAATATTTTTTTCAGTTTGAAATGGATTTGAATAGTCGCATTGCGAGCAACATGGATGTTAGTAATGCTAACATGTATGATAAATCTTCGACGATGGGTGACCGATCGATCTCCATCGGTGCCGATAAATCATTTCCATCCACCACGTCTGCATGAAGAGGCGACATCTCATGAATGGACACAACAGAAATCCCTTGTCCTATCCCAATAACAAGTGAAAATAAAACTCTACTCATAAATCGAGGGTTTTCTTCAGTACGGTGATTGCTTTGCCGATTTGATTTAATCTCCTATGGGGCAGTACCAATCCAATTTCTTCAGATCGGCCGTCATTCGGCCGACGCACCTCAGGAAGTTTGCTAAGTCAGCCCGAAAGAGGACTTTCATCCCTTGGCTTTCTTCCAAAGTCGGTAGATTTCATTACGTGAACACAATTCTAGTTTAGTGCCAAATTGCTTCATCCTTAACGGAGCATTTGTAAATTATATCAAAAGCTGGGAGTCGGAAAATTAAAGAAATGGAGAACCAGACATCGGTGACTCGAATCAGTTACACCCGGCAATAGTTTACATCATGTACGAATTTTTATTTATAGAAATATATTTACCAAAAAAACATTTTCACATTACTAGCCCTTATGTGCCAGTGAGTGGCCACAGTAAATAGAAAAAAAATGGTGCAAGCTTTTTATAATATTTAAATTATTGGAAGAATTAAAACGAATATAATGAATAAGTATGATGGGCAGAGCTTATTTTTTATTTTAAATAAGTAAATAAGATAGCGCAGTTTAAGGTAATCAAATAAATTAATACCAAGAATGAACTTGTTGAGTTATGCTATCTTCTTTGTAAACGTAATACAAATCTTGTACAGTTATTTTAGTAGAAGTGTATGAAAGAGCCACCAAGAATAATGCAAGGTAAATCCTTAGTTGGCAGATGTATATTGTAAATAATTATCAATTGAAATTTGAGTGGGTTTAGTTTAAGACCATTATTTGAAGCCCATTTTACGAAGATAGAAAGAAAGGTCTTCGTTAGTGGAATCAGGAATTAAATGAGGATGATATTGTGTATAGATTTAGATATTGTCAGCATATATGTTAAATTTGGAGTAATTTAAACAAGAAGATATACAAGACTATAGTTACGTACATAAGTCTGGAATCCAGATACATTTCAAGGATTTTTAGCCCATGCTATTGGTGAGCTATGTATTTTGACATGATTGCCAATGCGTTTTCCTGGCTATCGTTAGGCCTGATTCTCCATTTTTCAAAATATTTATAATAACTATACTCAGTTATTGATAATTCTCTGCAGATGGAATCAACCCTGTAGGAGACTCTTGTAAAGGCCAATCACCAGCAATGAGAGCCAGATCAGCTGTGGGTTTTAGCTTGCAAAGCATTGGTAATGATAAGGTTGATCCAAGAATAGGCCCTTGGGGAACCTCCAGCTTTTATACTTAATAAAAGTGACCTTACACCATTAATTTGAGCAAAAAATTTCCTGTTGGTTAGATAATCACTAAGTAAATGTATTAGATCATTAGGGAATTGGTTTGACATGAGATGACATATGATGCCAAACAAATCAAACACTTTCTCCATGTGAATAAGTAGCAATACCGCATCCCTTTTTTACATTAAAATTATGGAGCCACTCCCTGGCCAGCTATATGCAAGTAGAATGCATGGGCCTGAAGCTAAATTGCCAAGGCATTAGTTACACCATTAAAATGGTTTTAATTATTAGAAGTAATTAATTAGAATAGTCAAACTAAAATGAACACAATTAATAAAACCTGATGGAAAGATCAAGCCAATCCTTTGTTTAGCCAACTTTCCCAACCTACACTGTAGCATACACAAACAAGCCATAACAGAGAAAACATAATTAAGTTAAATTACATGATTTCATTTTACATATTTGTTTAGTTAACTTAAAACATAAAAAATATATTTAGATTATAAGGCATTATAGTACAGTTTTGACATTCTGGGTAACCAGAAAAAATAGACAGATCAAAATGTTTGGAGATGGTTATCAACTGGTTCATAACCTCATGTTTCACATAAATAACTCAGTAAAAAAGCAATATCTCACTGGCACACTTAACACGACACAGTAATGACACATCTGCACAAAAACAAACACCTTACGTCCTGAAGATGATCTCAATAAAGATCAAAACATTCGCACTATAAAGAAAGCATATTTCTAAATTATGTCACACCAGACCACATCTCACGATCTTCAAATAATCGTATTACTACACACCACACATTATCATATAAACAAAATCTTATTTACTTATCTTGTAAACTTTAGATCAAATTCAACAAACTATCAGTTGTAAGGAATATTTCATACACATAGCGGTTGAGGTTGTCTTTGAAATTGTATATGCACTTGTGACAACCAATGATGCAACTATTAAAATTCAACATTTTTATTTGTTTTTTGTGAAAATTGTTTCTGCTTCTTATTTTCTCTTCTTCTTATTTTCTAATTTTACACTAGTCTAAATCATATGGTTATTAGGTTTTGTACAGTTTTTGCTAAAATGACACAACCTAGAACAATTTTAATAGCATAACAGTTTTAAAATAGTTTAATTTTGTGACAAATTCAAATAAATAAGTATGAGTTATACTCACTGATATATGACTTCATTATTAATTCACAAAAATTAATTCGATAATATTTATAATAACTTTATGATAACACATAATAAATTTAAGATAACCTAATATTATGCCCTCTCACGCTTGCAATACAATGCAAAAATTTGATTAGAAGAAGGTGGCAACATCAATGAAAGGGCTGGGTTGACAGAGAAATTCGCACATATGAAGAGCACTGTCGGTGGGTGGCCCTCAGGTGATCTTATCATACAACAAGGGTCATCCTCTCCCTTTTAAGAATAAGCCATGACAAGGTTGTCACACAAACACTTATTTTTGGTCCAAAGACAGTGCCCAGCATGCAGAAAAAGGTTAATCAATGAGTCCCACCTAATTGAAATGTGAAATTCATTGGCTCAATACGATGCACAAGATTGCCCCCTGATTTCAGAATTATGCTTGATCACAGCAGCAAGTATTTCAGTCCCCTTGTAAGAAACAGGGTTGGTCAATTGTATACAGTAATGATAATTGTGTATATCTTGCATGTTTGGAGAGTGAATGTATTTATTAGCATGAAAGTGTGAGAGGCTCAAAGGAAAAGTATAGAATACTTCACTACCCTAATTGAATTAATGATATGGAGGAGTGAATGTATTCAAGAATGAGCATAAGCATGAATATGGGTTTGGAACTGCTGATTGACCTAGTTGTTGAACCCCTCTCCCCTTTGAATGGTTAGGTGGCCTGGTGTCTGCCCCCAGACTTCCAACTCCCAGGTTGGATGATTCTTGAGTCTACTGTAAATTTATTGTAAATAGAAAACGCTTGAATTACCAGTAGACTATGAGAAGTGAATAGGCTCAACTTGGCACTTGTGTGTATGTATTCACATGTGGATTTAAACCTATATAAATCTAACATTTAATGCAGGGTGCATGCAATGAACTAAAAATTTGTAATGTCCTCTTAGTGATAAAATTAATAACATAAAAACAGGACTTAATTTCAATTGCAATTTTAATTTAAACAAGGACAAAGCCTGTAGAACTTATATTAACAACCTCCAACATTCAAATCCACCAATCTTAAGTTAAAGTTGTACTACATGGAGAATTATTCACCATCAATGATTAATAATTTGATGTTGGAGATCAGGGATGTTGCCTGAAATGAAGTGGCTGTAGCTTTTTCACCAAGATTTTTAATTGCTCAACTTAGTTTCCTGGGAAAAAGTACACTAAACAAGAATTTTTGTATAATGTACTTATATTGTACACCTTGCAAAATTGCAATGTTTTGTTGGAAATAAAACAAGGTTGAATAAGTTTTGTAAAATAAAAAACATAAAAAATCACAGTCAAAAAACTATTATAAATGATTCACACTATTCTGCAGTCAATGTAAAGAATTGACAAACTCCAACAGGAAATTTTTATAACAGACTAAAAATCAACTTCTTTCTAACACTATAGAGTTTAGATCTTACGTGCTTAAGAAAAAGGAACAAACTCTCTTCTTCCTTGCAATATAAAGAAAGATTCTCATATGTGACAAGTACAATGGCAAATTTCTATGCGTTTTGTTCATTAATATCTGAGCAATATGAACCATCTGCAATTACACAGTTGGTCTGTCAAAACTAGATATTAATAAGGAAGATATACTGTAAATAATGGAACAAATCGAATGCACCATTAGTACAGGTATATATTTTCAATTTTCTGTTTCTACGAGGCTTGGTAAATTTCTGAACTTGTGAAAAATCAATTGTCATTTTTATCATAAAAGTGTAAAAAGAAATAACTTATTACTGACCGATACATAAAATCTCTATTATTCCTAAATTATTTGAAAGCATTATTTGTTATAAAATAATGCCTCTATTTAAAAATGTTTTTACTGCAGAACAACAGGAATTTATTTTAAAAAGTATCTAATATATAATTTTCAACAAGTTATTTTATTAAGATTCATATCAAATAGATGCAATTTGTACAAATTTAAGAAAAACAATTGAGAAAGTAGATCACTACACCCTTATTCCAAGTCGTCTGAAGTATTTGGAATAAGAGGAAATGTATTCGAATGGTTAGCTGACTACCTCATAAATAGAGTACAAATATTAATTATAAACAAATGTCTTTCAATACGCATCCCAGTGACACTTGATGGACCACAAGGACAGCACCTGCCACCCCTTATGTTTAACATGTCCATATATGACATAAAACAATTTTTTAGCGGATTACATTTTTCGTGGTATTATCTTGTATTGTATATTTTAAATAATTTGTATTCCATTGATGAATTATACATATCAAAGCCCATTGAACTAAGTATTATTTAATCATTTTATTTCTAAATTTGAAAGAAAAATGTTATTATTAAAGATTATTTGGAGATCACTGAGATGCGGTCTGGTGTTACGTTGTGATTAAAAACTTTGTACATTGCAGTAAATAAAATACAAATTCCTAATTCCCCCAGTTACATTTAGCGGCATTGACAAAACTTCTTATTTATCAATTATTTTATGTAAGGTCATGATTGAGAATAAAATGTTATGAAATGAATAACACCAATTTAACTCAATTTATTGCAATATCATTAAGTTAAATGGTAGAAAACAAACATGTAAACAGAATGATTTATTTAAATGAAATTTACCTTCTGAAGACGGCAATTTTCTTGGTAGAACAAGGATGATGAATCTGTTAAACTGTTTAACACTTGCGAAATAACTTTGTGCACTTTTTAAATTATATTTGTATAATTAGTTATCTGTTTATTATTATTATTTCCTATTTTTATGCAAAGATAGTTGAGATGAAAAATTACTGTCACTAGCATGATTCAAACCCACGACCTAAAAAAAAAGTTCCTACTAACAGTGAGTTGTTTTCAACGACCCGGATTTTAAGCATATAGCTCAACATAATGTTGGAGTTTAGGAGTTTACAACCATGTCCCTTGACATGAATTTATACAGCTATAAGCTTGAAATCCAGATCATTGAAAACAAATGTGAGTAGGAACTACTTTAAAAAGTCAAATTAATTATGGGGGAGGGGGTTGTAATAGTAATATGTACAATAGGTTGTAATAGGAAGGATAAAACAAAAACTCAATGTTAAAACGCTGGAATGTTGCGTTATGGCTAGAATATGTCCTAAACTGAGTGCCAGCAGAGGTAAGAAGCAGGAAAACTGCCGGTCAAAAGTTTAGGACCACCTTAATTTATAGCTTAGCTAAAAACAATGGATATCAAGATATAGTAGGATCAAGAGATAATTATTGCTAATTTGAAAATTAAAAAAAAAAAACTTTAAAAGAAATGTGTGGAGATCTATCTATAGAAATCAATAATTATTCAGAGATTGTGAGATGCGGTCTGGTGTGATGTAGGTTTTAGGAAAAACATTTTCTTTTTCGTGCCAACGTTTCGATCTTTACAGAGATCATCTTCAGGGCCTGGGATTTACAAACATTGTTTACATTTAATAAATACATGTAGATGTAACAAAAATGTATTTGTACATGTACTTGCTAAATGTAAACAATGTTTGTAAATCCTAGACCCTGAGATGATCTCAGTAAAGATCAAAACGTTGCATGATAAAGAAAATGTTTTTCTGAAACCTACATCACACCAGACCGCAACTCACGATCTCTGATTGATTATTTAAAAGAAACAACAATTGGACTCAAACACCTTACCAATATTTAATCTATATATATTTTAATATTGACGAACTATCAGAAAAAGTGTGCAAAATTCTTAAACTTAAGGATTAGAGTTGCTTTTTACGAGTTCACTTAAAAACATACTCTCAAACTCCTGACAGGGTTGCCAACTTTTCAAAAGGCGGGATTTTCATGCTTAATTGAAACGGTTGCGATATTAAATATATAGGAGAAAGAAGCAGAGAAATTAAAATGAGATTTAAAGAACAGTTTCCTAAATCGAACAATTTTTTGGAATTTAAGGGTCATCTAAATGAACCAGAATGCAATTTAAATATTAAATACAACATTGTAAAAGGGAGGGAAGTTTCATTGGAAGGCGTTGGCTATGAATCGGCGGGCTCGATTTTGCAATTCGTGTCGAGACGTGCTTACTGCTTGTAACTTTATTCAACCCGAAAATGAGCTTTAAGCTCGAAATTCCAGTAGCTGAAAACAACAAACTGTGAGTAGAACCACCTTTTACAAAAATCAATCTTTATACTCACCCAACTTTCATAATTTCAATAAATGGGAGCGATGGCGTACTGCTCAAAACCTCCCGGGAAATAAAAATGCAATGAATCTATAAAATATATCTTAAATTAAGTGTACTTTATATAAAAATATTTATCACAACCATTATGATGTACAACTATAACATATAATTACATATAAATACTTTTTTCAATTTTTTTCTTCAAAAATGGAGGAACCCACAATACTCAATATGCTGCATTAAATTTAATGATAATCAGTTTTTATCAGCAATTAGTTATTATATATACTATTTAATAACACTCATGTAACGACAAAGGTTCGAAACACAAATGAACATGGGGCGTGTAAAGAAGTAATAAAACTAAAACTACGGTTGTGCCATCAAACAGGAGGAGGGAAAAGCTTGAAAAATCACATTTGTTTCGTTGTTCTGAAATTATTTTAAATAAAAAAACCTGGTAGTTTTATAGGCTCATGATCATGTAACCTACCGATCTAACCTGTACTTTTTTATAAAACCATTTACTGAAGCAAAGATTTTTTATGTTTCTTATACAAAAGACATGAAGTAAATGTATATTTAATTGTAAGAAGCTCATTACACCTATCACATATTGGGAAAATATCTTGACACGTGGCATGCCTTGTACATATAAGTTGTTTGGCCTATTCCATTTCTTGCAAGGACCGACTCTGCCTTCCTGGATTTTCTAGTTTTTAATCCCATCGTTTTACCATTTAGAACGTAAAAAATATTACATGAATGCTTTATATAAATTACATGAGGTCGCAAATATATTTACTTGCAAGAGGATCATTGCACTTGTCCCAAATAAAGGGAAAATCCTGACACACTACATTCCTCTCTGCAGGTTATTTTTGACCGATTCTAATTCTTACAAGAAAGATATTTCCTTCCTAAATTCTACAATTGTTGACCCTATGTTTTTTATTACCTTTATTTATGGATCCATGGTTCCCATAAATCTGATTTAACAGTAGGACAAAATGTTCATAGCCGGTTAATTTTATATGTAGCTATGTAAACCAACCTGTTCAGCACCTGCTAGGTTGCAGTGATAGATACCTCACAAATGTTACTATTATATTTCCATTGAATCGAAATATTTAAAGGGAAAATATAACTATTTTGCGACCAAAATCAACTCTGGTTTCATTGCAAATAAAACAGAAAGTGCATAGTATTAAATTTTCTAAATTGGAAACTTGATGTTATAATTAAGACCAGATTCAATCTGAACCAACTCAGTTTGCTGCACTTCTTATGGAAAGGGCAAATCAATATTTTGCTTCATTACAAAAAATTTGACTCCTACTCCTATTAACAATTCTGAGTCATCGGTGTATATTGAATTGGTTGTTAAATCATTTTTAAGCTTTAATAATTCATTTTCTACTACTTCATCCTAGTCCTATTGATGACTGGTATTTCGGTATGAAGTACGATTTTTCATACTCAAACATCCAGTCTGAGAAGGAGCCCCCCATGTAGTATTCTTGGTCCTATCCTTCCCACATCTTTCTAATAAGTCCTGTCTACTGAAAATATCCAGTTCTTACCGTTTGTTCTTTATAGTCCATACATTGATCTGAAACTTGAGAAGTGGAAGATAAATGTCTCTATGTTGTCTTCACATATGGGGCATCCCTTCAGTAGTGTTCTTCTTCCCACAACTAACTGCTTTACTGCTTTACTGAGGAGTATACATTGACAAACATCCCACATGGAATCCTCAAACAAGAATCTAGGCTATTTAATTGATATATTAGGTTAGTTAACTAGAGAACTATCTTTCTCTCTAGTTGGAATAGATATAATCACTACATCTGAAATAGTTCTACAGATTTTTCATCTAAATATGATTGTAGATCTAGTGACTACATTACAATATTATAATGAACCAAAACAATAAAATGAAACAAAATTCTTATTCAACAATAAATTGGAAAATATGCATTTCTTAAGAGGTTAAGATGGAAGTCACTAGCCGAAAGGCATTTGATACACAATTGAATGGACCTATCAAATAATTGGAAATTAATTTACTTTTTCAGTAAATTTCAACACAAAACACAAACCAGACTATTTGAGCTTACAAAATGTTTACAAAACCTTTTCAAAAAACAAAAATTTTGGTTGCAATATTTTCTCCTGATGTCTGTTTGGTGTTGAACCTGTAATTTGATATTCTTGATCTGCTTTTTCTCACAGAGTTGATCATATGTGTTTCAGCATTTTCCTATTCTCAGTGTGCCTAGGAGATTTCTGTGAAGTCAAATATTTTAAAAGGTCGTGGCACTGGTCCACCCCTGTTTGTGTTTCTATATTTCTAAGTTTTCGAATATATTCATTTTTTCGTCCTTTTTGTATGCCATTTAGTGTTTTCTTGCTTGTCTGTATTGTTTAAATTCATGGTCGTATATCAGATGAATTGTTTAGTTTAATTTTCTGTCATTGTCTTTTATTTATGTCCTGTCTGTTGTATTTGTCTTCGCGTTCGCATGTATGTACGTATCATTTTTGCCAAATGGGTTAGTTATGACAATGTTTTTACTTGGTAGTTTTCCGATTGTGGTCGTGGTTTTCACTGCGTTTGATAGCCTAATTTGTTAAATAGATCCGTTTGTTTTTGACTTAACTTACCTATGTAGTATCTGGTTTTTTGACATGGATACGTCTTACGGCTGGGGGTCAGTCCGAAAGTTTAACACGGAAATTGTTACCACGCCCGTGCGTGTGTGTGTTACCACGACCGTGCGTCGGTGCACTGTTTACCAAGGGTACGCGAGAACGAACTGGTGGGCAGGTGTTTTTAAAGTCGCGACGCGATTGACGCTTATGACGCCTGTGACGCGACGAGATTGATTCTTATGACACGACTCGTTTGATTCCTATGACGCGACGCGATTGACGCTTTTGACGCCTGTGACACGACGCGATTGACGATTTTTATGCAAGTGACGCGACGCGCTTGTCGCCTGAGACGCGACGCGGTTGTAATGAGCTTCCAAATAACGATCCTCAAATTAATAAATAAGCGTTCCCTGATAATTTGGGAGTGTGTTGAAATAGCTATCATAAGACACATCCAAGTACAGATGTGTTTGCATGCAGTGTAGATACTCGTTCCATTTTTCTTTCTGTTGTTTGGTTTATTATTTCGTTGGTCGAATTTGTGTTGTAGCCGCTATTATGTGCTGTTTTAGTTTGTTTTTAGTAATTGGTTCTGAACGTTTAATGATTGTAAACTTATCGTATCAGTTCATTTCCGATGATTTTGCTTATTCATAGTCAAATAAACGTTGTTCTTAGGTATAAATAAGACCTTTCATCGAAAAGTGAACGATGCTGCCGAGTTGACCTTTAGACAAGATCTAATCTAGAAGAACGCTCCGCTATGTTTATTCCTGCTCCTAATGCTATACACATGTTATAAAAAACCCTATAATAATCCATAGTATTCAAAATTTATTGGTAGTAGATGAGATATTATATATAGTTATGAACACCCAAAACGCCCTACGCATATTTGGTGGTGATAGTTCAAACGAAAGCCCTGACCTCCAATTGACTCGGAAAATTAGCAGTATAAAATTAATCCTAAGGGAGATAAATAGGTAATTAAAATATGATGGGTGAACCATTTAGACGGCAGACGCTTGATCCAGTATAACTCCTACTGGCGGCTAACTTATTTCATTCCCAGTACCACAAATCGGTTTGGAGCTAAAGGGACTAATGTCCAAATTTTATGAACAATATACGGAATTTTCCATTTCAGCGCAATTATATTTGCTTCTTTTCTTGCTTCACGGAAAGGCATTTTAGGAGTTTGATCTTATTGTTTTGCCGAAAGAAAGCCTGAGTGGGAAGTTCTGTCATATGGTCAATTATATTTTTTAGACTTCTCCAAAGTTGTGGATGTGCGGTCAGGAGTTTTGCCACCTAGATCGCGCAGTTTTGACATCCTTTAGCGGCATTTTTGCCTAAAAACCCTTACGCTCAAGTTGTGCAAATGAAAAAAATCATGATGAAAGAAGAATGAATTGAACTTGAATTTTTTAAATTGTATGCCGATGGATAGGTGCGCGATTTAAATTTCGATTTGTTAAAAATAATTATTACACAAAGTTTTGCCTCAATTCCTTCCTATCCGTCAGCCCTTTGCATCGATGAATAGAATGGGTGGATGAAGTCAAATTCACTCTCCCTCCCTCCCTCCCTCTCTCTTTCTCTCTCTCTCTCTCTCTCTCTCTC
>CM077105.1:13035677-13056474 GCA_039619505.1 Cimex hemipterus
CTCTCTCTCTCTCTCTCTCTCTCTCTCTCTCTCTCTCTCCTCCCTCTTCAACAAATTCATTTCCTTCCTCCACTCACACATTTACTAATTTTCGTTCTCATTTGTTATTCGCATACTGTCCATTCGGATAATCCCCATCATCAATTTGTTTCGTAGGTTCCTCTGATCAATTTGTAAATTAAACGCAAAAACGTCGAGACAAAACGTTTTATATTTTCTCTTCTTTAGTTTATATTAATTTTGCCAGTTTTATTTAATTACCGTTTATTTTCTGAAACCAAAGGGCACAGCATGTTAACAATTCACAAAAACTCATAATCATACTATCCAATTGATATTACGTTTTCCTAATTAAACGGAAACAGTTCGACGTAGTTTAAAGTCGATGTTTTAATTAAGACTGAAACTAGAATTTCCCATGCAGCTGCTATTGTAGCAGGAGTGTAATGTCACAGAGACCGCAGTGAGCGGATTGGATTATTCATTAGGGGGTTCAGACTCTCATTAACATTTCCTAATCATTACAACGAATAGATACGTGACTCAAATAACAAGTCCTATTTATTATATTATCGATTGTTTCCGTTTCCAATTGCAACAAGGATAAAGTACTTCGGAACGAGAGAAATTAAGACATGTTGCTTTAACGAATGCTTACTGATTAAGTAATAAAATCAAATGATAAGTAAGCAAGGCTAATTAAATTTTACTATTATTTACAAGTTTTTAATATATAAATTTTCTATAGTTACAGAGTAATGATTTGCTTAGACTCTAGCTGCGTCGGCATTTTTTTGTTTTTTATTTACCATATATTTTTCCTACAAACTCTTACATAATTTTTATTTTTTATTTCGACAAAGCGACTTGTGCGCCCATTCGACTTGTAGAATAGATAGTAGAAGCCAAGTCAATTCAATCCTTAATATAAAAAAAATTATAGCTGAAATTTATCGAAAGTCTGGCATTATCAATTCACCCGTTTGCAATTTGCCGACCAACTCTCGTGTTAATAACCAAGGCCTTCTAGGTTTTACAATGTCAGCAAGAGGGTCGAGTGGGAGAGTGCTAAGAGCATTCCTTCCCTTTAACGCTAGCCGTGTATATAAAAATTGCAATCAAATAAATATAGCCAATGTTTTGCTAACAAACGCCAGAGTACTTCATCTAGCATAAAATCATCGTTCAACAAACGTACACAATAGATTTATTAACTATGCCTTGTTGTTTTAAGATTTTTTTATGATATCACATAATAGCAGGCTCCGGGTTATAATTAGTACAAAACAAAGGTTGGAGGCTTTTCAAGAGTGGAGACCACACAAGATGTTCAGGTAAGGGATGGCCGTATTCACACATTCTTTAGGCATTTTCGCCTTTTTTGATCGGAATCGAGTAATAAATTTCATCTATATAGTTAAACTAAAGACCAACAAAATTAGTGATATCAGCTTGAGCTTCAACAAAAAACTATTGTTCAACGGTTATGTGTGTATTTATCTTTTTATCCCGACTGATACACAATCAATCACTTGGCATATTTATTATTTTATTTTATTAAATTTATTAATTTTTAATTAATATTTAAATCATCTTAGAAGAAAACAGAGAACAACCTGTTACGTCTTCATGTAAAGACAAACCGGCAGTTTGGCGTGGGTCCGCACATTCTCGCTGTATTTATTGGCGATAAGATCAATATCAGTCAATCATATTGCTAAACCAACAATTAACAAAACGACAACTAATTTTATATAACTGTGAACTATAAATATAAAATTCAACAAATTCCCCTGACCAAGAGACTATTATATCTTAATTACTACAGATCTATTAAAATTGTGATAAGTCAGCTATGATAGTATATAAATATTAATAGAGATATGAAGAACCACTGCTCATTTGATGTCACTATCATCAATTTCCGAGCAAATGTGATAAAATACGGTCGCAAGAATAAAAGCTTGGCGATAAAAATAAATATTGGCGTGCATCGATTAAGGAGGAATCATCAACTAACGATAAAATAACGAGTTGAATTCCGATAGTAAATAATATAATTTAAATTGAAATGTTTTGTATTTCTATTAAATATCAGTTCCTTCAACTTGGCTTTATAATAGATAAAAAATGTATGTAAACTTAGTCTTCAGCCAACCCCAGTTTCTCAGTTTGAAACCAGAGCAATTCAACACTGCATCAGAGAAATAAAAAGACGAGGGACACATTCCCTTGTCTTGAGAGCCATCTTCTCTGACAGTCAGGCTAAACTTAAGACTTTACCTCATCCGAAGGCGAATTTGTATGGAAATTTATGGACGCCTTGGCAACAGTCAGTAGCACAAATGACCTGACCCCTGGCATGGGTCCTTGGGCATTCGGGGCATATATATAGCCACAGATTATTCATAGGTCTATGTAAGTGTAGACACTTGCGGCCAGGAGATGAAAAGCTGCAAGCAAGACTACACCTCTAAGGAGACACTCTGGCCGAAAAAAGAAATAATATGATATTCTCTAGGCTCTGAACTACTGTGGCCTGGCATCTTGCTTTAAAAAAAGGCACAACCAAAAAAAGGATCCTCTAAGCTTGAAATCCGGATCGATGAAAACAAGTAACTTGAAGTAGATACTACATCGTTATAAAGAAAAAATACCCAGAATTCTGGTTGGACTCTTAACAGGGCACTATCCCCTAAGAAGCTGGAAAGGAGTTCAGACAGAAGAAATATAGCCAAATCAGAGCCGATACTGACTGCCAGGAAGAATAGGAAACCGCGAAAGACGCCTCGTGTATACGTGTAGACTCTTGCAACCAGGAAATGAAAAACAAGACTACGCCTCTAACGAGCCACGGGTAAGGCTATGGAGACTAACTAACAACCTGAAGCTGGCCACTGAGTCATAAAAATTGGAGGACCACAATAAATATATTTAGGTCGAGGCGCATAAGGCCCAGTGGCCGCGTCTTTTATCCCTATCTCCACTAATAAGGGTAAACGATAATAAGAATCCTTGAAAATTTTAATCTTAAGATTATCGAGTAAACTGAACGTTTAGAAACTAAACATCACTGTCAAAAGAGCACATTGCAAACAATTCAATTCATCAGTTATCTGCATATAATCCAAACGAGATGAAATAATACAGAACTGAATAACACATCTCAGAAGCCAGAATATGCAAGGTGTTTTTTCTTACCAAGAAAAATGTTAAATCAGATTTCCTAGTGGGCTAACCAATTTGATTTTTTATTTGTCATCGAAATGCCAATCCCAAATGGAAACTACATATCTTCGATGGAACAGTTACTACTAAAGGATTAGATGTAATTTCTACAATCCAAAAATATCCTAGATCAGTGCATTGATCCAATTAAGTTTACAATATGCACAGCGGAACATACTGAAATAAAGGCTCTGGAATGTGATATCGCGAATAGAGAAAGTTAAGTAATGAAATAGCAAGGAAGTAACACTATCTTCATCGCTGGCCATACAAGTTGTGCAAGAAATGCAATCATCCGGCCAAGAGGTTTCTGCGGTATGGATTCAATCCCGTATGAGAATGAGTGGAAATGAAACGACTAGCAAAGAAGCAACAGATTCTGGGAGTCTTGTCTTAACTAGTACCAAAGTATGCTATCATGACTTGGATCCACTCGGACACCAACTACCCATCTCAACCCCACCTTATGAGTTTCTCTCCTTTTTGCCATTTCTCAAATGTGTAATTGGATTAGATTCTCGACGACAAATGAAATGGCCGTGGGTTCGACTCCCGCTCGTGCCACTGACTTTTGTATCTCTTATCCAAAAAACTTTTATCTAAAAACCTAAAATTCACTTTTTTCCACATCCTACATGAATTTGTTAAATTTAAACAATGTTTGTAAATCCCAGGCTTTGAAGATGATCTCAATAAAGATCGAAACATTAGCATGATAAAGAAAATATCTCTCTGAAACCTACATCACATCAGACCGCATCTCACGATTTCTAAAAATTTAATTTTAAGTTATCGAAGCGTGCACTCTTAAACGCAATTTATCGCTCTTTTCAAGGCTTTTTTTTGGATCTCCTCAAAAACCAAATAGTTCAGAGCTACGAACAGATTTACGTCGAAAACCTTAGATAGTAGAAAAAAAAGTAAAATGTTGAATAGTTGCGAAAGGGTTGAGGATTTTACGTATTTTTTCGACACTGGAGGTGTAAAATTCATTGGCAATCCTGACAGTGAATACTAACTATACACAAACAAACCTAACGATTTCAAAACATAAATTGGTATAAATAACGAGTGAAATCTGTGAATTAAAATATATTCAAAAGACAAACTTCAAAATATCCCATTTTGTAGATCATGTTAAATTAATATTGGGGACAGATTTGTAACAAAATACTCGAAAAACTAGCAAAATAACAACTGTAAGTCTGCGTACTTAGAATTATTTTTTTTACCTTTTAATCAATTTTAACGCGTTCAAATTCACATTTCAGTTTCAGGATAATACATGCACTCCGTAGCTGAAAAAATGAATTTGGAGGGCAGGTGAGTTACATTTGTACATTGCACAAGAAGAAACGAAAACGTAAAATTAATAATAGTAGGAATAATAATATAAACAACCGTTACCGATTATTTGAAAACAAAAATTAACCAATTTAATATATCATATTTGCAGTAAATCGGTCATTTTAATAGGCAATAAACAATTACTACCATAACTCAAATTGCAGGAATAAAAAAGGCTAAATTTAAACTCCAAAACTTTTCAGTGTCAGGTCAATAAATATAAGTCGTCCAATAAAAAAATTATATTTTACAGAAAATCTAATAAGTTAAATGTCAACAGTCAATTACCAATGAAATGCAAATTACAGGGATGTCAAAGGACTAAGTTCAAACTCCATAACTTAAGCCAAATTTAAGTGAATTTAATTTCAGGTTAATAAATGGAAGTCCTCCAATATAAAATTATAATTTGCAATATGTCGATAGTTTAAAAAAAATGAAATATCAACAGTCGATTACTAGAAAAATATAAATTACTGGAATCAAGGAATAAGTTCAAACGGCAAAACTTTAAGTTTGAGTTCAATAGACGCAAACATTGCATGTAAAAAAAAATATATTTTGCAGTAAATCGATTGTTTTAAACGAAGGTAAGTAGTAAGTTAAATGTTTATAATCAATTAACGTAACAACAGATAGAAAAACTATTATTAAACTTTAAAAAAATACTTTATCTAAAAAAAACATTATTTAAACATAGTAATCATTCAATGTAAATGGTTTTCTACTAGGCCTACTAATCTAAACGAGGTTAACTCCAAGATAAACATATAAATAATCAATTAAGACCATAAGGCGAATTCTATCAAAATCAAAGCTCCAAAACGCTTGTTTTTAGGTCAATAAATGCACGTCTTTAAAACAAAAGCTAATATTGAGGACTAGTTAATATAACAATTGAAAAATAATATAACTAGTTAGAAAACATGAATTATTTCAATAATAATAATAATAATAATTGGAAAAAAAGTCTGGGTAGGGTATGGAAAAATTTAATCTTATAAAATATATAAATCTTTAATAATTTTACCAAATTGCACAGTGGATCTAACCAGTTTTGAATGGGGTATTTTTTGACAAATTTTTGATTATTAGTTTGATTAAAAAGGCGAAATACCAGGAGCTGGATTGCGCAAAAGATGTAACAGGTGATCCGCTGAAGCAACAGGTTGCATTCAAATACCTGATATTTCAAAGTATCCAAACAGCGTCTGAGAGCATTCCCGTTGAAAATCACACTCTTTGTAAATTTATCAACCACAATTTGACCAAATAAACAAACTGGGGAGAAATGAACTTTTTCGAAAGGGAAAATCACAGAAATCTCGTGGGATCGTACCGTTCTCGGTTGGTTTTCGTCTTAAACTGTTAAGTCACGCAATGTCGAGGCCCGGAGGCGAACTTAATGCCGGTGCCGTGTTCTGCGGCTTTATCGAGCGGATTGTCGTCAACTTTGACACGATGACAGTTGGCGCGGATGGTAAACAAAGGTTGCGACGGTCGCCAACAGCAGAAGAAGGTTAAACACTGACAACATGGCGAGGCGGAGCCACGGGCGAAACGACCGACCAGATGGAGCCACCGCGCGGAGCCACACTTTCACCACGGTTCCCTACAGTTAGAACTATCTCTTTAGTTCCCTACCACTCTGATCAACAGAAAACAGTTGCCCAGCGTCTTTAAAATTTAAATCGGTTTAGAAGAAAAAATGGTTAAAACCACTAGAAATAAGGTTTGTTTTCAGTACAACGACATTACTTTGATTATGATTGTGTTCTTTATGTAATATAATTATAATGTTTCATATGAATTTCAAATTCAATTCGAGTAATCAAAAATGAACATAACAATCAGTCAATTTTTATATAGAATGTAAAGAACTCACACAGCCAAAATTATTATCCTCTGTTTAAAAATTAAATGTTTTAATACACAGTGCTTTTTTATATTTTTATGACTTTTATAACTGTTGTTTTATATTGTTCAAAATAATGTGAGTCACTAGTTGTATTATTTAAAATTTCTGTGTGACAGATCTAATAATCATATTCATTTTCGTGCAAAAACATCCATGTGCTAATATAAATATAATATTAATGGTAATCCACAGTATAGATTGTTATTATATTTAAAAGATATCCAAAATTTAGGTCGCAAACTACCTCTTTTACAATTTTACAATTAACATGAAAAGAGAGAGAGAGAGAGAGAGAGAGAGAGAGAGAGAGAGAGAGCCAACCAAAAGGACGGAAAAAGAAACTGAGAGAGTAATAAATAAGAGGAGAGATAAGAGAACAAAAGAGAAGGGAGAAAAACAATAATAGAGCGAAAGATAGATAGATAGATAGATAGATAGATAGATAGAGAGAGAGAGAGACAGACAGACAGACAGACAGACAGACAGACAAACAAACAAACAGACAGACAGAGAAAAAGAGAGAGAGACAGAGCCAACCAAAAGGACGAAAAAAGGAAACTGAGAGAGTAATAAACAAGAGGGAGCTAAAAAGAGCAAAAGAAAAGGGAGAAAAAGAGTAATAGAACAAAAGACAGAAAGAGAAAGAGAACGAGAGAGAGGGGGAGGGAGAGAGTGAGAGAGGGAGCGAGAGAGGAGAGAGAAATGGAATATTCCTCCTTGCAAGTGTTCTTTCTCTTTATCAGTTCTATGAAGTACCATATTTTATAATTCCATCTACTATTTTACCATTGTACGACACTGTTTTACTAGGTTTGAAAAGGAAGCTATTGTAATAAATCGTACCTCTATTGTTTTATCGGCTGGAGGCTTTGCGTATTCTATTGTCCCATCGCGCCAGGCTTATAATAATATTATTATTACTGTCCCACAGTACCCGTAAATTATCGATAACTTTTCCCATCTCTATTTTCCACCCTCTCTCGCTCTTCCTTCCACCCAGCTACTAACTCACTCCAATTTACGACCTAGCCGAAATTAAAGGCCCGCAAGGGGTGAGTAGTGCGGGAAATTTTGCGGCCGTAGAGACTACCGTATTTATGACGGGTAAAGAATTATAGGCTCCTATAGGTAATATTTTTAATATTTGAAACACAAAAACGAGGAAATATTATTTATACTAAAACTAACTAAATCGAAAACAGCATTTTTTTAATAAATTTTACAATTATCTGTGTGAATTTGCCGTTCTAGGTTCGAATCCCGGCATTGGGAATAACATGAAAAAATGTTTAATGTGAAGTGGTTGGCCATGTATAACAGGAATTATTTTACTTAGGAATAATTAATACACTTACTCAAGTAGTACTTTCATCAAGGATGGCTTACACATTATAACCATTAACAAAGTAAAAAAAGGTTTTTTTACTACGTTTGAACTTAATCAGTCTGACATTTTATACAAAAATAAAATATCGAAGGCATCTTTAACGTGATAAAAAATATTAATACATTAATCAAAATTAATATCAGCCATTTATTCAAAACATGAAGGTATCGTGGATATTTATGAACGTCATTTGATCACAGCACTTGTCTACTTGATATCATTTTATGTTCCCACTTTAACATATTAACCGCTTACAGTGACGACTACATTATCAATAATCACATATCGACTTTTTATCTTAAAGGTCGTTGATTATAAGTAGTCATGTAAAGAAATTGAATTTTCAAATTTACCTTTTAGCGTGAACAAAACAGTGTTAGTAACTGTATTAATAAAACATGGGTAAACGACAATTTCAAATCTACTTTAAGACTTTATCTTAAAAATTCCGTTATCTCTTTAAAAGGCTGAATAACTAGGAGATAATATATCATGCATTTGTTTATGCAATAAGCTATTAACAGACTGTAATTTGTTCGATAGCAAATAAGAAAACAACACGCTTTATTCAGTCCACGACTCAACCAACAACAATCGTTTGGTTTGCTAGTTAAACAATTGTAGCAATGGTAAAGTTCATTTATGAAGGGTAGACTTCATATAAGGGAGAAAGAAAAACGCCTTCACATGAGCAGCGACGAGCAGTAAAGAGCCGAACCTCCTTTGGGGCTTAATTTCATTCTCAGTCCCGTTCCAATAACCTCAAAGGCTATTCCGGATTTAATAAAATCAAATCACCGTCATTAAGCGCACATGGAACGTAAATGAATTATAAGAAAAAACAATAATCCGGCACGATGGAATTGCCTCGGCTAATTGTCCGTAAAACGAAAGAGTACTATTTGAAAATGTAAATCCGCAGTAGCGCTCATATTGCTACCATATAAATACACAAGCAAAACCAGAGATATGTATAATCAGAACTTTAAACGTTAAACGTAACGATGCTTGTTGACAATTTTTTATTTATCATCTATTCATTTTTGCCCGTCACTGTGCTATTTACAATCATGATTACGAACTCTTAAAATCCTAAACAATCGGCAAAATTTTAATCCGAAATAATCCACACCCCTCAAGAAACAATTGAAATGCTCGTCATGAGGAAGGAGAAATCGTTTTAAAAGAATCAATGAAATTATAATTGTACGGAAACATTTAGCTACCATACACGACCGATGTTTAAACCAAAACTAATGCTATCTGCCACACTTTTCATCGTAATCGAAGGGCAAAATCATTTAAGAAACTAAAAAATGAACGTGGATTTGTTGGAACTAACAAACTGCTGAACTATTAGTGTAGAAATCAATAGCAGTAAAGGTAAATATCCATTGTGTGTTATACAACGCTACAGATGATTCTCAATCTTTTATGCATTTACATATAACAAGTCTAAAAAAACATGGCAACATAATTATTCGCAACATAAAAATATCCTTCAAACAATTAAATCTAATTTTCAATCGAAAACTACTTTTATCGATAGTTCTCATCTACTTTGAGCAGCCTGATGAAAGCGAAAAGGTCAATTCTCCATTTTTTATTCGAGAAATATGATTTCTTTTAACAAGCGATACACGACGGAAAATATACTCAAAATCAAAACTAGTAAAACAATAACATTGTATAAAACTCTAATGCGAACTCTCGCCTCATCTTTAAAGAGAACTCTTTCCCAATCTTCCGATATCTGAAACACGTTCCCGTGCGAATTGAAACCAGCCCATTTTCTGTGATTGTAAGAAGAGGCCCACATGACGGGACCAGGGCTCTGAGGTTACTTTCATGGACGCTTCTTTTGACAATCCTGGATGAAATGGAAAAATTTTGGATTTGTAATCAGATTTCTTATACCATTAACCGTAATGCTGCGGTTTCGTATATCCTGCTGATGACGGTGACTCTATCGCCCCTGTCCTGACCTTGTTATGTGAAGCCCTGTTCCCCTATTAAAAACCGTTCCTTACTGATCATCTGCCAATACTCGTTGGGTTGGTCTGTCATACGCATTCCAACAATTTACCATCTTTAGGAGAGAGATTGGACTTTGTTTGTGACTCACGGAAGAAAGCAAAATGATGAAACATGTCCGACAGACCAGCCCAGAATAGATAGGCAACAGGAGGAAACCTCATGATGAACAATTTCCATACAGAAGGAGTGGAGGAATTTTGAGTATATAACACATACAAAAAAATACAGGAAAGGATCTATTAAAAAATGTGTGAATAATTCTATGTTAAGTCTATACAAGTTAATGACCTAGCCTTCGCTCGGCAGTACAGATCTGACTACCAACATTGAAAAGGTGAGTTCTAATTCATAATAAAAAAATTAATAAATAAATTGTCTTATTTTTTTAAATCTATAGGAAAAAAATATTTGTACAATGGTATATTTTAGTGAAGTATATAATAAAGAATTTTAGCCTGATTTATAAGTCATAATCTTCAATTCCTGAAGAATTAAGTTTCAATTTCACAAAAGTGGACTCGAAAAGAATGCATATTTTCTTCTTTTTTTAATATTCTGTATAGTGGAAAATGCATCTCAAAACAGAATTTCGTCTAAAAATAAACTGAAGTAAATAAAACATAAATCAAATAAAAAATATTAAAAAAAAAACAGCAAAGCTCTGCTCTCCTCAACCCAGTGGCAATAATTTTGTTTACATTATCAACTTTGAAACGAATCAATTTATCCAGGAAATTATGTCCAGCTAATACAGATTTGCAAGATATGCCTAGTCTCAATAAACATAAGAAAATTAAAAAAAAAGGCCATATAGCCAAAATGTGATACGCATTCTGTTTTCAGTTCGATGGATGTTCTATGACATTCGCAGCTACTTTCAGATGTATTTAGTAATCCAATGTAACCGTCTAAAGTCGAGGAGGATTTCGAACACCATTACTGAATAGACGGCAAAAAGAGGGAAAATTCGAAAATTTTAGTTGAGGCGAGGAGTTGGTGTGTAGATCAAAGTCATGATAAAATTAAGTAGTTAGAGCAGCGGCTTATTTATCCGAAGGACGTGGATTCGAATCCCATTCTTTTAGGCTTTTTCGCCTCCACCAAGAGCTTAGATTAAAAGTAAAAGTAATTAAAAAGTGTATTTACTTTTGATTAATAATTAGAATTGATTGATAAAGTTGACCAATAATAGAAAATTATTACTTTAATAAAGAAAAAGTGTAATCTCTGTTGCCTTAGCTGCTGGAAAAATACTTATCTACATTCTGATTTAATATGGCGTTAGTCATCCGCCTCTCACGAAAACATGCGCTGTGCACTTAGTAATTAGCACAAGGAACATTAGCATTCTAATTTTAAAAAACCTGCATAGCTTTGTTTTGTCCAGAAGCTCGAAAGCGTTAAAGTATGCAAATAGTTGAATGGGGCCAGGAATAATTGAATGACTCATGACGCTCATTGTATTTATTGGCCGACCGGTTGTGGGCAGTGCTATGCTCTTTAGATGATTAAAAGTACACTGACATTTAATCCTATACACCCTCCGTTGATATTTAAATTTATACATTCACAATGAGCGGCAATGAATTTAACTGGGTGATAATAGCTTTCGCGGGAACTAGATGGGTGATATACATTGTAAGATGAGCTCTATTTTGACCTTTAATTCCCGTCAAAAGAGTTTTATAAATTAATGTTAAATATAATCACAAACTCGGCCAAAAAACATCTTTAAATATGAGCAGAAGAAATATCTAATTTTGAATTAATCTTGCCTTAAAATATAACAATGAATTTATTTATGCACATACTTTTTTCGTAGCTCGTCGCCACTCTATAATTTTCTCTCGCTCTCCCCCCTCTCACGCTCCCTCCCTTCATCCCACCCTCCACCTAGATTCAAAAACGATACTTGAATGTACAGATGAAAAATTTGTAAAGCAAACGTATCGAATAAAGAATAAAGGTAGAAATAAAGGAAAAACACTTTTCAAAAGACGATATATCATTTTTCATATCCACTTGTAACAGTGAGTATAGAAACGCCGGAGACACTTATGCCAACAATACGATGATTACAGAAATCTTTTCGACCTTGGCCAAAAGTCCTTTCTATACAAGTTGAAGGCAGGCCATAGGGAACCGAGTTCCTTTTCCTGTAACAACCAGTAATTCTTTTTTCTTATTTCTTTCTTATAAAAAGACGTTGAATAAAGGTCAGGGTAAAATCTCCACCGCGATGAGTTTATGACGAGTTAACACAAAAATATTTGATTATTTCCAGTTAGTAGAATTTTTGTGTGTGTATTGTCCTTTGTTGTTTTATTAAAATGAACACAAAGAAAAACGGAAGGTCTTGG
This sequence comes from Cimex hemipterus, assembly GCA_039619505.1. Lineage (NCBI taxonomy): Eukaryota > Metazoa > Arthropoda > Insecta > Hemiptera > Cimicidae > Cimex > Cimex hemipterus. The sequence continues at coordinate 13,047,955 of CM077105.1, forward strand.
AACTGTGAATTTGATAAATATTGACATTCCCAAGTAAAAATGCTCCCTTTATAAAAAAAAAAGGGCACACCTCCAGGGTTGTATTCAAAATAGAGTTTCATTATGACCTGAAATAAAAATAACAAAGGATAGAAACGAGGCGGAAAAGACGAGGGGGCCGCCGTGATGATGTAATATAAAGTCACAGGGATGAGACCGAGATTACCTCCCCGATCAAATCTCGCCCTTTTTACGCCCCTGCCAAGGACAATACTTTCCTTTCCGAGCCGCTAAATTTTTCTTTCTCTACTTAGTGAAAAACTTTTAATAAGTTAATAAATTTAAACCTCCCCGCTGTTTTTATTAAAACAGGGGAATAAATAACAGGAGCGGGTCGGGGCGGTTTTATTGTGTACAGACACCAACATCTTCTAATGGCTGGGAAAATTATGAGCCCGGTCGCACAGGTGCATCCCGACCAAAAGACACTCCTTAATAACCATTTAATTAACCCATAAATCATAATACTAACTTTTACCCCTTTTGGTAGAAACTTCCATTTTCGAGAAAAAGGAAAAACGAATAATATGCATGATTGCCTTCCCTCCCAAGGCGGCTCCGGAACAAAAGTAAATCGTTCCTTCGAGAAAGGAAACCGGACCGTAAAGATGTGACACCGTTGTCTCTCCACCGAACAGCTCTGTTCCTACTAACGGTGAATTTGGCCAACCAGCGATTTCTCAAGAGTAAATTGATTTTTGTTTCCTTGATCGACGAAAAAAGGAGAACGACGGGGAAACTTACAAATTCCACATAACCTCGCTAAAACAAATATAAGTGCAGAAGCGAATGACCTCTCACATAAAAAGGAAAAGTTTTCGTTGAATGAATGACAAAGGATGCTACGAATCATCAATTTCCCCCCATTCGGAAGGACAATTAACGTTCCTAGAATAGATGATACACTTTGACCGAGCAAGTTAATTACTTTTGGCTATTGAATGCCGTGGATAACATTTTACAGCAAAAAATTACAGAGTCCTGGTAACCCAGTTTTTCACTTTCTTCCGTCTGTTTGTAGTGATCGAAATTAAAAATTAACACAACTAAATATTTATATACAATACTACTGTACTGATTGACTGTAATAAACATCTCTATGTCCGACCTTCAAACGGTTTGAATCAGCCATCACGTCAGGTTTATAACGTGATATGTCATATCTGATCATTACGGTCGCTGGCAGACCTTCCTACATTAAGTAAGTACTGTTTGTGTATATAACCTGTGCAATAGAAAGACTCTTAATGGAGGTCCTTTCTATTTTTCTCGTGAATATAAAGAAGCAATAGAGTTGTTGAAAGAAAAAGAAAGGGCTCCGAACAAATTGAAGCATTGACATAACACTGATTCAAGTAATTTGAAATCTTACTGGGAAATTGATTGGCTGAGAACTTTTGAAATGTACACTATAGCTTTTACTTCACTCTCTTTTTATAGAGACGTATTTAACCTTTTCTGCCCTGTGAAAAAACCTAAACCATTGGATATAAATTTGCGATTTGAACCTTCCTCACATGGTTTTTTTAATATAAGTCATAAGATTTGCACGTATTCAAAATGTTCTATAGGTCATTAAAAAATTTGTTAGTTTGACTTGAAAACAGTCATGATTTTATCGACGTTATAAGCCTATGAAGGATTCACAAACTTAATTTTGTACGCCAATTCACCAATTTGGGTATTTATCCATAATTTTTGTAGTAATAAAATTGCGGTTTCTGCTTTCTATAATCTCGCAAAGTTCATTTTTTTTCATGCACACATTAACTAATTTCGGTTGGAACTACCTTCATTACTCCAAAGTAATATTGTAGGTATCCGTAGATCAAACAATCTTGGCACAATCTTTGCTCAGAAGGACGTTCAAGATTCCAAGATATTTTATTTCCCATCTTTACCGAACAAACGGGAGGCGTGTCTGCCCATTCCAAATTAATCCTGTCGAACCAGAGAACAAACGTCCCATTCCGGGGTCAATGATTAATTTCCCCCATTCCCTGAGGACGTGGGGTAAAAAGAGGAATAGGTGGGGCATTTATTTAGCTAACGAACATTCTCGAATTATGGACATGAAACCGTATCTAATCAATCAAATTCTGATATAGTAGGGTTTGAAGTTCATTTTAAAATCTTCCGGTATAAAATATAAATTAATCATAAACTGAATAAATTACAGGATCGTACCTAACAGGAATGTAGACAACCGTTAACGAACGGGATGAATTAGGCCTCCGAATCGTCGATGATATGGTAGAGAAAGTGAGTCAAAGTGAAGAAAGTTCTCATAAGCATTTCAAGCTCAGGAAATAAGCCCAATGATTGAATCTTCCATGGGAATAATGTTGCATTAGTGGAAGGACCGAAACATTCGGACAGTAGATGACACAAACCAAATGGATTTATCTTTTGGAATATTGAAAATAAATGAATATGAAATTGAATTTAGCAATGCCTGTTATGCAGCAATCTACACTATCTCACTGACAGAAAATTAATTCTTATTTTCCATTTTTAAGTCTGTATAACAAAAGACTGTTCTATCTATTGTGAAATAAGGACAAGAGGCATCGATATCCAAATATGGCAGGAATTTGGATGTCAATGTGATCTTTATATACAAGTATATTAATAACAATAAAACACAAAAACAAAATTGATTTTTAAACGACTTTTGTTTAGTTTTATCGAATATTTAAACCGAGCAGCACTTTTCAAAAACACTTGAATTTTTTCAATCGAAGGCCAACTTTGGATTTTTGAGTAATATCGAACTCCAGTTCTCGTGAACCAATGGGTAAAACATTGATTATAATTATTATAAATTGGTAAAAATTAGTAACTGGTTTTTATTTTACATGTTTCCTACTCATTATAGTTTGTGGTGTAGGAAACTCGGAATTACTTTCATCAAAGCTATAAACTAAATAAACGTGGAATTTATGTATTTAAAATAGAAATTTTAATTTTAAAATTGTGTTATGATCAAACTGAAGTTATAAGATATAGGTCCCCTTTCTTGTTCCCAGGCCTGTCTGTTCCGAGGGTACGCAACAGCAGGGGTTATATCCCCCCCCCCATACGATAATGAGTTAAAAGGATTAAATTTTAAATGTGCATATTAGTATCGCTTAACATAACGTTCCATGACGCCAAAAATTGAGATACAATTCTAATCTAAATAGTTTATGTCTAAAGTTTATGCATAATAAACGTAATACAAAAGCATAGCAATTTTCGAACATGTTAATTTTCATTGTTCGTATTTTTTCGGCGGGCTAGGAAAAAATAACTATTAATTGTTCGCTGTTTCGTCGAATAATTAATTTCTTAAAGAATTTCCACATAAGGATTTGAAGCAGCTTAGACATCCCTTTTAAACTTCGGTTTAAAGATGGGTCGAAATGCATTGCTTTTGGAATAAATTTCCCTCAATGTTAACATTTCTCTGAGCAGATTTCAAGTAAAACTTTGTCCAGAATAAAAAACGTAACATGCCAAACAATTTTCATTCTTTTACCAAGGGACAAGTCGGTGTTTTGAGTTTTGGAAGAGGAGGCATTTTGCGACACAACTCCCACGAGAAAATGAAACAAACGAAGAAGAAAGAGGGAACAGTATGTTGAAAGCAGGCAGGTTTTCTGCGAGTCAATTAGAGCCTCCAATCCATTTTATACGCAATTATTTTTGATACGACAATGAAATTGTTTACGCAACTGTTTTTTCCCGCGAATAAAGAACTCGGACTTCCGCAACTGTCAAAACTTTCCTCACTTTTTCATACGTGAATAGTGAAAACCGCGAGTGTTAAGGAATTGTAGATGTAAATATATTGCTCGAGGTGTAATATACTACGTCCGTTAAGAGCTATTGTAACCACCGTTCTATGCCTTGTTAAGGGATTACTGCAGTTCATGCGTAATTTACATTACTTGTTAATAAAGAAGTTAGTTTACAAAATTTTAACGTGAACCTTTCTGGTTGTTGGCTGCAAGAGAATAAAATGAACGCCGTTTTGACTTCGACCTCGAAGATCCGCACTTCCTGCACACGTTAATCCCGCAGGTTTTCATCTCTGGGCCGATTAGGACGCGGCACCCGGTGGGACTCCAGACATCTGGAGAGGCTATTTAATACCGTCGGGGAAATCAATACAAGTTTCATATAGGGGGGCCACTTAGGAGAGAAACGGGACACATTAATAATTTAACTATCGTCACACCTTAATATTGATTAGGGCTTTTTGAAACTGAGTGAGCACCCCGGCCCTCCCGCTAAGACGTTAAATTTATTATTAATAGATCCCGGTGCTAAAACATAGTGAGGAGAGTGATAGTAGGAACGTTGTGAGTCAGTAGGCAAAAACTAGATATTTTGGCAAGACGACAGAGAGGCTGCTGGCATGTCAAAAGAAATCACAAACGCGAAATGCGTATAACACAAACACACACAATCACTTAAAATAAAACCCCACCAACAGAGACGACTGACTACAAGATTTTAAACCCTTCTAATTTTACATAATTCGACGTGATTGCAAACAGAAAGGAAATTTGTAATAATTGGCTCATCACATTGTAGTTTTTTAAATCTTGTAAGAGCAACAAATTAATGTTAGCCCTCAACATTTCATTATGTTTAATCGTGCCTAATGCCACGTAATCTTGCTCCCTTGTGCGATTTGTTAAATAAAACTGCAACCACAGAGCAATTACTGATGTCAAGATAAATTTAGAAGCATCAAAGATTTGTTACTTTTATACTACACATAATACACGACAGTCTAGGTGACGGTTTGGCCAACATAAAAAAAAATAAATAAACAAAGTGATATACTCAAATGTTCAGTTATTAAAAAATCAGACATTTTGAAGTGGCGTATATGGCTCTTCAGCAAAATTTTAAAAAACCGTACAGTGATCGATGAAGATGCATGTTAGTGAAAGGATCTGGACTCACGAAGTTTTGCGATTATTATTTTGAACGCAAAACGCCCGGCGATGTTGTCGAGGGCCAATTTAACGGTTTAATCGATAAAAAATATAAAAAAAATGCTAGAGATAGCGGGCCTTCTCGTATCAAATGCAGGTTCTGTTTCCCATTTACGGAAACTTGGATACCTCAACCGTCTCGATTCTCTTGCTCGTTAAGCGACTTGAAGAGACTGCATTTCTGTTTGCGAATTGCTTTCAAAGGGGCGATATAACGGACCATTTCTCAGAAGATAAGAAATGTGAGGATGAAATGTGGAATGACGATGAATCGATCAAGGGTAATGGAAACGGTCGAAATCCATCAAATAGCCCAATTGAATTCAGTTCAGCCAAATTCAACTAACTAACTGAAACTAGTCGTAGATATAGTATATTAGATTTAGACTTACATTAATAATAATACGATACTTTATTTACATAGTATAAATCCTATGTACAAAAGCATAGGATATCCGTCAGTTGTACAGTGAAATATGGTTTTGAAAAAATGGTAATAATTAATAAGGATAATACAAAAGAAAAACCAACGTAACGAAAGTGACGAAACAAAAACTAAAAAGTATTAAAGAATGTTTAATATTAGCCAACAAATCCCTCTAGTCAATTGGCAGTTCATCGAAGAAAAAAATTTACATTCAATGTCCAGCAGTTTATAAAAGGTGAACCTGCCTGATACTCTAGCGTTCACCAAAGCCACTTCCTGATGTATCACTCTACGATAGTTTGTTCTTTCAGAGAATAGAACAGTTAAGGAAAGACTGAAATCTCAACGGTATTATTCAAAAAGATTCAACCAAGACTAAATCCAAAAATCATTTTTTAACTCCATCAGCCGCAAGAGCTCTAGGAAGTAAAATAAATACAGACAACACATACTTGAAAATGAGTGTCAAGGTAAAAACCAAAAGGAGGTCTCTAGATAAAGCGTATAGTGTGAAAAAAACGCAATAATTGCTCTAACTTGACATACCGAGTAGACCTACAAACCTGACCCACATAAAAAGCGACTGGACTAGAGATCCCAAAAAAGGTAGATCTTTCTTGTGAGATAGATGTACTAATTGTGTATACAAAAAATAGTTTACTACCATTAAATTTAGTTTTAATTTGGTTAAACAGACAGTTAACAACAAATAAAGAAGACGACCACACAATTTTATTTATTATTGCTCTCGATTTTTTTTATTATATCAAAGGCATTTTTGTTTAGCAAAACTAATCTGCTGAACGATTCAATTATTAACAGATTAATATAAATTGTAAGAAAATTTTACACAAGAAGAATTGCATAAGCCCAATTGAACATGAACCACTAAAGCTTCTAATGGTATTTATATATTTAATACGACTGGTTTACCTTAAATAAAAACTTAAATATAACAACCTACAAGGTTGTATTAGTATCTTGGTGAGATAACGATTTTTAAAGCATTGTAACATTTGAAGAAATAGAGGCCTTGGTGTAATTAATCCAGACGATTTAACTTTGCTTTTTCGAGAGGGGCATTTTTGATAAAGTAATCGAACGGATTCATCCCGCTCTATTTTCTTAAGATCCACCCTCCACTTTGCAGAACGTTAATTCATCCGTGTTTAATCAGTTGAGATTTTCTGAAATCCACGCTCTTTTTGTACCTTTATTTAACTATTATGCTGTCTGTTTAGGTCTCAATTTGGCTGTGATAATTGGATTTGGGAACGATTTTACAAGAGGCGCTTCAGTTCATGATTTTTCTCCAACAAGAAAGAGCATAACGAGAGGATTAATTGAAATCAGCGAATTCTGAAGGAAAACAATAAATCTCCAGAACAAATGGAAGATTTCTTTCGGATGGAATAGACTTCCTAGATGTTTGAAAAAATAGGAGGTCACTATAACGCCCAACTTATTGGGATTCTAATAGCACCCGCAAAAAATTAACTTTGGAATCATTCTTACTTCTACAATAATATAGGCAGCGTAAATATAAAAGGTGTTTTATGAAAACGCACGGTATAAGGTAATAATACACAATAGGTTCTTCATCTATCATCATTCACCTAGTTTTAAAAACTGATAGTTATTTAAAATAGTTTTGTTTGTTTATTCAACGTTAACTCAACACAACTGTTTTCAAGAGCTTGTAGAATTTTTCCAAGGAAAAATTTGTAGAATCTTGATTAGTAGACATTTAAAATCATTGACAATTAAGCTAAATTATAGTATCAGAGAAATCAACAGCTTTTAAGGAATGTTTAATGGACTTTTTTTAACCGGTTGGACTTTAGCGGTAGTGCTTAAATGGATGTGAAAAGTTTTAGGGTCCAAGTCGAATAGAAAGTGTATAATTTCATTGTGAGAAGGAATGGACGAGTTAAACACGGCTCAGCGAATTTTAATGAGCATGAATTTTCTTCTTTTTTCTACCAACTTAGATATCCTGTAAAAATACCTACAAAGGAGATTAAAAACTCGATTTTATTCTGATAAAGCCAACTTGACAAAAGCCAAAAACCCATGAAGAAGTTCCCGCTCAAATGGACTAAACAAGATACAGAATATGACAACAATAGGTCCGGTTTTTTCCCCCCTATTAATCATAAAACGTGGTTTCTCTACGTTTGAACGATGGTGCTCTTGGGACAAAACAGGGTCATGTTTCCTGCAATTTTGATGTATTGCTTATAAGCCTGGGGACTTGTTTTACTCGAACACGATACATGCTGTGTTTATTAATTTACTAAAGAAAACAATAAACAACGCGTTTTTTATGCACTCACAAAAGTAACCTTTCAACATTAAAATAAAAATAATATCAACAAACTAGTCGGAAAGCTTTAAACAAGAGAAATCGATTGTCAACATCAAACAAGACCTTTAATATAAAACCTTCAAAAAAACTAATATTTGGGTTTACCTGTCGCAATCCAGGGGATTTTCTCCTCTAAGCTTTTGCTCAACCAAGCATGTGAACAATTGGTTAGGCTTTCAGGTGAAAGGTTCCTCGATACCGTTGGATAATTGATTTAAGGCACGATTAAGTTGGTTAACATTACGGGTTATAGATAGAGCCGGAACCAAATACATTTGTAAATTCATAATACCACTTAATACTAATAATACTACTACTACCAATAATTAAAAAAGATTAACGAGTAAAATTATACAGCAATTACATAATTGTTACGTAGAGTTTACATAACTAAATTAATAATAAGATTAGCAAGTGTTAACAAAAAATACAATGAGCGATTCACTTGGAAAATAAAAATGAAAATATGCTTAGAAACACGTTTAAAAGAAAAACGTAGCCCCTCACCTTTCTTTCTCTTTCTCTCTCCTCTCTCCTTCCTCTCACACTCTGTCTCTCTCTCTCTCTTCCTCTGTATCATTCCTTTCTGACTATCATTAAGTACCCTCCCTCACACTCTGAATCTAACTCTGATTCTCTCTCTCTGTTACTCTCTCTCTCTCTCTCTCTCTCTCTCTCTCTCTCTCTCTCTCTCT
>CM077105.1:13070863-13083012 GCA_039619505.1 Cimex hemipterus
GTGTGTGTGTGTGTGTGTGTGTGTGTGTGTGTGTGTGTGTGTGTGTGGGCGCGCATAAAACGTTATATTCGAGCAGAAACAACTTAAACTTTGGGCTTAAGAATATTTCTCTTTAATTATATTCGTTAAAATTATAAATGTTTGGAGGCATTTTTAGTGGTAGAAGTTGTCTATAAACTACATAGTTCTATCAGATCTTTTCAGTAAATAAAAAACGGAAAATACAAGTATGAATAAGCACTATGTAAAATGTAGTACAACGTAGAAAGAATATCTTTTGTTATTCTTACTTATTTGGATATTTACTCGGTTTAGCACCATTTGACTAAAAAGGGTCGAATCTGTCGGAGCAAAAGGTATAAAAACATAAATTGGATTTTTTCTCTCGCTTATTTTCAAGTTTGCGAGCTTTGTTATTTCGTTGTTTACACCATGTAAGGATTGAAAATTACAAGGTGTGATGACATTGATGATCGTTTCATAGTTGTTCTAACCTCGGGGCACTCGAAAAATCTGGCAGTCGCACGAATCGCGGTAGGCGAGTCAAACAAAGAAACAGACCGTGGATGATATGGTGGATAATAATTGTGATTTCTATCATTTTCCTTCACGATTTGATGAACACTTCAGGGTCGGTCCGGATCGTAGTCACGTCAAGTCGAGGTTTTATAAGGGCAGCGTCGAATAGGCAAATCGTCGACGGCTTGTGTTCACGGTGAAGTCTGGCATATTCAGATTCGCTCTGATTGCTTTGATCGTCTAATAGCCCCTGCAGAATAGTCTGCGGAGAAAGAAAGTCAATTTGTTAACTTGTAGTTAACCCGAGTCCGGATTCACCCGAATATCAAGAAGGGAGAGTGATTTCATATTTTCCGCATGAGCGACAACTCACTCAGTCATTGTCCTCTCCCTCTTGGGACCTGGGACGAAATTGTTTCCTTCCTCAAGAGCAAATTCTTCGAAAGAGGGCATTTTACCGTTTAACCCGAGGGGGAGTGGAGATGGAAATGTTAATGGTCCCGCCATAAGACCCACCTTCTCTCGGCTGTTGACATTCGAGGAAGATCGGTCTGGTACGGAGTTTGCGGTGATATTGAGCACAAAGCAAATATTGAGAAGGGCTATTCAGCAGTTTAGGTTATCACCGCTTAGCTGTCGATCTCCCGTATGAATAATATTCGTAAGAGACAAACATAAACCCAACCAAGGTTTATAGAATATTCTCTAGCTCCCTTTCTTCTCTGAACACCTTTTCATAATAATATACATTTATGTATACTAACTTTCTACAAATTGACTGTAGAAAAAAGTGTTAATTTCAGTCAGTTTGTAACTAACTTTATAATCCGTGTGAAAAAATATATTTTATTATACTACGTCGGTTAACTGGATGATGACCATCGCGCTCAAACCTTGTATAGATTTAGCGGGAAGTAGGAATAAAACTGGCATAACAGATTTAAAAAATGTTTGGATTATTCAATCATTGTAAAATCCAATGAAAAATCCTTTCGCTAGCAAAAAATCATATATAAACCTTTTTTAACACGCGGCTCTTATGACGTTTATAACTTTCTCTCTTGCTAGAGAATGGAAAACACGTAGGTGACAAACATTGTATATAGTTAAAAAGTTTGCGCAAAAAATATGTACCATTTTCCGAAGGGAAGCCCAAAACAAGTGGGCGAAATGGTCAATTGTAAAGCCCAATTTCGTTTTCACGTAAGATATGTTCAAGAATGGAAGGCATATGAGCAAAATAACATAACGTAATGCAAAATTATCTTAATTACACTGGAATGTAGTACGGAAAATTTAGGATGAAATCCATTCAGTATATATTACAGAATACCGCGGTGACCACAGAATTCATTGATTAATTTCTTGAGAAGGGACATTGAATTTCCGGACTAGACTTTAATTTGGTTTGGCCGATATCAATATTTTGAAACATGAAGATATTATAACAAAATATGAATATGTATATTTTTAGAATGGATTTGGTTTTTCAACATCGATATTTTTATTACTGGGTCGTTTTCTTTCAGACGACAACAAGGATAGAGAGACCAAAATGAGCCGAAACGCTTTTCTCCGTGCAGACCTCAATGGAAATCTTAAATATGTTTTTTGAAGAATAGATATCAATGTTTAGTATAGATGTGTTTATTTGATGTTTTGTGAATATCGATTTTTTAACGTAGATGTGTTTGCAATATGGTTGTAACTTATAGTTGGTATGCCTATCCTCGCCGATATGTATCGGATTGGTTTCGGCATTTCGCCATCTTCAGAATTCGAAGGAAGGGAGTCACATTTATCTATTTTTGATCTGTTATTATAAGTAGATGTGTTGTGATTAGTGACCGTTAATCGATAATTATTGAGAAATCATGAGATGCGGTCTGCTGTGATGTAGGTTTCAGATAAACATTTTATTTTTCGTGCCGGCGTTTCGACCTTTGTTGAGATCATCTTCAGGGCTCAAAGTGTTGGGCACTCTGAACACGACACGCAAGAATGACACAATTACACAGAAGACAAACACTTCGAGCCCTGAAGATGATCGCATTAAATTCGATCGAAACGTCGGCACGGTAAAGAAAATGTTTTTTTCTGAAACCTTCAACACACCAGACCGCATCTCACGATTTTTAAATAATAATACGTAGGTTATTATAAAATAATAATAGATCTGCAGTGTATTTTATGATAGACGTTTTTGTTGTAGATTTCAACATAGATGTTTATCAAATCCAGGTTGTTGTTTAATGGTTTTTAACATAGATTTTTTTCGTTCGATGTTCTTTTGTATTTTTATTTTAATTTTCTGAAAACTTCCTTTACTTCTTTTTCGGAACACCAACTTGCAAGCACATTGAAGGCTATCTTGTTTGTCGTTATCTGGACTTTACAAGGATTTTAATTTATTTAACGTTTATCAAGGGTCCCATGTTGAAGCCATACAGTTTATATTGTTCGGCATTCTGTTATTTTCCAAGTCACTTCTCAGAATTATCGGTGATAAAACGTGTAATCTGTTCTAAAATTTGTCTCAATCTTAATGTACTTTTGTGCCTTACGAAATAGAGATAGTGTTGGGTCTTAATTTTAGTGCTGACAACTCGTAATTAGGCACAAACAGCATCGGGTATTAGTACATATTTTTTTCTGACCAAGGGTCAAATTCACTTGTGTATAGTTTTGAAATTGGAAATAGATCTGCTGTCGACAAGCGTTGATAACAAAATCCTTTTTCCGGCTGTGTACGTTTATATTGCGTACACACCTTGTAAATATTGTTTGTAAATAATAGGATTTTGGGTTCCACTCACCTACGTTTCTCTTGAGCGAAAACAGTATTGCTCGGGTGTCTTCCTAGACCTGGTTTACTGTGGAAACTCAAGAAGATTCTTCCCAGCGCCTTTTACCTTATCCTCCAATCCTAACGGACAGAGATCTTGTCGTGTCTGTTAGGAATCATATTGTCCTTTTTTATTAAACCTGGAGTCCCCCCCAAGGTTGTAAGTATTCTTAGCACGAACCTCTTTACAATATACACTGCTGACGTTCCTATTTGCTCACATTGTCATCTTCTAATTTGCCGACGATAAGGCTATCTCTTGTCACTCCAACTCATCCGTAGTAATCTCCTAACGGCAAATCATCTCACCTGGTACTGTAAATGGAGAATCCAAATGAACGAAAGCAAAAAGTTCGCAAGTCACTTTCGTATTAAGAAAGTCACATACTAGATACCGCTTGCAGACATAGTACCTGCAACTGTACATTGATAAAAGACTGACGTGAAACCCACACACTCGCGCGAAACAAGACATGAACCGCCGTTACAAACTTTTAATGAGTCTATTCAACCAACGATCTCACCTAAACTCTAACAACAAACTGACCATTTATAGAACTCATTCTTTCGATATTGGGGGCTCACCCAAACATTCCAATTAATCCTGTATCCAGTCTCCCACTCCAAAGCTCTAAGAAAACTGCTTGCAAATGCTCCCTTCTACATCCCCAATAAAACCATTCACACTGCCCTCCATATTCCATTCGTTTACGACCTTATTAAAAGATGTTATCGGAAATCGCACAATAACTTTTCTGTACACTCAAACCTCTCGTCTAACAACATTCCACACCAAGCCTACCTGGAAATCATCCACGTCGGCTGAAGAGGCAATGGCCTAAACATTGCTTCACAGTTGGGTATTTATCTGCAGTCTGAGGGTGAATCACTCGTGGGCGGCTTCTCTCATCATGTTAGACTATAAATTATCAAATATAAATTATAATGTAACGAAGGATGTAGTTGTAAATCACAAAAATAATTACAAAAAGACGTACTAGGTAGCATCTTAGTTCCTCGTCGCCATAAAAATGTAGTGTAGATGTTTTTATGTTATTTTCTTCAGATATCAAAAGGTGACAGACTTTAAGGCCATTTTGCAAGTAGGCATGAAATGAGCGAAACATCAAGAAAACCATCTACATTACACCTTGGCCCCTTCCGCACGGCGCAGGTTCTTTACTTCGGGAAAGCTCAATTGCCCGTGTCATCGTAAAATTTCTATAGGACTCTCAACTCAAGAATAGCACCATGAATAAAGAATGTTCACCGGGGCGTGCCGAGCTTGCAATTCGGTGAAATGCCGCAAAGTGAATATGCACTCATTTGTGGAGCAACGCCTCTGGGAAATACACCCGGTTCACCCCAGCCTGTTTTTATATCGGAATTGAATTTTCGGCAAACATTCAACTGATCTACATCTGCGAGTTGTACGCTTATTTTAAACGATGGCATTTTTCCGATGAAAATCACCTTCAGCGTATGGTACCGTTTTCATGCTTAACTCACTGGAAAACGAATAAACAGGAGAGCTTTTACTTTACGGGTACTAAATTAATTTACCTAAATGTTTACTCCCTGGGTACCTTACATCTACGAGGTTAGTGTCACTTAGGAATCTCACGTTTTTATAGTTCTTCGTAATCATTTAATCGAGAATTATAAATAGTAGTCGCGTTGCAGGGTAAGCTAGACTATCTGCGAAGATCATAGAATGCCTTTGTATAAAAGTTTACTTTTATTTTTTAAATAAGAAATAATCCTTTATATTGTATGCATAAATAAGCCAATAGACGAATATTTGTCGTGATGTACATCATCGTAAAGAGGTCAACTCAAAACCCCACGCCAAAACACGTTAATGTAAGAAATATTCCAGAATGAAATGATATATTACCAGAACATAATACATATTTAAATTGAGTTATAATTTTTATGCCACGTTATACATATATATATATATATATATATATATATATAGTAAAATGGATTAATTATTCGAGAAAGGGCGTGTGATTTCTGAACTGGACTTTTGTTTGGCTGCATAGATGTTGATGCTTCGAAGCAAAACATGATTTTATTTGTAGGTTTTTAGCTATTTCATATCGATGTTTTGGTACAACATGGATGTTTTTGTAGTTTGATAATTTTCCATTATATTACTCAGATAAACAAAAACAGGGAGAATGGGCATACCAAGACTAAGGGTTCATTATCCTGCAGACATCACAATGAAATCTCACAAATGTGATTTTGTCGATGCTTTTACAATATAGATTTTTTATGTATATTTTCAAGTGTCGATGTGTTTTGGGTTTGTTGTTTTTCAACGTAGATGTTTTTGCAATTTGATTATTACTGATTATCGTAGGGTAAGCTTGTTCATTTGGTCTGCCAGACAGCAAAAAGTATTGAGGTGCGCTTGATTGACTTATATCTTCACCCTCGAGTTGGAAGCGGACAAGAAATTGTTCAGTTCAGCAATTTCAATAAGAAAAAACAAAGATTCTGCATATATACCGACAACCCCTTGTCATGTAAATTAAAACTATGTGTTGGGTGGCGGTTCTTAAAAGATACCCTCTATTTCTGTGATGAGACAACTAATGTTAGCAAATAAAAGACAATTAGCCCCTCTTTAACCCATTAATCGTGTTAATTGCATGTCAATATGAGAGGTCCGCCTCTTGAGAAAGTTTAAATTGTGAATTTCATGTCTTTATCTGATTTGAATAATTTTATTTCATATAATAATATTTCTGCTTTTCTAAGAAGGCTATCAAAATTTTATTTGTAAAACTAAAACGTTTTCTTGAAATTGAAACCGATTTTAATTTTGAACTACAGATTATTGAAGAAAACCTATTTAATTTACAGGGAAATTTGAATTTTGTTTAATTATTTGGTATATAAGAAAAGTGTGTGATTTATGGAGAAAATCAAAGGATTGAAAAAAACTCGTTCTTGATTGCGTGTTATGCTTCAATATGATAACATCGTATGATTATGATTTCTCAAATAAAATATTATGAAATACATTTCTGCCCTAAACGCTATTAAATGTAGTTAACACACCAAAACCATGACTAAAATATGTTCAAATTGTAACAAAAGCTTTAGTTAAACTGCTCACGGCTGGGGGATTCCAAGGGGAAATACGTATTATACCAGATTAACAGCGAGAATAGGCAGACCCGAGAAAATCAATTTTGTGAACGTCCTGAGCTGAGTTTACCAACGCTCTGACTAACCAGTGTATTATGTAACTGCACTGGAAACATTATTAAAATGAAACCATGACGTTTGAATTATGAAGGTGGTCGTTATAATTTTTTTTTGTAATAAAACGTTTCTGTTCATGAACTCTTTATGAATACGACCACCATCTTCTATTTAAAAAGACGCGTTCAATAAGTTGTTCAACTTCAATATACTCAGCTGTATTCCGAGCCATGTTGGAAGCCTTTAACCCTTTCAAAAAATATTCTCCAAACAATATTGCAACAAGATTGCTTCATGTTAGGAAACAAGTCGTACATTCAGATTTGCTCGAAATCAAGGCTGGCGTATTGCAAGGCAATATCCTAAGTCCCATATTTTACTTGCTTTATACAAGTGACCTACGGCAGATAGAAAACATAACTATCTCGTATTTGCGATAACTCAGTCGAAAAATGTATTTGTACATATTCCAAACGACTGAAAATGGTACTCAACGCATGCCGTTCGATAAAAATTAAATTGAAAAAACAAATATATAAAAAACGGAAAGAATTCGACTTCAAATGTTGACAATTTTAGGACTCGCTGGGACGGAATTCCCGACGATCTTGTTTTAACAATCATATAAACCTATAGGGATTTATGGTATACAACTTGGGGTCGTGCCGGAAAGTGCTCCTTGTTAAGCAATAATGACATATCATGATCATCCCTCACCTCGACGTAGAGATCGCATTTGCTTTTATGTACCTTCAAAGTAACCCGAATACCGAGGAGAGCAGCAGAAAAGAGAGTCAGAGGGGGACGAAGCAGTTTGAGTTAGTTGTTTGAAAAGTTCCGAGGTTAACTCAGTTTACTAAACTGTGGCAGTAATGAGTGGAATTGAATCTATTTATTAATGCCTTATTTATAGCCAATGTAAAATTACCAGATGCTCGCATTCGACCAGTTTTAATTACAATTGAAAAAAATTAGATTGAAATATTTTTTCTATATCTGTTTAGTTATTCCTCTGCATGTAAATAACTTTATATTGAAATTACTTTCATGTTCGTTTGTTAACACACAAATACAGACTCGCTCGTACGCACCCACCATGGTAGTTAGATGGTTTTATCTGTTTATGCAGGGGGAAAGAGTAAATCCATTAAATGTCAACATATTTACCTTGGGCTGGATTTATTTTATCTGTAAAGATTTTTGATTAAAAACTTTGATTAAATTGTTTCTCTACCCCACATGGAAACAGGTTTTAAATTAAGTAACAAAAGAGAAAACAATCATATTTATAAAAGAAAAAATTGAAATATTGGAAGTTGAAACCCTCCTTGTGATTCAAAACCTAATAAACCCGATCCGAGGATTCCCTTCGAGCCGGACGGTACACAATTTAATTTTTATCCCCTGAAGGACGCCATCGACCGAATGGAATCGGGTTTTTCGGTTCACCGGAGTGATTTGAGGAAAGGGCCCTCTGAAGGGGTCGAAGCGAAAAAATTCCCTTTTTAAAGATTCTTTTTTATAGTGTATCTTTTTGGTATACCTCTCATACGATACATTTAACAGGAGTTTTTTGTGTTTTAGATTCGTGTGATGCGGTTATGAAAACGATGGAGGAAGAGAGCAACAAAGAATCGTCGGTTTCTTCATACTATATGAAGGTAAGTGAAATGAATCTTCACATCCATTTAGATGCCACCGGGCAATAAAAAATTGTTAATTTTTCCGGATTGAGATAGGCGATTAATTAAGTCCGGTTTAGAAAGGCCCCGGAGTGTATTCGTGCTTAAATTTTTACAGCCTCTTAAAGACCCCGGTGGGATCGTCGGCGGAAATTTAATTCAAAAGGACCTTAGGGGATTTTCATTCACAAGGAGAAAATTGTTTTATCGGGGGTGAAGTCGAGCGTTTGTGCAATTACATTAGATGACGTTTTCCCGCGGAATTGCAATTGACAGCGAGTTCTCGAAGTCCTCGAGGAGAATTTCATCCCTGGCTCTATTGAAATAATTATCCTGAAAGCTCCTTGGTTTAATCTGGGGTCGGGAACACCTGCGCCCCGGCACTTTGGGAAATATTTTTAATAGACCCGTCTTCCCCTTGTACTTAACTCGTCGCTGTAAATAAATACAGAAGCATGTGTTTTAGTGCGGTTAAATATTAATATTAAGTCCTTTCTACGGAGTACACTTGTATTTTACGCCCATAACGTGAATTTAAGTATGGAAGAGTGTTCTAGGACATTCTTATCGCATCCGAACACCGGTAGTATCACGATTGAATTACTTATCCCGCTTCCAATTCGGTTTTAGAGGCTGTGTACCTTTCTTCTTGAACTCGTTGCTTAGGGTAGTATTTTCTCCCCTATCCATTTGAATATTTTATCAATGAACGATGCCCTCATGTGATCTAAACTCTCCCCTTCAAGAAAGGACACGGTCTTTTGGGGACATTTTCTCATTTATATGCATGAAGAAACGAATGTACTGGTTGTAGCGAAGATGACAAAATTTGTGAACTTCACTTTTTATGCAGGACGAAGTCTGAGATACGTTATTGTGATATTTCACACATTCGGGGAAGTTGTATATTTTATGTATTTAATGTTTTGAGGTAATCTTTTCCGTAATGATCGAAATCATCCCTCATTAATGTTTATTATAAGTACAACAATATAGATTCATTTAATTCAGTTTAATTTAATGCGAACAACTGGAGATGAAATTATTTAGTATGACAAACATTATCCCGAACTTAAGCACGAAATATAGGTATGAGAAATTTCATAAGTATTGTGTGACCTAACTACTCATCCAAGTGATCATGGATGACCTACGACAGTCATGGACAATTAAGCCATTAAATCAACATCTATGAGTTTAGCCATTAATACTTCACCGAAATGTCACATAAACTCACCAATGACTGTAGGCCGAGTAAGAGAGCGTGAAACTACAGAAATATGACATGATATTGCAAATAAAATGACTAAATTTTCTCCAAATTATTAGATAAATTCACCAATAAAGTTGGTGAAATGGTAAAAGGAGCCTGACGTTCAGAACCAGTGAGAATAACCAGACTAGGAGGATCAAGGATTAAGAAGCTGCAAAAAATAGCAAATTACACCATACTCATATCCAAGTCTATTCGTGTTCATATTATTGATTGTTAGGATACGACTCAAAGTATCAATCATACTAAACCATCAAGGAAGATTCGGCAGACGATCGGAGGTGATCAAGCTTTTCGATTTTCAAAATATTATTTATTAACAACGTATACTAGATTTTATACTACTTAAGTATTGTATTTATTTTATTTAAGACTGAGTTTGATCCTGATGATTGAGGTTAAGATACAGACAAATGTTTTAATACCCAACAATACTTTATCAAAACATCATTTGAACAAAGTATTCAAGATACGCATACATTTTAATATCGATGTTTTTATAATTAAACTTGGCTCGAGAGACATTCGATTATCGATATTTTTACTCACACTAAATAGTACGAACAGGAACTGCGACTCAGAAAGAGTATGGAAGTTGAATGAATATGAAAGGAAATTAGCGGTGAGAATAAACCAGGGTGATATGACGTATGACAAACGAAAATAAATTAATGACAGTCGAATGTTGACGCTGAGAGTGTGAATCAGGAGAAATGGGATTTTATTTCAATAATTGGCAATTATTTACAATATTCACAATGTTGGTGTGAGCAGGAGCTGACTACTTTTAAGTATTAATCACAATTTAAGTTCATTATTTTTCGTGGTCCGCTTAGTCAATTAATATCACTCGGTTAATTATGGTTTTTAATTGAGATAAAAAAGTAGTGTCAAGAGCGGGATTCGAACCCACGACCTTCGGCTTGATACGCAGTCTCTCTACCACTTGAGCTTTCGTGACTTGAAGTATTTATTAATCATAATCTTAGTGATAACTTGTATAAAATTAAACCCCTTCGAGGAACAGATGATCATGTGATATATGAGACTGGATTTTGCTTCTGAAAAAATGTATTTACATTAGAATTTTTCCGCTTGGATGGAACCGCTGCTATCTACGAGATTAATGATTTATTATAACCTCGGTGATTATGTTTATGTTTAGCGCATATCCGCTAAATTTATCGTGCTTAGCTGTCCTAGTAATGATTCACAAATAGTAATTCTCCTTGGTACAAACGGAAAATTTAATTGTTCGCGTAATTTCACAGCTACAATGCTTTGAACAATGGGACGGAGGTTTCTGTTTCCCTCAGCGATCCCTCGTCCCGTTGTACCCTGCCATTCTAATGGATCATCTATTAGCCCGGCAGACTCCTGATGGAATTAATCCTACCAAGTGCTCACCAGGTGTTCGGTCCCAAAGGATTTACTGGACCCCATTGTTTTTAACGGTCCATTGCTCCTAAGAAGTGGTCTTTACCAGCGGAGGATATAGTCGACCGGTCAACTGTCACCCGAGTGTTGCACTTTCTGTAACTAATTTAATTGGACCTGTATTTCGTGTATTGATCTCAGGCTGCATTCTCTCGAGATTAACACCCTTGAAACGTGATACTGTTTAAAACAAACAAAAATAAAAACAATAAAAATTTCTACTTTAATAAGTAGTATTGTTCTTTGTTATTAATGGTTCTTTTAAAAAATTGCTTTTGTAAAGTATTTTTTGAAATTTATTATCAACCCTAGGAGTATCGGTGTTTTTGATAAAAAGCCCATTTGTACATATCCAGCCGCTTCGAATCATCGAACCCGGGACTTTTACCATACAGTGATGAGCGCCTTGCCGTTTGGCCTCACACTCCCCCTTGTTAATGTTATTCGACCTCGAAATAAAACCAAATATGTTTTACAATAATTTATTCGCGATTAGATCCATTTGTTCTAATCTGTATCAAATGTACAGTAGCTTTTTTCCACCCTCATGGGACACTTTTATTTTTTTAATTGGTCCGCCCATAAATGTTCAAATTAGTTGAAAAAGTCATAAACTCACTAATTGGGTGATAAGTATATGAGATCATCGTCTTGTTACAGTATGAAACTAGGCCTGAAGTTCTCCTCCCCAATTGGGGAATTGATCTGTCCTCGTTCATACGAAGTTGTTTCAATTTCGACAAGTGTTAAAAACACGCTGAATGGTTTGGTTGGAACAGTAAACTCCTTAAATATTTTTCTTAATTTTCTAACGTTATAATTTTGACTTAACTACGTTAAGAAATTTTTGAAATATAGCAAACGATCACTAATTAGTAAAAAGCAGAAGAAGTTTCCTATTTGCAAAATTGTGTCGTAAAAGAGTCTGGAGAGGTGAGTTACATCGAACTGTTCTTCATTCCCCACATATATGTCTGAGAGTTTTTATTGTTCTCCCAATTGTTAATTTACATTCGCCAGCCAGAAAGAAGGCATCCTCACTTTTTCTAAAGAAATTATTTTACAGGGGTATTTCCACTTCGTCAACAAGACTTCTATTAAAACAGTTAGAAATCAATATATATATATATATATATATATATTTAAATTTTTATTAAACAGAAATGTATAT
>CM077105.1:13088012-13105584 GCA_039619505.1 Cimex hemipterus
ATATATATATATATATATATATATATATATATTGAAACCAGGTTTCGTAGGTAGGTTCAGGCCCCACACTTTCCAATAGGGAATCCGAGCTATAAACTGGGTGTTAGTAGCAGACGTGTCCAATGTTCAAAATATTTATCCAATTGAACTGAACACTTGAATTGAGAAAACACTTCAAAAACACTAGACTTACGAAGGACGCCCTAGCTACCACAACATACCACTATCGTCCACTTATTATAACAATATAATACCTGAAAACGTCGGGTTTTTTCCCTGAGCGGAAATTCTTTTTATTCTTTTCTCTTTATTTTATTATTATTAATTTATAAGGTCATTTTAACGGCTAAGCTCATTTCACGCCCTAACGTCCGAAAGCTTCTATCTTACTTTAGGTATATCCCTTCCGAGTGCTATAAAGCTCTTACTCCAAACTTTAATTTATCCTAAATTTGGATTAATAATTAATTCTTAATTTGGAAGGCCAAGTGTATGCAAAATCCCATTTTAAATTACATATAAAATTTATTTTTATTATTTTTTTAAATTAGAATTTTGAATTTTTGTTCCATAAGTTAATAGGTCCCATAGACTTGTATGGCTAATAATAATGGAGTCATACTAACAACCGTCTCAGTATGAGCATAGGCTCATCCTTATACTATTACTCTTCCATTCAAATATGGTAAATAACCTAATTTTACATAGCAACAATAAGAAACAAAACACCCACACTTTTTTTGAGGGAGCTGCTCTCTTATTTAAATTGCGATTGGGCATTGCAGTTTACTACCCCGCAATTTGTATTTTCTTCCAATTCATTTTTCCGTTCCGGCAGCCTCAACAATTTCATTCAAAAGTCTAAGTCTCATTATAAATTCCAATAAATTTGAGAGAGTGGCGTCGGTGGCCACAAGGTTTATCTTTGACACGGCGCCCATCACTGTAGGGTAAAGGTTCCGAGTTAAAATCCATGGCCCTTCATTCGAACCCGACATACTTACAAATGGGCTTTTTTCAAAAACACGTATCACCCTGAGCGTTTATATGACCTCTGCTGATGCGAACCCTCGCAATAATGTAATTTCCCCTTGAACTCTATAATGAAGACATTTTGAAGACATGAAATAGATTGGGAGTAAGACATACTTTGAGGTTGTTTATATTATTGTTGTTGTTGTTGTCATGAAATGTGTAAGAGTAACTTTTTGTAAAATACTTATTTCATTTAATGACAATTGGCCACTGCACCATAGCATTCTACTCGGTATTGAATTAACGACTAATTTACCCATAATAAGAGTTTTGGTTAACGCAGTAACTCAAATGGTCAATCTTTCACTACATACTCTTAGCTTTTTGTAAATTCAAACAACGCAGTTCCCATGATAATCATTCATCCAATATTATAACCAAATAGTTTGTACTTGAGACCACATTTAATTTTGGACAGCGACATGCATCCTTTTTATTACTAATCAGACAGTAAAAAGAGTGGTATGTGAATTTACAGTTGTTAGCCCATAGAGTGTTATAACCGACATTTTTTGAGATTAAACATTGATTATTTTTCATATGATTATTTAGACAATTCGTCAAGAGTTTTTGAGCTTTGATTGCCGTATTCAACTTCTTATAGGGTAGTAAGAATGTTGGGCCGTCAGCGAATGAAAATAGTTGTAAGTCTGATTGGTAATTTATTTGGAATGTAAAACAGTTGGTCGCTTACTTTTAAAATAATGACGTTCCTAGGTAGTAATGATGACTGTCGTAGAAAGAATTTAAACAGAATTTTACTCCTCTCCAGAATTCGGCATCAGAAAATTAAACTGAGAACCGGCTTTAGTTCCCCCTGCAAATAGGATAACTTCTTAATGAAACTATTAACTGCTTGTCTGCTCAACGAGCCGGCTCTGGGCCTGGATTAGTTGGATATTGCAGCAACATTGTTGCTCGCATAGTTATAACAAGGGGCCTTGATAAAGTGTCAAGTGATTAAAACAGTCCAATCCCAGGAATGGACAGGAATTTATAAGAGTCGCTTTTAGGAATACCGAAAGGACTGAAACCGATGCATCATTGTTTTGTTGTTCTTGAAGTACGGCAAGTCTTGGGACCATTTGTTATACTAAGTCTGGCTACGTCTGGAACTTTCTCAAGAAATTAAATCACATCCGTCATTCAACTGTCTTCCAACTCCTTCATTTAGAGTTGGGCTCAACGAAAATATATTGTAATTTAAAAACCCGAGCTAATAAGAACTTCGAGAGTTATTGTGTTCTACCAGGTTTCGTGGGTTTCGACTTTAGGTGTGGCTAAACATGTTACACAATGTAACACTCCCCAAACACCAGCTGAATTATAAATCATCTTCTTTCCAAAATATTCACCAATATTGACAAGTATACAAGTTACTTCAAAACAAATAAAAAATTTGTACAATTTTTAAAGAATGAAGAAAATGCTGGCTGACATGAAATTGACTGCATAAAAGTCAGAGATAAATATTGAATTTTTTATTGCTAATTTATTACCTTACTTGGGAGAATAAATATTGTTGATTAATACTATTATGAATCACATTTTTAGATCACTTTGAAGGAATAAAATTTATTTATTATCCTTAAAATCTATACACTAAATCTAATTGTTATACGTACTTCCACCTCTGAATCTTTTGATGTTTGTTCGAGAGGTTTTTGACTATTTTGACAAATGGTTTTAGTAATTAAATTTCCAAGATTAAATCTTAAATGTCAAACTGAAATTTGTTTGTTAGGAAAAAGGTAGTTTTTAATGGTATTTTGTATACTGTAATTATTTAAGTTATTCTCTTACAAAGAGAATAATGCTTGCCGGCAATTTTTATTTTTCCTTGTGCGTATAAAGTTCATTTTGTAAAACAAATTATATGTTCCGAGCAGAAGTACGATAAGCAAATTTAATTGAAAATTAATACAATTATTGACCTTAATTTTTTTTTTTTAATGTTGGACTGTGTTTCAGTGTAATCGTGTTAAACTGGACTAGGTCAGATACTGGGCCCGTCTATCCTCCGGGGAGAAAATTCCAATTTCATTTTTTCCTTCACTTGCAGTAAAAACTCTACCTGTTTACCGACTTTCAGGTTTCTACCTATTCGGCAAGTGCTTAATGATTTTGATGATCAGTGAGTCAGTCAGTAACAAAAATGCAAACTGCAAGAAATTCTCCCCTTTGGAAAAGGTTGAATATTAAATGGTCAAACCTTTACAATGCCCTAAGCGACCCAAGGTCAATTTATGTTTTAAATTTGAAAAACCCATCGTGAGAGGAAGCAGAGATATGACGGTGAGAAAAAACCTTGTGAATTGTTTCCTGTATTATTAAAATATTAACAAACGAAAAACTATACAAACCTTGTATGAGTGCATGAGAATACTTTAGTTGCAAGCGATTTATATATTTTCGTGAAACAAATGCTGTTTAAATACTAGTTAATGTTATTAAATTATACGGTGGCTCATTTATTGGGACGAAATTTATAGCCTTTATAGCCTATGACATGGAAAACAAGTTTTGCTTTTGATGTACATGTTATTTCGAGCATGGAATACCAATGCAAAGCCGTTTGTGCGTTAGAATTTATGATTAAGCTGTCACCAACAGTTGTTTGTAACGGACTAAATGACAATTATGGAGATGCTTGGTTTAAAAAATTAAAATTTAGAAGATAGCGGGCTTAATCTCCGTAATTTATCAATTGTGAAGGGTGGATAACAGGTTTTGTTAAATATGCGAAGGCTTATCCGTTCCGCCCGGTGTCTAATTTTTCAATTAAGTTTTGACAATCTGTTTAAACTAAAAGCCTTCTGCCACTGGCAATTCGGACAGCATGAACTCTATGAAGAAAAGGCCCTACCCCGATTTTATCGAACGGTTATATAAGAAATGTTAATTACGGGTACAACACGACTTTGGGTTGAGCTTTAAGGAAGATACGGCTTCTGTTGTGACGCTTAGACAATGAGTTGTAGATAATAATAAGATAGTGGAGAGGGTGGTCATTTGTCATGCTGGCCCACCTCTCTGATAACTCCCTGTCAAAAACAATCATCCTTATCGCTTTTCCTTCCGTTGCACCCTCTTAAATATTAAGTGTGCAAGTAATGTCATAACTTGACAGTCAAAAGACGACAACGGATATTTGCGACTTTGAAATAGTGAAAAGTTAACATTGTTACCACCTCAGATACAGAGATTTTAAGTAACAAATAAATATCAAATAAGATAATATAAATAAGTAAATAGAAAGCACAATTTATGAAATAATTCGAAAAATTAATATGGATAAAAATTAGTATAGGTTCGTGGTTCTTAGTGACTCGTTGTTTCATAATTTGGTGAAATCTTGAGGAACGGTCAAGAATGGGGTGGTTTTATTTTTTGACGACGTTTCGACCTTTATTCAGGGCATAAAGTGTGGTGTCATATTATTGTCGTGTGAAATTGTTGCGACAACATACTCATACAATCATTCCTACTCATCAATTCGGCTTCCGTCCTCATAATTCATTACACGATCCAACAAGGCTTCATGTCGACATCTCTGCTGCACAGAATAAAGAGTATTGTTTAGATGCGTCCCTAAATGTTGCACAAGCTTTTAATGAGGTCTGGCGCCCCACACGCTTTATAGACTTAAACGCTTTCTCCCCAAACGTTATTATCTATCCAGATATCAGGTCTGACCGACCGCTGCTCCAGAGTGTTGCAGCAAAGTTCTCGGTGGTCCGATAGATATAATCAGGCGTCCCATAAGGGACATATTTCCATCTCATGCTTTATACAATTTATACTGTTTTCGTACGAATACACTCTAAGAAACCTTGACCTTATCGAAGTTGGAAATTGTGGAATTAAAAAAAAATTGTGGAAATTCAATCAAACAGAAACACACCTATTAGACATACTTAGGAGAATTTTACCGAAACACCGCAATGAACGGAGGACTACAGAGGTTCATCGCCTCGCAGACCTGAACAAAATTTTCTTTTTATCCTTCTTTTACTCAGAGTTTTCTTAATGATTATAAAATTAATTCGATGCGTTTTGCGTTCAGTCTGAGCAAATTTGTGAAAAGTGGTGTAGGTTTCTGTAGTCTGTGAATTTTTAAATATTTGTCGGTAATTGATCATCTTCGTTCGCGTGTTCTACTGTATTTCATATATCTAACGCTGATAAATAAAGAGTTAACCTAGATAATTTACTTTCCCCACATATGTCCCAATAAATAAAGACAGAGATACTCGTCTAAATTTTAAATTTCCCCATAGGTATAGGAGTAGTTTTTTAATATAATTTTCCCCATGTTACTTAATACTTGTAAATCTATGCTTTATTTGTAGATAGGTGTTTAAAGGTTTAAAGGCCACTTCCACAGAAAATGCAAAAATTTAATGTTGTATATTTCTAATAACAATTAAAATTAAGATCCATCATTTCTGTAGTACCTTCTGATTAAAACTGAATTTTCAAACATTTATGGGGCGATCTAGAACTTTACAGGTTAAGAATAATATTCAGCAATTGCATTATATTGTTATATTTTGACTTGTAACTGGATGGGATGAAAGTTTGTCTTAAACCATTGTAATTCCGGTAATGAGAAATTCAATCGTCGTTATATCGGATCCTGGAAGTTAGTGCATAAACTATGGCAATTTTGTACCCTCCCGGCTAAGGGGGGTTTTGCGGCTCTCGGGCCCGAAAATATACCAGAATTCACCATTTGCGGTGTCCGAGAGTGGGATCCTTGCGGTTTTAGCCCCGGGGACTCCATTCTATCCTTCCTCCTGATTATTCACCCTCGCCCATACTTAGGATCTCATTATACGACCCCCATCCAATGCCCCGGGGGCGTACAAATGCAAATACGGAAATTATTGCTCCTCGGTCTCATCCTGATGACAAATCAATTGAACCCTTCGGGAACGGAGTCGTATCTTATTCTTCAATAGGGTTTGATATTTTGACAGCCCGTTGATTCCAATCCCTAACGATTTAGTAACCTCGATCGTAATCAGAAATGGTTAATGAGAATGGTTTCAACACTCTGATTTATGCCTCCCTTGAGGCA
Organism: Cimex hemipterus; assembly: GCA_039619505.1. Lineage (NCBI taxonomy): Eukaryota > Metazoa > Arthropoda > Insecta > Hemiptera > Cimicidae > Cimex > Cimex hemipterus. The sequence goes on from CM077105.1 coordinate 13,094,131, forward strand.
ACATATACATCTTAGATGAAACGCTAGATGAAATTTGGCAATTGACAGAGATCACAGCGTACGAATTCGTTGAGTTGTAGAAAATCTCGAACCGCCTGGTTAAATCAGAGTCCACTAAAATGTTTTCTTACGCCATATTAAGAACATGATATGTTAATAATGGATGTTTTATTTCAACCAATTCCTTACATAAAGATTAATCAATTGAAAGCAGTTACTTGGTCAAACGGACCGCGAAATCTGATGGATTTAATAATGTATAACATTGATTTATGTGTACAAACTGTAAAGATGAAAAAATGTAGTTTATACATATCCACGATACAAACGTTTTATTCAAATTTCAATTTTACTTCAGTATTGTCCTTAATTTATTATTACCCCAAAAATGTTTCGTCGCGAAAGACTGACTCTCTGTTTTCTGTTTTGTAAGATCATATCAGTCGCATTTCCATATCTTGGGAAATAAATAAATTTGTTAACTTTGTTTATGTATACGCTACGTTGATCATAATATTCATCCTGTGCACATAAATTTCGCTGTACTTGTCAATTGGGCAAATTCCCTTAGAAAAGTGTCCAGATTGATGATATATTCTCCATCAAAGATAATAAACTATTGACAGATGATATTCGCGCTGTATTAGAACATTTTAGCAGCATAGACTAGGCTTAGTTGGTGAATCAAAACTAAAAATACGATTTCCGATGAGCAGATGTGAGGCAGAGTTACAAATAGTCAATGACTTGCTGACGCGACGGAAAAAAGAATTAATTTCGCAGACATCTGAAGTAGTGGAGAATTTGTGTTGTTTTAATTTTTTGAAATTAAAAGTTTGTACACACGGCGCAAGATCAGCATATTTAGAATATTTCAGTAGTTAAAATGAGAAAAACTTGTACTTTTAACCAATTTGTACTAAATATTGCGTACATAGGCCAACATTGGTTGGATCAGTTATCAAGTTAGATGTTTGTTGTTAATAATACGTTAACAGTAAATCCAGTTTTTAAAATAATTAAATTAACTTTTATGACTTACCAAGTTGGGACAAGGCCAAGCTTCACCAATTATTAATCCAGTTCAAACAACAGTACATGTACCAAAACAATAAAAAAGCCCGATCCTTGGGTAAAATGTACTTTACCAAGGAAATTACATTGCGTACGTACACTGTTATAGAATGCAAGAAAGTATAGGACCTAGCTAGGGTATTTGCTCTTAAAAAGTACATGTAAAACGACGAGAAATGTGCGTATAAAATAGTCATGTCGTGACATTCAAGCAATAATTGTATTCGAGTATCATCAGTTCATAGATGGTTCAGCCAAAATCAGCCTCAATATGGTAGAAGAAATAAGGAAGGCGATTGCTGTACTTACAGTAAGAGTAGACTTTGTAGATTGTAGACATTGTAGATGCACATGATCACAAACGATTTCAGGAAAAAAGTGCTGAACTTTTAAAATTTAAGAAAAAGATTCGAAATGCGTAAGAAACAGGAGAAAAATTAAAATTTATCGCAAGTTTCTTGCTGGACACTGGGACAATAGGGATACTCTCTACTAGATTCAAGAAGTAGGAATCGAGTGAAATGAACAAGCAGTTGCTATTGTACGAAAAATAGCTACATCGCTGCCCTATAAATCCGTCCGCGTTATTGTACTAAACTGTACAACAAAAAGTAAAGTGAAAAGTGATGGCCCCCTCCACAACCATCTGTCAAACCAAACTGCTAGCCACAGAAACCTGTGCACATCTCACATGTTTAGCAATAATTATTCTGTGAAGTCAGTGAGGCATTAGTCTTAATGGCTCTCAAAGCCTACAAAATAACTTTTACTTTAACCGTTTTTGGAACTGCCCAGTACAGTTAAAAACTGATCTTTAATAGCCTAACATTCCAGAAGTCTCACAGTTAATGAGGCACCAGATATACTTGTTAAAATGGAGCCTCAGAACAACCCATACACGACCCAAATCCATACTGTGGAATAAACTTGTGACAAATTAAAACTTGGAATGTAGGGTAACTAAAGAACACACCATATACTGGGAGCAAAAACACAAGCATTGGGCAAGTACAACGTTTACTTGCAAAAACAAACCAATTGGAGGAAAAGGAAATCCTGGTTAGCAGAAATAAATTAAAAACTCTAATTGGCATATTTACAGGACGGTTAATACCAACTTATAATTTAAGACAGTCAACAGATGACGAATGTCGATTATGCCTAGAAGAGGCAGAAATGATAGAACGCATCCTATGCAATGTACGCCAGAAGCTAGGAAAAAGGTGTGTTACTTGGTTTTTGGAGGTTTTGGAACCGCGCAAATCTTGATTCTATACCCCAGGGCTGACCCTTTTACCTAAAAAAGAAACGAATATCTTTCAGGAAATCCATGAGCAGAGATCGGTAGAATAGACAAAAAGGAACAAATCCTTACGTATGAAAACAAAAATAAAAAGCACTAAACATTCGAAATATGTCCTTAGAAAACGGTCGTTTCCAAATTGCTTCTTGCAAATTTGGAAAGAAAGAAATTGCATGAACCCCCCGTGCACAGCAAACTAAAATAAACCTGAAAATAGATATATCTAAGGATGTTTGCATTCTGCTAAAAGGTGACTAAAGCCTATCTTTCTTTCCACTGCGGCCTAAAAGATCCATTGTGGAATCGATTCTACATTACCCCCAAAACCTCGAAGCACTGCCCGTAGCCTTTCTAGCACTATCCGGAGTTCCTCTTCACTTATTTCTTCAGACGTCAGAATTGCTTTATCGAAAATGCTGTACCGTTTCAGGGCCAATGCATTTGTCACAAAGGACATGCTCTGTAGTTTTTGCCTCTTCAAAACGCACGTTCCTGTCTTAGTTTTCCCAGCTTTAGGTGCTAATTAAATTAATAATGACAAGTATAAAAGCCTATTGTTTTTTTAATTTTTGCCTAGCGGAGGAGAGGTAACTAATTACTCAAGAATCAAATAGAAAATAGGTACTTAGAAGGATTGTTTACTAAAACAGTTCCCAATTGTTATAAATCTGTTAAAACACTTCAGTTTAAGCGGTGAATCCGTGAAAATTTTCTTTTCCTAATTGATATGTTGAGGAACACGTTTTATTATTTTGCATTTGGTGAGTTCATCCAATGTGTGTTCGTTTCTTTTTCTATACTCAGCTCGGCTTTTACAATAGTATTCTTTCTGGCATGCCACTTTGTGGTTCTTCCTTGTCAATTCTTTTCTTTCAAACCCCTAGTTTCATAGTACTCACAACAGAGTTATCTGATCATGTTTACTCTGGAGCCTATATATGATAGGCATTTCCACCAGCGTTGAATAAAAGGTGGAAGAATTTCTAAGTCATTAAATGTTGCCTGGCTATCTAAGAATATTGTTTTATTTCATTTTTCCCTGAGAGTCTCCACTTTCGTATGCCATCCTCTAGATGAATGTATGCATGCATGTAGTATCACAGTCCGACTTCAATTCTTATTTCATGTCAAAAAGGGCAAGTATTTTTTTGACCCTGTATTGGTAAGACATGCTGGGCTTTGAAGGCAGATTGTCTTAGAAGATTTTTGACTATAAAAAGGGGAAATCTTTGTTTATGACTGTTTAGAACAACCTTGGTGTAATTTCTTTGTCACTTTATTACCGGACTTTATGAAACGCATACGCTATTTTTTTTACATACACTGTTTTGTACTTTGTTTTTGAGGCCTTCGATGAATTGCATTGCCCGCACACTCTCTCTGTTAATTCAGGAACAGATGTGTTGTCGACGGTCCAGTAAACTTGACGCCGTCTCCCAGCTGTTCCAAACCAGTTGGGGTAATACGATTAACAGACGGGTTGGTATAAACCCCAAATAAACGGATTCCACCGAATCATCCGGGCAACAATTAGACTCCTCTTAAATGTATTATCAGTTATTTCGTTAAATCAGCTAGTTCATTGTCTTCCCATTGTGTATATCGTCTGCTGCACTAGCTAAATGTCAGAAAAAATGAACAAAGAAACTCCGATTTCATCTAGGAAATGGAATTTTTCAACACTTTGATCGTTATAGATCTTTAAACTGGTTACATAAATTTGCGATATTCATTCGCCTTCTTCCTGCAATATCGGGTAGAATTAATTAAGTTGATAAGTAAATATAAGTTAATTAATTAATATGGTCAATCAAAATCACTAAACGTATGCTTTAATGAATTGCTTAAGAAGAAAATATATAGGGGTATTCACAATGTATGTGTTAACTCTGTTAGGTTCTGTTGCGCGTTTTTACAGGCCAAAGGCAATATTAGTGGGCCACATATACTGGCACCAAAATATTTATAAATATACAGTATTTATAAATTTATTTATATTATTATTTATTTATATTTATATATAATACAGTTGCGAGATACAAGTAAAATATAAATTCATATTTTATAGCATAGGTACTCTAATAAAATTGGGTTATTGAGGTGGAAATATACAATAAAAAAAATTATTTATTTTTTTTGTAAATATTATGTGACTGTGAGAATTAATACGATTTAAAATGCTTCGTCGGTATAGAAATTATATACCATTTGAGCCTGAGTTTGATGTACATCGAGAATAAGCGGACCACGATGACCAGAAATTGGATGTTATTTGCAAATAATAAAATTCCTGGGTCTAAACGTGCCCGATTAACTTCATTTTAATGAAATATCTCTTCACCAAGTGCAACAATAAAGTTTTCAATTGTAATAAATGTATTTGGGGAAATAATGCGGCCAATTTTTTATTCGACCCTCGAGTCAAGGGGGCGAAAAAACGCGTTTACTTCAAATATTTATTAAAGCGTTCCATCTGGATCGTAAGAGCAATTAGAAAAAGACTTTGTACAAAACAGGACAATTATTCTTAACAAGTTAAATAATGGGAGACTCGAGGGTGCTGAAACTTCTCGAAGGAAACAGGCTCCAATTAACCCTTACAACGTTCACCTAAGCACCTTGAGGGATTGACGACAAAATGACGTATAATTAAAATATTTATAAAAACTGTAAAGTGTTTGTTATGAGAGTTTTAAATGAAAAACATTTTCCGTTTACAATCTTTACTAATAATTTAAAAAAATGAAGTTACATTAAAAAACGTCCCTAGTTTGCTCTGGTTAACCAAACTAGGCAGTAAAATAATAGTCATTTAGAAAAGTTTAGGAACATCAAGTCCAAGTCTGGAGTGAACTAAGATAACGGAAAATGATCCTGCCCTAACTTTGAATTGTAATAACGTTTAACGATGAACGTGTTTATTAAACAATGTTGAACAAAATTGCTAATTTAGCCAAATAGAATTTGGTTGGGTTAAATTTGAATTACATATTCAAAATATCATAGAAATATGGTGAATAGTGTTAGGTGTATCGACGTTTTAAATGTTTAACTCACTATTGATAACTTGAACCTGTTGTTCAACCTTGACAATGTTGGGACTGGCTTTCAAAGAAAGTTGAAACCATCAAGAAAACTGAATTATGTCGATTTGTGGACTTTTTAAAAATTGTTTCGGCTTGATGATGAACTTACGATTAGTCGAAAGCTTGGCCTTTAATTGGCTTGTTTCTTCATACAGACCATACCAATAATTTAACTTGGTGAAAAATTTGGGTCCAAATCGATAACTAAAAATGAACAATAGACTCATGGGGGTCATGAAATTAAAAGTTAAATAAATTATGTTAAACTGCAACTGTTCTACAATATGTACAGGAAACCGTCGGAAGTATATTCAAAAAAGTAATAGGGCTGTTTTGACATTTATTTTCTCTATCATTGAACAACTAGGCTAGACATTTCTTCTCACCGCGATGATATCCCTTGTAAATACTATTCAATATTCTATTAACAGTTCAAATATGGACGATAAAAAACGTGCTACGTTTCTGTCAGAAGATTTATGTTTTGGTATCCAAATCGGACCAGAGACAATGATGATTCTCGTATACATGCAATTAGTTATCTATAAGATACTTTATTATCGTCAGATATATTAGATTGAAAGCAGTATTTTTTCTTTTATTGTGTTGTTCAACAAGGCTCCTCGTTCTTTCTCATCGATTTCACCCAGTTAACAGATAGACATTTATATGTACCAGACAGAAGCCTCACTCGCAGTGCGTGTCGTCTCGCTCACGCAGTACGACTATCGATTCCGGACACGAGATGGCCCAAGGCTGTTGTTTATAACGCTTAGCAACGCTATCGACGAAACTGGGAGCCGGTGGCCTTTTCGTTCCGGCAGCCAGGCTCTGCAGGAGTTGCTCTTTCAGCTGTAGAGCACGAGTGAGTCACCGTTCTCCCCCACTACGGATTCCCCTTCTTTGACCACCCCAATAACATCAGCTGTATGGACACGCGATTGACTGTTAGTGTGTGTGTACAGTTGTGTTAGTGTCCATGTACGTCGGATCTAAAAAACGGTGTTGTGTCCTTTTAAGCTTTAATGGGAATACGGGACATGTGGATACCCATTTAGAGGTAAATGACATTGTCATTCTTTTCGTTCGACACGTGCTGATACAATTGATTACCTTGGTTAAACTACACCCTCAAAACAAAATATTTATGTTTTGTTAATACACCACAATTTCAATATTATCACATTTCACTTCTTAAAATTTAATCCTACTGTTACAATCTCCAATAGGAAAAAAAAAAAAATCTAAAAAATAAAAAGGCTAATTTAATGTTTGAGTTCAATTCATTTGTTTTGTCTTTCTTGGTAGGAATTGTTTCACAACCAGGTAGCATGTGACATTGCCATCCCATACAAAAGAATCCAAACAATTTAAAAAAAACGAAGAAAAAATACAGAGATCGTGAGATGCGGTCTAGTGTGATGTAGGTTTCAGATAAACATTTTCTTTATCGTGCCAACTTTTCGATCTTTATTCAGATCATCTTTAGGGACTGAGATTTACAAACATTGTTTATATTTAACAAATACATGTAGGATGTGGAAAAAAGTGAATTTATAGAATGCAAAATATATTTTTTTATATTCGAAGTATTTCTACTCACTCAAAGTCTTTGTCTTCTGTGTAATTCTGCCATTCTTGCGTGTCGTGTTGAGAGTGCCAGTGAGATATTGCTGTTTTATGTTTATATATGTTGGATTTTGAAAATAAAATATATTTTGCATTGCATAAATTCACTTTTTTCCACATTCTACATGTATTGGTTGGTCCATGTTTTTAAATGTTTAATAATTGAGTGACGTATTGTTATCCTACGTGTATTTTTTTAATATAACCAATGTTTGTAAATCCCAGGCCCTGAAGATGATCTCAATAAAGATCGAAACGTTGGCTCGATGGAGAAAATGCTTTTCTGAAACCTACATCACACCAGACCGCATGTCACGAATAATTATCGATTAACGGTCACTAATCACCGTTAAAAACACACATTAAAAAAATGTACATTGTAATACAATTAATCCAACGAAATATAACTTTATTGTATTATTGATTATCACACAGACGATTTGTGAGATACTTTCTTTGCTCGATATTTTGTTTCACATTGTTTGTTTACAGCTTATAATGTTTCAATAAATTTAAAGATACAAACGTTAAAGCTTGTTATTGGAGTATTTTTCTTGACTAAAAATACATTTATGTCTGTATTTTTTAACAATAATTTATGAAATGGCAAAACATTCGGTAGTGATAATGATAGGTGTTACTGTAAATGTTTTATTCTTGTTAGTCTATAAAAATTAAGAACACTCTGGATCGAGGTATGGTCTTGAAGAAGAAAGCAAATTTCGTTGCTACTGCCAAGCTTTTGACCTATTTTAAGATAAACATCAGAGCAAAATAACCTTAGATATGCCTACAGATTGACGTATTTATGTTTTTACCGCCGATCACAAATTTCCTGGAAGACCGACTCAGTCCCAACATTGCCAAGGACGTAAAGTCTTTAGTTCCTGCTTTTTATTATTGTTAAGCAGTAAAAATTGTCATATAGGGCTTAAATAACCGTTAGGGTTGAGAGTCGTAAAAAAAATTATAACATATAAATTCGTTAGATTTCGTAGTCCGATTGACCAAATAACTTCTTTAAATTAATTAATCTTTATGTAAGGTTGAGATAAAATTTTTCTTCGAATTCCGCTCGTGGCATTGACTTTTTTATTTCAACCAATACCTTAAATAAAGATTAATAACGTATAAATTTATGCTTGTTTGGACGATTGAATCTTTTCATTTTTGACCCATATATGGATAGATCCAATAGCCATGCTTAATAATTCAAATTATGTCTTAAATTTAGCATGTCCATTGCAGATAGTTTTCGAAGTTATTTATTTTATTCTGCACTTTATATACCGAACGAAAGACTCGGTTTCTAGAAAACGAGAATTTTGTTCAATTAGCTTCAGTGTAACATCATTTCGTAAAAATTATGAAGGAACATTTAATGTGGAATAAACATGAAGGTTTATTTTTATAAAATGAAACTTCCGGCATGCCCTTTATCTTATATGTAAAGTTTTTAATAAATTAATATTGTATTCGACAATTTTGTTCAGACCTGCCAGATGCACAGGTTTTTATTATTGATTTGTTTGCTACTACGAAATTCAAACAGTCGGCTCGTGGCTTCTCTGCAAAGGCGAAACGACTATTTATTTTATCATTATATTTCATGAGCATGGGCAACATAACGTGGACCCTTTTTGTAAATATGGTCACAAAACAGTTCAACCAAATGACAAGAAACACAACAATAATTTATGTATTACAGAATACGTACATATCTGTATCTATGACTAAATCTACTTCCGTGCCTTTTCTGTTTGGTTATCCAACAACCTAGAACATCTGTATAACTTCCTATCTACATACCATTCTGTCCAACTACAAATCTACATATGGGTGCCTTTATTGGTACAATCCGGCTATCTATATCCGTCTCCCCTTGTTTCTCTCTTCTAAATATGTGCTTCTAAGTATGTACGTTTATGTAATTCTGCCAACACTATATGCATATATCGGGAACTATATGTCTGATGGTCTGTCGGTTATCGATCTGCCTTTTCTACCCCTATATCTATCTGCCTGGCTATCTACGTCGTTCGGCCCATCTACCTCTATAGCTTTGTAAGTCTTTTGTTCCTATTTCTATCTGTCACCTACTGATCGATATATTTTATATGATTGTCTTACCTATGCGTCTATTAATAAGTATCTATGTCTGTTGATGTTTTTGGTCATCTACCCTATTGGTATTTACCACGTTTTACTTCCAAACTACCACCCGTTAATTTCCATATGTAGTAGATTTGTTTGTTTATTTTGGTTTATTGTAGTAATGCGGAACGAAGTAGTTGTATCTCATCTTATGTAATAAATTTTTAAAATGTTTGATTTATGTTTAACCAAATTGTTGTTGTCGTTTGGTTATTTGCGGTCATTTTAGCCAGAGTGACGCTTTTCCTCTTCTTGTCATCTTATATGGTATTCTGACTCTTCAATATATATTTCAACTTATAAAATTTTGTATTTGAATGCTTTTCATATGCAATTATACAGTAATAAGTACGAGGATTTCTTAAATATTTTATTAAAATCTAAAATAATGGAATTTTTATGAGTTGTTACATAAATTAACGGTTTATTAAGTGATTCCTCAATCAGACTTGAATGGAATACTTTCGTTTAAGGTCAAATATCAAATCAATCTGACAAGACAATTTTAGTACGGTTTATAGCGGACAGTCGACGAAAGGGATGAGTAATCATGACTAATCATTGAGCCTAATAAAAAAGCCGGCTTGGCGTCCGAAGTCCGGTTCGTTTGTCCCTTGGAATTTCATCAAAGGTTTGCGGGCTGAATCACGTTGCATTGTAAATATTATGGACCGGGTCCGGACCAGGTAGCGATATCTTGTTTTGTCCTACATTTCACGGTTTGGCGTCGTTCGGAACAGGTAGGTCATTTCCATCGTTTGAAAGCAGGTGGTGGAACCAAGTTTCAGCACGCATTTCCGTTCAGTGTCCGACCATTGAGATCTTTAACGCTTCCAAACGTTTTGGTCTTCATAAATGACATCCGAAAAGAAGTGATAATTTGTAAACGAATATTAAGAATCGCTACTTGTTGCTACATCACACTGGGGATCAATGCAAATCTCTTGCCGGCGGTTCGAAAACATTTTCCCCTAGGGAAAACGAAAGAAGAAGAGTGCCATGAATAAAAGTCCGCCGTCTGTCACCAGGAGAAAAATTGCTTGAATATCGAATGAACCGAGCTGCATGGAGGTTTAGGTTTTTATTCTTAAAAGCCGTTATTTTTTGGACGATGAATATAACTGCAATTGGCCAATACATTTTTCATCGCCGTACATCATCCTATAAAGATCATTAGACCAATTTAATTAATTAAATTAAACAACAAAATAAATTGAAGTAAATGTTCAAATAAACATGAACCACCTAAAAGTCAAATTTCAGTTAGATCCCACGTTTTTTCGATTTTTTCCTAACTAGTTATTTTGGGATAAAAAGTAGCGAAAATATAAAAACAATTTTATCCATAGATATTTTATTCAAAAATAATCGTGTGATATATTTTTGCTGTTTGGGATGAAGTGCTGCTAGGAAAATATTTGTATATCGATAATGTGATTTTAAGTGCTTCTGGTCCGTTTAGGGTTTATAGGCTATTAACCCGGGTCGTAAATATATTTACAAGCTACTTTTGTAAATGTTCCTGGACGTTAAGGACACTGTAGATGATTCCCCGGCTCTATCCGAGCTGAGAAGGTCCCTTAACTTTTACAGCATCGTAAATAGACCGGTCGGTTTTATATTAACTAATGAAAACAAACGATTGACCGTTTCTACAATTTCAGGAGGGGAGGAAAAAATTAAGCTTTCGCCTTGTCCTAATCAATAAAATGGGTAGTAGAAGAATTGCCAGCAATAAATTGTAATGGATAATAAAACGGATTTGGGGACCGTGTTGCAACATCGTACTGTTTATTTACTCCATGCCCATATGGTGTCTTGATGCCGGACTGATTGAAGGGTGGCATTTTGTAAATTTGTAAACGTAACAATCCCTTAGCTTTATAAGACGACCTCATATCTGAGAATGTCTTGTACGTGTGAAATTCGAACATAGTCAATGTTCCATGCCACAGAGCAATGTTAAGAATTAAGAAAGGAACCGCTGCTCCTCAATGAAAAACTTTACCCTACGTCCACTAGAGAAGAATGCTCGATGTGCTGCTTGAAGGAAAACACTCTCTCGGATTTCTGCTACGCCTTTTTTAAGGAGTTCCTCACTAGTGACAACAAGATGATCGATACGATCGTTAAATGTCCTGAAACAATGGAGTAGTTCAGCCTCTCTCTCTCTCTCTCTCTCTCTCTCTCTCTCTCTCTCTCTCTCTC
>CM077105.1:13105984-13162719 GCA_039619505.1 Cimex hemipterus
CTCTCTCTCTCTCTCTCTCTCTTTCTCTCTCCTCTCTCTCCTCTCTCTCTCTCTCTCTCTCTCTCTCTCTCTCTCCTCTCTCTCTCTCTCTATCTATCTATCTCGTTCAACTCTAAACTATCGGAGATTTTTGAATGATCACTTCAACACTTCAATCACTACTAATGGATTACTCGAATAAAAATAAAATTATTATTTTATGTCATACTTATGGTGTAATTTTAATTTATTAGATTTTCCGGAAGGTCAAAGACCTTTACCTTTGTTTACATAGGAAGACCAGCCTCGGTTTTTGGCAACGTTCTCCCAATGGGCGTTCTTAATTTTGATTTACGTTCCTGGATTTAATTCAAGGAAAAGTATAGTACATTAAACTATCGAGATGTTGTGTTCTACAGTGCTTACAGTTTTAAGGTCCGCCCTTGCTCGCCGTTCTTCTGAATTCACTTTGCAGCATTTATACCGTCCTATACTGGCATTCAAGGTCGATTTGGTCAGTTTTAATGTTTTTCTGAATTTAGGATTTATTGTTCAAATTTCATCGCTAGATTTAATCGTAGGATAGATAAGGTAGACAATTTGTTGGGGCTTATTACAATTTAATTTCAAGGCATTTATGTTATTTTTAATTAAGGTCTAAACGCCCCCAAAATGAAATTGCGAGGCAAAGCGTTAATCAAACATCCAGCTATTCAATATTCAAATTAATTCCTATTCCTTTTTGTTTTAATTGCTTACATAAACCCTTTCTTGAATTCGTTAACCGAGTGCCTGTATCTACTCGGTAAAATTCAGTTAACGTCCAACTTTAAACATAAATATGGATACATCCCAAAGAGGAGCCGTAGGAGTTTGGAAATTCTAAAGTATACCCCGGTCCCGGGGCTCCGAGGGGGAATTAACATTCTACAAATAAATTACTTCAGGTAGCCTTTTTATGTCCACATCGTTAATTCCGAGGGGATCTAATTTGAATAACCGTAAATCAATGGCATAAAGAGCGGTTTAAGGTTTTCCAAGGAGTTGCAAAAAGAGACGAAAAAACTTTACGCCGGTCGTAAAAGGAAAAGTCGACCTGAGTCTCAAAGGAGTGATATTTTCGAGCATTGTCATTTCAAACGGTCCGACATGCAAGATTTTATGACTAATGAATTTTAATGGGACAGATACATCTATTTTGTAAAAAAGTTTGAAGAGTTATTGCGTTCAAACTATTGGTTGGTAATTGAAATGCAGATTAACGTTCATCCTTGAAAGTCTTTGTCATCTACTTATGTTTCTTACTAGAACTCTTTCTTGTTTAACTCTTACTTTAACTTGTAAGAATACTTGATATGCAGAAAAATTTATATGCCTTACTGTTGAAACTGTTTGACCAAGAGATCACCATATTGAAAAGTTTGAATGGTGAATAGTGTCGCAAAATTATTCAAGGCGTGTTCCGAAGTCAAACAAGGCTGCCCATTGAATCCTATTCTTTTTTACTTGTTCATGGATGATCTACCTCCAGTTCTCGATTCGAGTACAACAGTGGGGGATAGTCAAGGCTCTCTCGTTGATGTTTTATTTCTGTCGGACTGTTTATCCTCATCAAAGAAATATCCACTTTGAACTTCGGAATATAATGGTCAATCTTAATTAATCAAAGATTATCATATTCAGAAGGTTGTCGCAGAGTGAGCTCCTTCGTCAGTGAGTGTACGTTATAAGGAATATAAATGCTTTGGTGTTTTATAAACAGTACAGTTGTTTCTCAATAATTATTTTAAACAGTCTGTGGCAAAATTTCGCTGAACGGTCTTTGGCCTGTATTCATATCTTAAGATTTGGTCTTTAGGTCTGCTGCCGATCTGCCCTTTGTTATGCTCGTCAAAGTTGGGATTTTCAACAGGTTGACAACGTCGATAAACCGTTAAAATCGTATATAAAAACCGTTGACCTTTCTCTGTACTTGCAGCCCAAATTATAAAGTTTACCTTAAAACCTCAGCTGACCCAGTTTAGATACCTTAATGAAATCTCATTCCGCAGAACAGAGATTCTAGGATATTCATTCTTCTAAGCCAGAATTCTTATTTTTCTGTTATATAATGGACTGTTGGTGGTTGTTGTTCAGTCGCACAGTCGAGTCCGACTTTTTGCGACCCCCATGGACCACCAGGCCCTCCAGTCTTCTGCTGTCCTCTGAAGTTGACTTAATTTCATGTTCGTTGTATCTGTGATTCCTAAGATATCGATGTTCAGTCTTGCCATCTCATTTTAACCACATCATGCTTACCTTGATTCATAGTTGTTACATTCAGTTGACATACGTTTTTATGTGTTATAGAAGTGACAACATTCATTGTAATCTATTAATCTATTATGTTTTAGTATTTAATTGATTTATAATTTTTATGTAAATTGTGGTTGAGATGACAAATTAGTTTCACAAGCGAGACTTTGCTTTGTTTCTCCGGCGCTCTAACCACTTGAGCTATCGTGACTTCGGTCCCCCAATCAACCAGGGATTTTTTCTCAACTACACTTCACAAATTCTAAATCAGCTTAAATAATTGCTTTGGTCTGCTAGAATCAACTAACCCATAATAGATTCCTATAACAAATACTGAAGGACCTGCATTTCACTAATAGCTCTCCGTGGCAACTTCATATGTCCTCGAGAATCCAATATGATCACACGAAATTTTAATGTATGCCAAAAAGAGGGAAATTTGAAAAACTTGTAGTTTGAGATGAAAGTTGGTGTCTCGGCGGACCAAGTCCCGACAGCAGAAGTGGTAGGAGCGCCGGGGTACCGAGCAGGAAGATCGTGGGTGGGAATTAAGGTTAAAAATTTAAATTCATTGTAATTGTTGATAGCTTTTCTGGTTAAGGTTTAATGATTTTCTGGAAAATACCAATTTTGGAAGGAACTCTTTGATAGCCTTTTGTCGAATATGAGCTTTTTGGATCCACTTTCGTTAACCACTTTCAATTCAATTCGTGGCAAGATGAACGAAATGCTATCAGTGATATTGACAGTGTGAGGTGGTTTTAAGTTTATTGTGTTTTTTTAGATGTACACAAGCAAATACCCTTTTTATACCACAGCTCCCCTCGCTATGCAAGAATTTGTAAGTGGTTAACTTGTTTATCCAATATCTATTTAAATATCCCTTAGGTGTTGAACAACCTATTGAGCCTGGGGGTATAAACCCGACAATTTTGTAGATTGGTTTAAATTTAGCAGGCTCCCCTTGTTTCGTGCGCTATAAACCTTAAAAGGCGGCCGTGTAAAAAGTTTCTCTCCCAAGACAATTTTACGTCGGTTAAAAGTGCGGCTAAAACGCCTGTAATTAAATATATTATTCACACGTTAAGAGGCAGTAAAAGGGTCCGCGCGAAAAACATGTGTCGTCGGGTTGAATTAAAGTTTAATTCCGTTTAGTGGGCTCCACGTGATGTAGTGGGCCGTTATACGGAGGCGGTAATGAACTAATAGCAGTTTGGGGTGGCGTTTATCAACAGGCCCTCCACACCTTGGGGGGGCCCTTCCTATACTTTTAATTGTCTTCCCACTCGGGTTTTTCTTCGGGTGCGGAGACAGCCCGGTTTCCCTGAACTTCATTACACCTCAGCTCGTTCCTTCGCCACATTTATTCTCGGGGGAAATGAAAATATCCAACAAAAAACTTAGGCCGCCATCATACGTTTTCCCAGTTTTGGACAATAGGGAAAATGTAGATCTGATGTTAATACTTCTCATTGTACGAACCTTTAAGTGCGTACATTATTATTATTATATTTATTAGTTAGTGTAAAATTAACAGATGATCGCATCTGACCAGTTTTTATAAATGAGATAAATTGTACAAAACAAAGCCACTTTTGACCAAAAACGACGTGGTTCAAGGTTTTGCCTTTGATCGTTACTGATTATAACTCAAACCTCGTGATTTACATAGATTAGCTCTAGAATATGGAACATACAACGACAGAATTATTGTAGTTATTCTGAGCTTAAACGCTGATCTCTAATTCAAATTAAATTAATATTAATATAATATATGAGAGAAATGTTTTGATATCTGTATTAAAAAATTATTGGTAGAATATTTTTCGTGTTTATTGGGACATAAATTAAGAGTTTTCTGTTCATCATTTCATATTTAGTATCTGCAGTTTAGCTAATAGATGTCTTTTTGTAGAAAACCATTGTACACCATCACACTTCCTTTTTTCTAATAAACAATAAATGACGTTTTGTTTAAAATTAATTTATTATAACTTATTGACTCGGATGTAAAATATGTAATGTACAATAGAATTTATTCCATTGCTCGTACGTTTTTTTGACTTCGCACCTTTTAAAGCTCCCGGAGGACTTGTGATATGTGAAGCCAAGCAATGTTGGCACTCAATTCGTTGTCGGGTTAAGATCTTAAGGGTGAGTGGGTGTCTAAGCCACCTTCTTTTGAGCTGACGTAGAGGGGTTTTTGGGATGGGAGGGAGCGGAACTTGAGCATTAAGGTTAGGATGCATTGAAAAATAGGAGTGAAACGAGGAATTGGGAACTTATCAATTTATACCCCTTTTAATCAATTCAACCCCTTAACGAAGGGAGTATTTTTAAAGTCATTGTGAATAATGATGTTAGAGAAATAGAAAGGAAGTTGGAGAATTAGTTGGAATCTTACCTTTGAATTAGTTGTATAATATTCGTCTTAGTGTTACCTCACAGTTCAGCATTATTTTGTTCTTTACTATGCCCGGTGTCGTCCACGGTTCGAATTGGGTCCTATCATTCTTCTTAGTTGCCCAAAACGTTCTTGGTTTTAAGTCTTGTGTGAGAATTCCATGTTTGTAAACTTTTGAAATGTTGCTCAAGACGGCTTTGTTTTAACGTGAACGTACTTTGGGTGCATTTGCTCCCGTTATTTTTCATAGACGTTTTGCACCATTCTTCAAAGATCTCAATTTGTTCACGGTTATTTCATATGGCTTTGGTATGATTGAGTTAGGTTATAAAATGACGGTATTCCGTATTAGTAGGAAAGATGGTGATGGGATATATCTTCAGGCCATCAGTATAAAAAGATCTATAAGATGGGTTCGAGAATTATAAACGATATACAGGATGGGACAAGAATGCTCCTTTGTGGGAACTTTTTTCAGAGAACTCATAGCCGCGCGTTATCTGGAAGCAACGATCTGTTAAAGGTTTTGGATTTGTTAATAAAACTGTCTGTAGGTTGTGCTTTTAGTTTGAAGAAAAGTTACGGGTGCCAGAACCTGCCAAAGCTTGGGTCATGTCAACATCCGAGCAGTACTCGAAAAAACTTTTTTTGATCGGGTCGCAGAAAAGACTCATATTGTTTACATTTTTTTAGATTTTCCCGTTTAAGACTAGTAAACATTGTCCATCAATTTCACTGAATAAATTAGTTTTTATGGAGACTGTCCGAAAGTGGCGACGGTCCAGATTGAATCATCACGGCCCGGTTGGTTTATTTTAAGTATAATATACTCCGGTGTATCGGTAAATTCCAAATGCGTATTCGCATCGTTAAAATGATTTATCGATTTGGTGAATATTATTGATTAATCTGTAGGGTTTGTGGTTTTATTTTTCACATATAATTATCCTTATAATTGGATTAGACGTTGATTGAACGTTATAGGAAATCATTAAAGTAAAAATTTTTCACAGACCGTTGTAATATTTAAATAAAATAACGCACGAACCAGAACAAAGATAACCAGCGTACCAGATGGGCCGGTGCCACTCGTGTGATTTATCGTGAAAAGAATATCGGCCTATTGGCGAAGCGTTGCACTTTTATTTAAAACTCCCCGGCACGGCTTTATACATTTTAAACGTGCCCTTATTTCCTCCAAATGGATAAAACGTGTAAACAGATCGTCGGGACTGTGACAGGCCCTAGATTGGCCGTTGCCGGTGATGAATGACTTTACAGAGTCGAGGAGGCGTTCAGTATCACATGATGTGTCACACTTGACGCCAGCCAGACACTGGCATTACTCGTTCCTGATGGGGATGGAGCTGCAAAGAATTGCAAGGGCGACACTTAATTTTGTGATAACAGCAAATTGACGGATAAGAAAAAAAAACATTTCTCTTGTCCAAATGGTGTTTAAAAAAGCTAAAGCTAAACATAGTTGATTTAAGTTGAAAAAAACTGTTGGTCCACCTGATATTACTAACGAACTATCGAACGTAGGGAAACTTTATATTCATGCGAGAAATCTAAACAAGTTTTGTCTTCCAAAATCAGAATTTCCAGTTTCTGAATGGGGATTTAAACTTGACCACTCAGGAAAGGTCGGTGGAGGGAAGATAGATTACTCAGAAGAAATGGAAAAGTTCCTCATTCCCTTGCGTATTATGCCCAAGTGGTACGCAACAAAAATAAAAGAATTGTGCTGCTGATAAAAGCAGTTAAGTAAGGCTGGACACAATGTTCATCAATGCTTTGGTAGGCTGACTTTTTACTTTTTTTGGGAATGAAACTGGAACTTTTACGTTTTCTTTTGAGTTCTCTCAGGTCAAGTACTAAAATAAAAACGGACATAGCAACAATGAAGATATTGATTGATTGATTGAAAGTTTCCGGGGTATGTATACTGCTCCCTTTAAGAGCTATTGTATCCCCCGTTCTCTGCCTAAAGCACATCGGTGAGTCCTAGTTCGTCAAGGAACTTGATTAATAGGCCCGGTTTTATTGGTTGTAGCTCTTCTATGGTCGCATTGTACATCCCAAAACACTTCCTCCTGCGGGCTAATGTTGCTCCGCTGTTTGTTAGTAGATGTGTTGGTGTTTCTTCTGCTTCTTTGCAGAATCTGCATGTGCCATCTTGGTTTACTCCAATTTTCTTTAAATGTCCATTTAGTCTGCAGTGTCCTGTTAGGAATCCTGTTAGGATTCGCAGTCTATTCCTGCTTCCTTTGACACATTCCGTGATTTCTTTCTTTCCGAAATTGGTTAGAAGATTCTTGGATTGTTTATGTCCAATAAGTGAATTCCAGAGTTCCCTTATATTTTTTTGCCCTTCTGTCTGAGATAATCGTTAATAGTGTGAATTCCTATTCCACAGAAGGGTTCGGGTCCTGTCAGCGGTGTAGCTGCCCCTTCTCTTGCGAGGGTGTCCGCTTTCTCATTGCCTTCTGCTCCCATGTGTCCTGGGACCCAGCAGAGGCTTACTTTGTTCTGCGCACCTAATATGTTTAGTTTTGTTTTGCAATTCCGCACCATTCTGAACTAATGATGTTTGAGCTTAGTGCTTTGATGGCTGCTTGGCTATCTGACATGATAGCTATGTTCTTGTTTTTGTATCCTTTATTTAGATTGAATTGGACACATCTTTCTATTGCATGAATCTCAGCTTGGAAGATACAGTTGTGTTTTCCCATTGGCTCCGAGTATTTGGTGCCTGGTCCAAATACTCCTGCTCCTGTACCTTCTTGTGTTCTCGACCCATCTGTGTACCAAAGGATGGTGCCATTTGTAAAGGAATTAATTTCTTTTCTTTCCCATTCTTTTTTGGTGCTCAGATGTTTTCGGAATTTTTGATTAAATTCAAACATCCTGTTCATGTCATTCCTTGGAGCCATAAGTGATGGATGATTTTCCTTAGTTTGTTGCTATCCCTCCATTTCAGTTCTATTCCTGTTAGAAGTTTCTCCCTAATGAGGTTGATTAAAAGCAAAATTTGAATTTATCCCCTTTCTAAAAGGCTTAGTATTAAGTTCTCAAATATTGACAATGTCCTCAGCGACATAAATCGTATTTATGTTCCAAATTAAAAAAAGCCTATCTTAAGAGGAAGCAGGGATATGAAGGTGAGAAAAACAGGGTGAATTGCTTCGACGCATCACAGCTTGCTGTTGTCTTGCACTCAGATTTGAACTTTATTCCCTAGAATAAAATTAGTTCGTTTTTCGTTAGGTTTTTGAATATAAATGTATTTTTAAGTTGGATTGTTAAAGTAAATAAATGTACAGCAATCGCAGTTAACGTCTAACATAAACCGAATCTATCAGTTGATGGAATTTAGTGTTGAAAAACCACCGCTTATCTTAATGCCACTCCCATGACCATTATAGGCAATAAAGAGTCATTCCGGCTGAAAAATGCCCTTGATCAGGCATTCGAAGGGACGGAAAGTGAAAATTGTTTCCTATTTGAATTGCCGATCGAAACTGCCGGTCTTTACCTCAGGGCGTTGGATTTATCAGGGATCCAACGTCTCGTCGGATATATATTAGAGGTGAGGGGTTGCATGAGCAAGCAGCCCGCTGAGATATGGCTAACGAGGATACACTTGCAACCTGCACCCCTAGCATCAACCCTTGTTTACTGCCCATGGACGTTATTATCATTCATATCCGTGATTTTGGCGTCTCCCGTTGCAACCCCACATCGTTTCCAGTAATATCTGACCACGAATATAACCGAAAATCACGTTTTCCCCGCTTGATCAGACTTTACCCTCACAGTCATGGCAGTATTGCATACGTGACTTTCTCCATTCCATTTTTTTTTGTTCTCGATATGTCTTACAAACCTGATGCAACCATAGGAACTTCAATCAGAAAACTATCCTTAAACCGTTAAACAAGGATGGAAAATGACCAGTGAAATAAAAAAAAATCATTATCTTTTTTTCTCTTTCTAAAATACATTTTACCATCAAAGGATAACTATTATACTGGCACTAATAATAATTATTCAAAACAAACTAAACCAACGATTACTACTAATCAAACGAAACCGAATTGTACAAAATAATAGATGTAGGAAAAAATCACTGATGAAATATCTCGGGATTTTAACGTGTATGGTGTGGTTTTTTTCTATTAATGTAATAATTAGTGTGAATTCCCGATTACCTCGAGGAACTTCGCATATTCAGGGGTAGTGTGAAATATGTCTGGTGTGTGAATGTAATTTATTAGCTTAAATGGAGAGGATGATCTCCATTTATTAGTAGCATCAAAGTCATTCATTGGTGGGGGGGTTTCGGAAGACGTAATGCAATTTATTACTAATGGAGGGGCTTAGTAACATCGAATACACTGGTAGGTTATAATAGTTAGTGAAAATGCTAACCAGACTAACCTATTTTATCTTGTTTCTGCTTTCTGTGAATTTGCGTTATTTTACCCACAATTGACGTAGCCTTACTGCACAATTAGGATAGCAATAGGTTAAAGTTAAAAGAAAAATATGTACAGTCCTAATTGGTCGGAATATAACTTGGCAGGATAAAATGGAAAGGAAATTGTAAAAATTCAGACGCTAGAAAGGCAGGACGAAAGAAAGTAAAGACAGATGGAAGATAGGCTGACGATGCCAGTAGTTCATAAAACAAATATAAAACAGACATTTACCTTGCTATTCACATAAATATTTAATTTTATTTAATAAAATGAATACTTAATATTAAAACAAGAAATTTTTAACTTGAAAAGTTACACATACATGATATACAAGTCAGACATTATAGTTGCACTGTATCGCGAATGAGTTTTTTTGAATGAATTAACTATGTTTCCTCTAACAATACATAACTAACTGATACTGATTTTATGTAGTGCGTGTAGAGATTAATGACCGTTAATCGATAATTATTCAGTCATCGTGAGATCTGGCGTGATGTATTGCATGTAGGTTTCAGTATAATATTTTCTTTATCGTGCCAACGTTTCGATCTTTTATTGAGATCGTCTTCAGGGCGTTGTGTTGTCTGTATTTCAGCAAAAAAGTTCTCTGATTGATGGCCGATGCGAGTTTCTTCTTGTTGGCGATGTCCTTCAGAATACGTTTAGCTGTGTGTCCGTATGTTGCTGAAATGCAGACAACACAACGCCCTGAAGATGATCTCAATAAAAGTTCGAAACGTTGGCACGATAAAGAAAATGTTTTTCTGATAACTAAATCACACCAACCGCATCTCACGCAATCTGAATAATAATTTATGTATAGTATTGAGACACTTGTATCTTTAGTGTATTTTCATATTTTATTGTCATTCTCTAGTATTGTTGGAGTAATATATTCCAATTTTTTCAATGTAAAGATGTGTGTGTGTGTGTGAGAGAGAGAGAGAAAGTTACAACTGTGTTTATTTTTTTATTTATTCATTTCGTACCCATTCTATGCATGGTTGAATCGATAACCTGTTTAACAAAATACGCCTGCTTCAAGTTTTTAGTTTTCCAATAATTGGATTTTATTGGGCTAAAAAGGGGTTTTAGTTTGAACAAGCAAAGTTCTGAATGAAGGTAATGAAAAGGGTGAAACTCGTTTCCCCTAATAAGGGGATGGTCAGCTCCACGCATATTGCACAATATCCGGAATGAACAGGGGTCAAGTTTCACATTTCGTAAGCCATATCGTACGTAAATGGATATTGGTAGACGTCTTAACGGTCCTCGTTCCTTTGATAATCGGCGGATGCGCTTTTCGAAAACAGCCTCGAATGCCTCTGTAAGAGCATCATTTTCCATTATGCATGGATGCCCTGAACCTTGTTCCCTTTCAAGAAACGTTTTTCTTTCATATCTATTAGACCGTGGATCCTTCAATCATCCTTCCTGTTTTTACTTTTGAAGCCTGCAAGTATGTACGGAATTTATCAGTTATAATTATCATTTAAATTTTACCTCCTTTGAGTTTGTCTTTCCTCCGTTCAGTTATTTTAACAAAAAGTATTGGAAATGAGAGGAATAACAGTTAATTGAATCTGTCCTTTTTAGAAGTATGAATACCCAATTTATGTTTAATGGTGTATTTACCAAATTATTTATTTTAATTAATTATTCTTTTTATGTAAGGTGTTGCTTGGGATGATAAAGTCAGTGTCACAAGAAGATTGAAGTCAGTATTTTAACTGGTTAGCGCAGCAGTCTATTGGGCCGAAGGTCGTGGGTTCGCATCTCGCTCTTGGCACTAATTTTTTCATGTCATCCAAGACCTTACATAAAAAGAATAATTAATCGAAGTGTGAATGAAGACAGATATGGGCATTGATCTGCCTATTCTCGCTGCTGGTATGCTACCTGAAACTACTAACTAAATTCATTTGTTGGTGATAAAAGAAGTACCAAATGTGCTATGGCACATAAACTATGTAAAATTTAATGAAGAGAATATTTGAATAAACTTGGTGTAAGCTGAAATCGAGTTTATTCAAATATTCCCTGGATTAAATTTTACATAGTTTATGTTCCATAGCAAATTGTGAAAATGTTTCGGGTTGTTTCTATTCTTGTTTGTCTGATTCTGCCTCTGCATGAAGTGCGAAGCTTGTTATGTTGCAAAAACAACCGACGCCGTCGTTTGGAAACAATTGCTAATGTATGCATTAATTCTCGAAGTGGCTACATAAGAAACAAGGGGCTGCAGGTGGTGTCTTGCAGATTACTATCCTCCCCACTTAAACCCTATACCTTAATCTCCATAACTTTATCATAATGAGTCTGAATTAATTTGAGGCTGTCATGGGACTTAATTATCTCCGACATGGCCGGCCCCTTTGATGGAAACGCGTCCTTTTCATCTCATTTACCACCACGAAGGGTGGAAACTTTTACATCCGCATTTAAGTTACTTTTATTTAAATATGTATATTTTTTCCAAATCCCCCTCCTGCGTTTTATAGCTAAGTCGAGGTTTTAAAAACGGGCCAGGTGTGTAGAATTACTTAGGTACGAAGCCTCGACCCCTCATTGTTGACAATTAATCCACAGGCCAACTCTTAAAATTGGCTTATTTTGAAATGCAGTTCTTTGCTTTCCAGTAAAAAACACCTGACTTTTTTCATTAATTTTTTACTTTTAGTACGGTACAAGATATGATTTTTATTTCTCGTAACTTTTTTGTATCCTATCCGTAATTTTTACATCTTTACTTAAATGTACAATCTCGGTAATTCCATTAGCCACAAATAAGTACATCGCATTTTTTTGTACAAATTACAAGTCAGAAAAATCGCTCTTATTCTTACTAAGCTTATATTTTGTCGCCTCGCTTATTTGTATAAATTGTTCCTCTCAAAGATTGTTAAACCTCTTATAAGTGGTAATTTCTATTGATATCCCAGTTTATTCGTAACAATTGCACACAGTCTTTCTTGCATAACGATTTCTGTGAATTTGTTTTGCTATCCAGTAATACAATTAATTTTTGTCGCCGAGAATCGAATCCTGATTACACGACATTTGAAAAATTAGAAAAACGAGGGAAAATTCGAAAGGTGAGGTTGAAATAGGTTGTTGATGTCCGAGAGGAGTAACGATAGCTCAAGTGGTCGAGCAGCGGTGTATTTAGCCGCAGGTCGTGGGGTCGAATCCCTCTCGTCACACGAACGTTTTCGTTTCAGTCAATATACGTAAAGATTAATTAATTGAAAAAAAAAATGTTTACTGCATGCATCTGTACATGGATATGTCTTATGATGCCTATTTAAACACACTCGCAAATTATCAGGGAACGCTTATTTATTAATTTGAGGATCGTTTTTATTTGGAAGCTCATTACGTCGTCACATGCGACAAAAGCGTCAGTCGCGTCACATGCGTCATAAGCGTCACGCCATAAGAATCAATCGCGTCGCGTCATAAGAATCAATCGCGTCGCGGCTTTAAAAACACCTGGTAACACACACATGCACGGGCGTGGTAACAATTTCCGTGTTAAACTTTCGGACTGTCCCCCCAGCCGTTAGACATATCCATGTCAAAATACAATTATATTTCTTATTTCTGGTAGAAGCCAATGTTGTTACCTCAGGCTTGGGTCAAAATTTAGGTTTTTTCTGTTCGAGATTTGTTCATCTTAATGTTTTATGAATGGTGATTAGTGACCGTTAATCTATAATTAATTAGAGATCGTGAGATCAGGTATAATGTAGGTTTGAGAAAAACATTTTCTTTATCATGCCAACGTTTCGTTGTGAGTGCCTTGAAGATCATCTCAATAAAGATCGAAACGTTGGCACGATAAAGAAAATGTGTTTCTGAAACCTACGTCACACCAGACTGCATCTCACGATCTCTAAATAATTAATGTTTTATTGTCACTGAACGTTAAGCCGTTTGACCGTAAATTTTTATTAACTTATTAATGGCATTCCTATAGTTTTTTGTGGATTAACTTTATGGGTTATCAACCTCGACAGGTTCCGATTATTTGTTCTTCTGATCTTTGATTTGAAAGGTCAGATGCTTCTCGACATCTTCAGTTTAAGATCTCATATAGTGCGCGATACATTTTTATCGTAGTTTGATTAATGATGATGAAAACAAAAATGCCGTTTATGACTAGTACGTCTATCCACATTTGGTTCCTTCTCGTTTATTTTTATCATTCTGTTTGTTATTCAGTTTATTATTTTTCCCAATTTCGTCTCCTTTGAGCCGTTTCGTATCCTTTCCTCTGCAATTTTGAGCCGTACCAACTGTCTTGAATTTTTCCTCAACATACTACTTTTCTGTTTAGTTAAAGTTCATTTATTCTGTTGTCAAGTGCTGTACAGTATGAAGACGGTGAAGAATGGAAGAACATCCACTACATATAAACTGTCGTAAATCTGTGATAACACTTTATTAAGTCGATCTGAATTGTCGGGCTTCGTGAATTTGCAATCCCTAGGATTGGCCCTAATTCCGCTCATTTGCGTTAGATATTTCTGGAGAGTTAATGTGCATCGTCGAGAGTTAAGGATTACTGCAGACTTAACCGTTTGTTCTAATCTCCTCCCCAACACTGCCCATTTAATTCTACCGAGTCTATATTAATTAGAACGGTCTGAACTCCACCGCTCGGTGAATAAACGTAAATTTTCATTTGCTGGGTTATTGACTTCGTATCGTATTCTACATTATATTTTGTTTATAATACGGCTTTTCCGTTGATAACAGAATATAAACGTTATCAAGTACGTACGTTTTTATTTATCTATTAGGTTTGAATTGTTTATGTTTTGGCTAGGCAACTTAGTTTCTTATGGTTAATATTCACGCTAATTTTTAATTGAGATTGTCCATTAAAATACATAATCAGCGGTCATAGTCATTAAATAATTATGAATCGCTGCTGGCCCGCCCTCCCGTGGGACATTTAATGAGTGGGAATAATCTACATCAGAGTGATATACCACTGCGTTAATACCAATTTAGTTAAAGCTTAACTACACCGGCTCTTAGAATCTAATTATCATGGTGGTACAGTCCAGTAGCTTTGTGTATAATTAGCGATAATGGTACATCATCCGTTATGAATTTTACTTCTGGGACTTAACTGAAGCCTAAGTCTTGACGAATTGATAGGGCGAGTTTTGATTTAATCAAAATTCGTCATGAGTTATTTAGGTTCAATTTGCAGCCGGACGAGGTGAAACACGAGAATTCTAATCATAGCCGGTTGTAGCGGCCAATATCTGCTGAATAGGCATGACAATCAAACCCCCAGGGAAGAGCACAGCTGCCGCCCCAGGGCATCCCTTTAATTAAGAAAAGGGGCGATATGATAGCGTGTCAAGTCATTTGGGATCATCTCCGGTACCTAATCGACACCGCACCCTGTTCCTTGTGTGTTTTACCAGTTTTTCTGCCTGGTTGGCAACATTGGGACAGAAAAACATACAACCCTTAACGCCAACTGTTCTTCTGTATCAAATCTACCGACTTTTCATAAGCTTGACGAATTTTCTGTGAATGACCTTTAGGAATAATAATCGGTTTCATTTCAACTAAAATAATAATATCAAAAGATCATCAATAGTTACGTATATTATTATAACGCCCTGAGAGGCAAAAGTGAAATTGAAAATATCATCGTCATATGTGTTTAATCAATAATTCCTGTTATCTCATCTCTTGGTTGAGATGAAAAAGTTACTGTCACAAGCGAGTTTTGAACCCACTACCTTCAGCTCAATACGGCTCTGCTCTAACCACTTAAGCTATCGTGACCAATGATTAGTATTCAGCAGAGAAGAAGGTCATTCCTTGAAGGTTTGAATCCCCCTCGTGAAACTTTTTCAGCTCAACTAAGACCTTAGATAAAAAGAACAATTAATTGAAATGATTAATATGGTCAATTATGACCACTAAACATATATGAATTCGACTGTGTTTATGTAGTAAAGGATAAAACAGAATTTTTTATTAACAATAAAAGAAAGAAATATACACTTATGTTTAAATTAAAACGCAAAATAAAATACAATACATGTTCCATTATATGGTTTGGTAATACACCATCTTCCGGAATAAAAATATCATTTTTTCTTGGTTTCAAACTTCAGTTGGCTGGCTGATTTTGTGCAAACATGATTAATTTTTTGAGTTACGCTTTGAAGCTTACGTAAAAAATTATTGAAACATTCTTTAATAAATTCTATTGTAGGACTGTAACTCTTTGTGCAAATTGTTTTTTCTAATTTCCATGGAGTTTGAAATAATTTATGCTTTGAATGTGTTAAAGCTTTTGAAACGATCATTAGAAAAATTTGAAACGAAGGAGTCAAATGAACCAATTTTATGTAGACGTTCTACTAAAGGCTATTAGAATATTGCATCATCGTCTTTTAATCAAACTATGATGAGAAAGAGAACCTCAATTTGTATGAGACCCATAACTGAAGTTGACGAGAAGCCGAAGCACGCCTAAGTTACCAAAACAACGAGAACAGCAAAACAAAGGGGGGGGGACGCGTCGGGGGCCGCAACGGTTTAGGCGTTGATAGGAAGTTCATCACCCTAAGATAAAACTTCCGGGTTCGAATCCAGCGGTCTTGCATTTGAACCCAACATACTTATAAAAACAATCTGTCATACAGGGGAGTTTAACAATATTTATTTCTCATTATTCTATAATAAACAGAAAATTATGAAACACCAATGAAGGTGGCAACTCATTTTACAGACATAAACAGGGAGAGATTTCCTACAGAGGAAATATTGCAGGGATGTAAAGTTTGAATAGAGAACTATTCAATGTAGTCACAGAAAAAGGACGTCAAATAGAACTATTTTGAATTTGAAACATACTAAAAAAATCACAACCTTAACAACAGTAGTTGATGATCTATTAACGGTCACTTATCTCTACACTGTAATAATTATTTTGTAACAAATATGGCCGAAGGATTTAAAATACATAACTTAACCGCTTATGAATTAAATTAATCTTCTGTGCAGCCTATTTTGAAAAATATTATTCGGTGATATATATATTAAAACAGTTAAGCATAAATCAGTATTTCTGGCTAATTTGCAAAATCGATCTAGGTTGCAAAACGTTTTCCCATATTATTTGTGCTGAATCAACAAGTCGTGGAAATTTGAAAACGATCAGTTGTACAGTACAATTGGAATTATATTTCCTTTACCTTTGGAATGAAATTTGGGTTGATTAACTTTCCAGGGAAGAGTTTAATTTAAAATCGCGCTATTTTCTGGTACGACCTGAAATGTTTGTCAAGCCCAGTGCGATCATAAACAAACCGGTTCAAATTAGCGTTTCAGCAGGTCGTCTCTATTTGATATCGACACACGGGGAAAATTAAGCATTGCATACGTGCCGTCCTTTCAAGTTGTACGGTTATGCTCATTATTATTGTTTTATTATTATTTGTGGTTTCAAAAGACTCTTTTTTTTGTACAAATATTTAATATGTCTCTATCCCATCGGCCGTATTTATTCCTACTGTTTATAACCGGACCCCTATTGCATGTGGCTCTTTTGCATGTCTACTGTCAGCGGCCAGTTAAACTGCACAAGCTGCTATGAATAATAAACGACATATCGTCCCTTCACTGAATTTCCACCCCTAACTCCTGGGGGGCAGTTTGCCTAGAAATCGCCTCACTCTACTCTTCTTAGGGTCGCAAGCTTTTTTTTACTTAAGTGACAAAGCTTACTTAGCAAAAGTTAAGCAGTAAGTGACGGGGGTCGAAATTAAATCGCCTGTTTATAATATGAAGTACCCTTCTTTTAAATTCTTCTTGCCTGTTTTCCACATCTTTATTTAATACAAACTTCAGACAGTTTAATAATTTATCTACTTTTTAAATATGAATTGTATTTTAGATGGATAAGCGATAATAATGCTAATAAAATAATCGATGTGATTATAAAATGTATATAGTATTTTTGACATTTTGTTATTTTCATTTTATGTTGTTTAAAACCTAATTTTTTTCAAAACATATTCTTCCAGAAGATATTAGGCTATTCGGAAAGTAATTCAGGCTTTCATGTTTTCTTTCAATTAATCCTCTGTACAATAATCTGTTTACGTTTGCTGAATTATTCTTCTGTAAGAATGGCAACACGTTTTACTCTTCTCCCAAACAAAAACGTTTGTTTACTTCAGAAGGATTTCTTTATTTGAGAAAATTCAGTCTTTTGTAACATCTCAACGCGTGTTTTTCGCATAAGATTAAACTCGGTCGGGCCGATACCCAAGAGGTCAGAAACATTAAAGAAGCAGGGGCGTTGACAGTGACTTACAGTCGTGGAAGGTTTTCTTCCCTAGATGATATGTTCCGCGAGCTTTGGTGTAAAAAAATTCTAGAACAACTGGTCGAGAAACATACAGCTAAACGACCTTGCCGACCACCTTAAGGCAATTGGAAAGGTGAAAAACCTGGAAAGTCGGTTTCCTCATGAATTAAATGACCGACGAAAAAATCATCGTATGCAGTTTGGGCTACACTTCTTTCTCCGAAACAGAAAACCTTTTCTGGATAGAAATGTCATTTGTGATGAAAAGTCGATTATGTACGATAGCAACGGACGTTCTGAACAGTTGATTTTTGAAAAGGAAAAAACAGCATTTCCCAAAACCCCCCGACTCATCAAAAAAAGGCGATTATGACACTTTGGTCATCATTTGGGGTTGAACTATAGCTTGTTGATTCCTGGCGAAACAGTCAATGCCGAAATGTAGTGCTCTAAAATGGAAGCTATGCAACAGAAATTGACATTATAAAAGTCATTTCTGGTCAATCTGAAAAAGATTGTTTCCTGAAAACTCTCGGTCTCATGTTTCACAAGTGACAACACAAAAACTGTCGGATCTTGTGAAATTCTTCCTCGCCCACCCTATTCTTCAGACTTCTCGCCTACTGACTAACATTTTACCACACTTGGACAACTTTTTACAACATATAAAACATTATTGCTCAAAAGTCGTTAGAAAATGCGTTTACAGAATTTATTAATAATAAAAACTCAAAATCCTATTCATGGTGCATAAAGTTACCATCATGTTGGAAGAAGTGTATTGAGATTGATGGAGGGTATTTCAATAATTAAAAAATGTATAAAATCATTCATTTAATTGTTTTTATTTTATAGCCATAAACTTGCAATATTTTCCGAGCTGCTCAATTCTTACTGGTGGTGTTTTAAAGCTTAAGATTTACCCTAATGAGAAGTGTCATTAAACAACCCAATAATCGTGTGTGTTAAAACAATATTTTACTATGAAAGGCCACATATATTTCTATAAACTGTCAAAATTGAAATATTTCTCTCCGAATAAAAGGATTATGATACTAGGGGGTCGGCTAACATCCTGAGGCTTTTTGACGGGGGTGCGACGTCGCTTTTCCCTCGCCGCAAATCTCCCTCCCCCCGGCCTTTTTTTTTAATATTCTATAAATATTTCAGCGCCATGCCTCCTGGTGGAATTTATTTTCCTCTTGCCCGTGCTCATGTTAAACAAATTGCACGATAAATCGTAGGAAATAAGCATTCGGCCCTTTCTGTCCGATCCTCTGATATGGTAATTGCGATACGGTACAATCTGCTTCAACGCGTCAAACATGTTTACAACCGGTTTACTTCCGGACTGATATTGTTACAAACGGTGACAATTGTTTATCAGGCGGATATTGCCTACCTGTCGCCAACAGGGCTTTCATGGGAATTCATTGTTTTGCTAAATAGCCAAAACTATATCACTGGAAGACTTTCTTGTGAAAATATTCGCGTATTGTTCTTCTCACCCATGTCACAGTATTTTTCTTTCATTATCCCTTTTATTTATTATTCCAGTGGAATGTAACAATGTGAGATCCTGCCTAAAAATACTTTTTCCATTGGATCAAAATCGACTTAATATTAAAGATTACTGGCTCTAGTCAATTTTTTGCATATTTTGACAAAATATTCCTTGGTTTTTTAAAAAGTAACTTTCAATTTATTTATTCAAGAAGATAGAAGTGGTTTTCGCAATGAATCTTTAATGTTTACGAGCACGTCTCGCACTTTTTCATCTTTTATACAGCAATAAATCGTGTGAATTCTACGTTTCAACTTCCACTATAAATTATCTTGAAGATTATAATTTTTATTTAATATTTTAGTTCGTGTGTGTTTGTATCTTGGTGAAAGTACAGAATAACAGCAAGGAGTGTATTTAATTATATCACATGTATGATGCTTATTAGTAGTTTACTTTATAATAGTTTTAAAAAATGAAGATAAATAACAAGTCAAAAGTAATCGAACTCGATTAAAAAAAAAAAAAAAAACATAAAAGATTATTTTCAATGCTTGAATGAAAAGTGTTTAATTGTTAAGAATAGTTAAGGTGTCCACCAACGGTCCCAAAACTCATACTTTGCCGGAGGCCATCGAGCTCTTGAGTCACTACTAGCTACAGCAAGGGATGTCTGGTCGGCTGGACCCGTTTTTATTCCAAGCGGTCTATACTTTAAGGTGGTGCTCTCTGCATAAGCCCGCAGGACGGCTTACGATGGAATCTTCTATTTTCATAAAAATAATAGAGAAAAATCTAGATAAATACATTAGATATGACTTTGGAATTAATACCATGATACTTCCCAATAAGCATGCCTATTTACCAGGAAAACCCATAGAAACTGCTTTGCATTCACCGGTAGGAAGGATAGAGAAATCATTAATCAATAATGAATATATATTAGGGGGCTTCTTTGATATCCAAGGGGCGTTTGTTAATGAAGACTATATATATATATGGAGGTGTAATGGACTGCACACCTCTATATGTACTCCCACTCCTCTAGGCTGCGCTCTTCAATGTTCTTTTTGAGTGAGGCTAAAGATCCTTACTTGCGTAAACAGCCTTGGCCATTCCTAGCCGATCCGGGTGTTTATTCCTCCATACCCTTGGACCCACTAGAATGAAATCTTATGACAACCCTCCACTCTCTGCAAGATGCATCTCATTTTATCTGTGAGAGGGAAATGTACTTGCATATTGGGCATTCCTGCTATCAATCGCGATTCGAATTCTGGTCGAGTAAGTTCAATGGCTTTGGTTACTTCCAGTTATTAGCCTGATTGTTCAAACGAAGGCCATCGGTGTTAATTTTTGCTGTAATATCTGTACATCCCAGTTGATGTCTGTCTCCTTATCCTTACTGCTATATGCTATGAGTATTTCCAGGTCAAACAGCTCGGCCAATTGAATATTGATCACCGAGTAACAGGCCGGACGAATCCAGTTTTTAAAACATGTGGGCCTGTCCGGTATTCACCCCTCTAACGCTTCGATGCCTTCCCTGTTACCTTATGGAGTCGAGTCTGTCCTTCTGGCAAAGCACAAATATTGACCCTTTTCCGATTAAAAAAATAAACAAAACAAAAACGGAGGGGGAAAATATACCGATAAGGGAGGAAAAGAGGTGATGTGGGGAGAGAGAGAGAGAGAGAGAGAGAGAGAGAGAGAGAGAGAGAGAGAGAGAGAGAGAGAGAGTGTGTAATAAATAGTCAGCATGTGTGAGCGAAATATTTTTTTATACAAATATCATCGGCGATTTCATTTCAAAATAGTCATAGTGCCTGAATAGGCAAAATATATGACTCATCAGTGGTAAACAAAAGTTGAAGGTCATCGACCTAATAAAAGGAACAATAGCCGATTATAAGGAGTTAATCTTTTAGATCTTGACCAGCTATTATGGCAGGATGTTTTATACCCCAGTAATATTGTAAAGGTTTTTAGACATAGAATTTTACTTTTTAATTAATTCAATAATATTTTCTGCGTTTCTCTTGTTTTCTCCAGTTTTGTTGTAATAAAACAGAAATGAGGTTTTCCGCTCGTCGGAGGTTGTTTAAGGCCGGATTTGAAGGGGTATTAGAGGATTTGCAGTCTGGGCTCAGCGGGACGTCTCAATCCTTTTAGAGCTCGTCTCTCGAGGGCACTACATCTCTCGACGGTATCGACACTCCTGGGGGGCCCCGAAGGTAAATAAGACGGGCAGGCATACATAATGCAGTGATCCTCTCCAAATCCTCGCCACGGCTATGAATAATTCCGCCACTGCGCTAACTGATGGGCCTTCGCATAAAAAGCCCACTTCGGGCCAAAGGATCCGGCTGCAAACTGCGGCAGTCAGTTATGTGTCCTCCCTCCGCACTGGGAAATGCAGTGGGGACAACAGTTATATGCAACATGGACGGTGAATGGTGCCCTTAGACGAGCTATTTATGCTACAGTCAAAAGGTTTGGGTGCGGCGGAAAACTGATATTTAGATGCGGAGATTTTTAGGTAAAACATTTTACAGTTATGCAAGCCTTAATATCAGACATTGCCATTTAATCATATATGTATCGACGTAAGATTAACTAATTTGTACATTTATCGATCTTAGTGGAACGAATATATTAAAACGCGTATAAATTCGTATTTATCTGTTGTACTTATTCAAACACGGTACGACCTCCCATCTGACGAACTTGTCTTCGCACCGTTGTGTGCAATTCTAACAAGAACAGTTGGGCATTGTTAAGGTCGGGAACTTTTGGACAGATTACAAGTTACAACGTAACGTTGCTGTTTCGTACGGGATGTTACAACCAATCACACAATTGCTGAGAACTAAAAAAACTCTATTTTCCTTGACTGTGAAATACTAAGTTATTACTCTCACTCTTCTACCTGTCTAATGAAAAATACTCAGTGATTATAAAATCAGACAAAGTGTTCACAAACTCGTAGGTCGTACGGAGAAAACCTTTAGTTAACATTTGAAATGAAATTCATTTGCTGTATATAACTATATACAAGGTGGTGGTATACCATCTATAAAAAAACATAAAACAATCAATAAAAAATTCAAAAAATGGGTAGATATAAAAGTATACTATTTCGCTATAACCATTTAACCATGTAACGCATGGTTTTCCTTTGGGTATGCCGAAAATGCCACCATCCTGTATTAAACATAATTATCTTTGCATATGGTTATTAGTGGTTAGGGACAAACATGATACATGATCAAACCACTTCGGTTATAAGTGCTACCTGAAAATTCAAAATGAGGGTTGAGATCCGATGTTGGTGTCCGAGTGGATCGAAGTCACGATAACTCAGGTAGTAGTTCGTGGGTTCGAATCCCGCTCGTGACACTGACTTTTTTATCTCAACCAAAACCGTAATTGTGGGCCGCTGTTTCCGAGTGGTTAGCTTGAGAGACTTTCGGCTCGTAGATCCCGCGGTCGTGGGTTCGATTCCTACCGTCGCCTCTGGTCGTTTTTTCACGCTACCTTCCCCCCAAAAACAACAACAACAACGAATACGCATAATAACATTGTCTTTGGCTAATATGCTCAGAACATAGAGCCTTTAAAAAACCTTAATTAAAGGTTAATTAATTGAAAAACATTTATTTGGTCAATCGGATCAAGAATCTTTGTTATAAAAAAACAAAGAATACTTAATAAATAATCCCGTGTATTTTCCCATTTACGTGCATTTCCAGTTTTTTACATAACCTCAAAACCAGCTATAAAGAATTTCATCAAACACCGGGCGTCCACAACAACCACTAGTACGACACATTTCCAGCCATACCAGATCCTCCAAGACGAGGCGAAAGTTGCCCGGAGTCCTCAGTGAGTGTGAATGAGGTTTTAACGTGAAGGAGTGTGAGTCACCGGTCATCTTCTACAACTGACCTAAACGACAAACCAATCTAACGAACATATACAATTAAAAAAATCATCAAATAGTATTAGTGAAACGACTGAAATTCTGTAAACTCCTTTTCCGATTTAATAATTTAACTACAATGTAACTCAATCCGCGATCTTATGGTAATAAGTAATATAAAGAGTACAACTCTCAGTGGTAGGTATGTTTGCTTCACCTTTTTGTCTTATCAACCGATAAGGATAGACTTCCCTGAATGCTCTGAGTCGACCAAAGCATTTTATCTGTCATATATTCTGTACAAAATTATTCACATTAGAAATATTTATACAAACTAAATAGAGTGCCGATAGTTATTACCTGTAAAACAATATAAATCGTTACTAGAGGAATTTCGCTAAAGGGTAATAACATTTTATTTTATCCAGATAGCTTCAGTGAGCTGGTTCTGTTTTTCTCTGAGTAAAAAACTGCTTTCTTCCTTTTACCCGTCAATACGGGTTGTTCGGCCAGAGTTGGTTGAAAAGAAAAGGTCCCATAAAGGCAAGGAGGACGGGGGATGGAAACGAAGTTCCTGTGATTTACTGCTCTGCGGTTCTTCCTCTGTCAACGAGATCTCTTGTCTTATGTTGTTTTTCCTTTTACATACTTGATTAAAAAATAAAAAAACGTGTGCCTGATTTTATTCAATCAATTGGTAATTTATACAATAATTATTTGTAAATGTTGAAGGAAAAACCGAGAGATCCATTAACCTAAGGTAAACAGGGCAAAGTGCTCCTCATCTTTCAGTAAAGATTGTTCTATAAGGGGACACTTTTTCTGACGTTAATGGGGTTAATTTGAAAATGCGTGAATAATTCATGTTTACGTATCAATTTTCCCTTATTTTACTAATTAGTCCCAAAGTTCACCGGTGTTCAACGCGGAGCTTTTATGCTGTACTGAGAGATCGTTTTCGTGTTTGGTAATTAGAGATGTATATGGCATATGGTAAAATGTAGGTCTTGTTCTTTCCCCTTAGGTAAAGTGGGGGTTGAAGATTCAGAAAAGCTTTTAGACGGCAACACGTTATATACTGCAGTTTTAAACAACCCGTTTCATACACGTTTATTTGCTTACACAGTATCATGTAAGTCGGTTAGCAAAATGGTAAAATATAATTTTACTTCAAAACTTGAAAAGTTTTTTTTTTTTTCACTGTTTTCAATATAATTATTTAGAGATTGTGAGGTGGGGTCTCTTGTGACGTAGGTTTCAGAAAACCATTTTCTTTGTTATGCTACGTTTCGATCCTTATTAAGATCATCTTCAGGGCTTGGGATTACCGCATCTGTTAACTATAAACCTTGATGGAGGAGTTAGGTAACACAAAAATCAACTCACGATATATGCTAATTGCCGACTACCAACAATCCACTTAATGATAAATATACGAAAAATATATTACGTAAACTGTAAAATAATTCCGAACTTAACCAGGTGTAACGTGATGATCTTCAGAAGGGGTGGTGAAGACATACAAATATTTGAAGTCAATATGATACCTTGATTATCGTGCAGTCATAAGCGCAACGAAAAAGTCCGGCTTTAAGCTGGGCGGGACCAACATCTAATTAATGATTTTCTCACAAAACTACATTCCACGGCATTCAAAAGAAAATGTTTATAATCTTATAATAAGTCTGTTGCAATCCACAATTTGTTACGCAGGGGCTAGAAATCGCTTGAGGTCTTGGAACGGTTTGAAAGGTATTTGTTTAAAAAAATAATTATCTACCCACAACCACCCCTAGTTATTTCGTTTGTATTGAAACTTCAGTTGTTTACACTACCTTTATATTTTCGATTTTGTTTGAGGGTTTCGTCGCTTCCCGGTCATCGATTGGTAAATACTGTAGCTATGGAGGTTGAAAGGTATCTAGGGTTATCTTTGATACTTGGTGCACCTTTTCTCGCCAATACCCTTGTAAGTTTGATCGGTACGAACATTGTATGGTCCGGCGGAAGACGTTTTGCTTGCTTGTATAAAAAACAAAAAGAATGTCTCTTGTTGTCATTGCAGTCTCAACCCTTTCTTATGGGTAGAACCCTTTTATACACAGTTATGGCATTCAGTTTTCTGTCTGCATTTCTGGATTGAAGATTTGTCAATTCAGATGATTAAGTAAGCCGAGAGGGATTACTATTTCTCAACTTTTCGCGCTGGCTGAGAAAGGATATGCTCAGGGAAAATATTTTGTGTGCGATTTAAATAGCATGATCAAACTTCATGATTTCCTACGTAATAGACCTGTACTGCGGAATTTCATAGGCTGACCATCGGAATTGGTCTCTCCCTGATCCAGTAACTGTTATGAGGGTAGACATGTGCACAGCTGTTTAAACTGTTATTAGTTCAAGAGAAATTCTGCCGGTCCATATAAAAAGTACACCTTGTAGAGAATGGACGGTTCGTTTCTCTATTAATTCGGAATTCACTATTTTTGAAGCCCATGGATGTTTGTATTATTTTGCTGTGCATTGTTATTTATCCTTTTAAAGCCCTGATGAAGTGGATATTTTTCTCGAAGCAGGGGCGTTTTATTGCATATAGTCATTGTAATTTTGTGTCTTAGGATTGGTTGAGAGTAACTGTATTTATTGGCGTGAATGTGTAGTTTGAGCGGGCTAATGGCGGAATATTGAGTATCCCGTTGATCCTCAATTATGTTAGTTATTTAATAGTTGTAAAATGGTATGTAAAGAAGTAAGAATGTTTTAAAGGTGAGAGTAGATTATTTTTTGTTTGTTTAATTAGAGTAGATACCAGGAGTTGGAATGTATCCCTTTGTAGCCCCCGTAGTGGGTATTATTCCTTGACCCTAACATCGGTGGCTGAACAGGCTACACCGGCCTCGGACTATCTTACGGTTGGTTGTCTCTCGAGGCCTTCCGGTTATTTATAATCCTCTGTACCCATGGGTACGTGTCTACGTATCTGGGCAGATTTTCCATAACATAAATCAGTAATAAGTCGCAAAGACACGTATATAATACTAGCTTATGCTAACAGTTAAAAGCTATTTGTTTAATAATTATAAAATTGTTTTCAAAATATTTTAAATATTTTTTATTGTATTGTTTATCTGCAACAGACAGTTGTAACATTTTTTAATAGTTCTTTTTTTTAAGGTAGTTCTTAAGGTAGTTTTTGTTTTACTTATAATATTTCAAGATGAATCACTTCTGCTGTGGTATTCTGTAATGAGAGTGTACGGTATTTTATTTATATAGTCCCACTAACAGTTATGCAGTTGCAAATGGTTCGTGGTATTGTTGTCTTAGAGTTGTACATAATCTGAGTGTCTGTCTTTTCATGCCATTTATTATTGGTGAGATGTGAAAACCTAGTCTACTCGTTGGGGGTGTATTGTATATTTAATTTGCGATTTTGGGGGGGTTGAAAGTGTCTAGTGTACATTTTGTATCTCAGGTTTTTTTACAATTCGTATTCAATATATTGTGTCAAGTTAATATTTTATATAATTGGGCACTGGCTCAGCAATCCCCGGGCCAATCCCATTTAACCAGTTATCGTTAGACTTTTATCTATTTATTTCCTCTAGCTTGGCTTAACGGGAATTAGGTTTTTCGCTGTATCAAACGTTCTGCATGAGGGTAGATAACGTTCGTTTCCATTTTACTCTTAATGTTGGCATGAATACACAAAATACCGTATAACGCTGTAAACGGGAGGCGGAAATAAATCGGCAGTACTATTAATCTTGAAGCATTTGGAATGGAGGACCGATTAGATTTATCTTTTACTCGTACACGCCACGGTAAAGTAAGTTTTTTTCCGCATTCAATTTTTTCCCCGCCCAAGGATCTCATAATCTGCCTTAGCACGTATAACCTACCGGCTCCTTTCCTTGCCGAGTTATTCCATCCGTCAAGATCCGTCCGGTAAGAAATGGAGATAGGAGGGTTGATGGATGGAGAACGAAACGATATAATTCTCAAGATTGCTTCCCATTGTCCGTCCTAAAAGTGATTAATGTCTGTCTAATCTCGTTACAAGTGTCGACAAACGAGTCCTTTCGCCCCTAGGCTTCCTTTCCTGAAAAACGTTTAGTACGGTCGTAAAAAGATTTTTCTTTTGATAAAAAGCAGCTATTGCGAAACGATCGGAAATAGCACACTGCAGTCCTTGACATTTACCATGAACCTTCAACGTTGCTGGAATAAAAACTATCAATAAGACATCGTTCCTATAAATAAATATGCCTAATGGAGTATGCTTTATGTTTTATATAAGTGATATAACTGAAAATTCTTGACTTGGCACTAGTATACTTCTTTCGCTAAAATCCGGCCGCAGACCTCGGACACCACATACCTTTCCAAGTAATGGTGACGCCGATAAATTAGGCCGCTGGAACACCAAAGATCTGAGGTACCAATTCCAAGAACACTGCGTCATCATATTTGGCACCCTTTGTCTAGTCAGCAGTCTTTAGATCCAGAGCTCCTGAAATAACCTACTTTTCGAGGACATACACCGCTTCATCCTTCGAAGCCTCCTAATCGGGGGATCGTAAATTCCTTTAATTGATTGATTTAAGTTGTATCAAACGCACTGATAGATAGTTAAAATGTCGTTAGCAAAATTAAATACCGCTGTTCATGCAAAAATATTTCGCTCGCACGCAAACGATTTACGGCTTTGCATAGAATTTATGTACTATTTGCCTTTTTTTTTGCTCTGTTGGAACATCGAAGAAGATTACAAGTCTTTTGATCCAATTTAGGATGAAATTCTACCTTTGAATGAAGCTGTCGAAGAAAAACAAGAACAAACCCAACCGCTTGTTGATGAAATGTTTTTTTTTTGTCGGACCTGTCGGCAGTTCAACGTTCTGCAAAGTCGGAACCCAATACAGAGCTAAAATCCTCTTCAATAGCCGAAACTCTGATCCACGAGAATGAAAGCTTTTTCGGATTCTGAAAAGTTTCGCTATACCTTTCTCCTCCATATATTTGTCGAAAAAAATTATAAAATTGCATATGAAGTGTTGTTGAAGCGTTACCAACGCGAATGCTTGCAAATTTTTAGCTTGATAAACTATCAGCATGCCGTTCGCCTACATCCGAATGCAATGAAGGTTTGCAAAGTCTAACTGAAGTATTCCACACTAGTGTTCCCTACTTGGCTGAATCTTTCTCCTTCACACTGGACAACTGTGCTTAGATGTCCACCCTTTACATTTTTTTAAACGATTTTCTTCGTCTGATAACTATGAACGAAGTAGGGCCATCTGTTTTTGGGACTCCTTATAGGGGAGAGGTAGGTTTGTATATAGTCTCTTAAATTGCGCGCTACATTTATATTGACTTTTATTCACTGTTGGTGTTTAAATTAATTTCGTGATCCGCTTGACCGATTAATATATTACAATTAATTAAGTTTTTAGTTGAGATAAAAAAGTCAATGGCACGAGCGGTATTCGAACCCACGATTTTCGGCTTGATACACGGCTGCTCTGCTACTTGAGCTATCGTAACCTCGATCGACTCGGACACCAACTTCCCATCTAAACCGTGCCTTTTGAATTTCAGTTTTTCAAAATTCATTTTTTCATTGTTCATTCAATTTTCTTTTTTTTTTAAGTTGGCAATTAACCTTATAATTTTTCCTTCTTGAGGGTGGGATGATAGGTCATCTCAAAAAAACGACAACCAGTTTTTATCCGCAACGTTTCGGATGTTTTAATATTTGGAACACATTATCATTAATACTCAAAATACTACTACTATATAACCAAAATACTCAAAATATTAAAACGTTTGTTCGTAGTCTGATAAGTACCAAATTGGCTCTTTTTTTTTAAAAGAAACTGTTATAAAATATTAATGACTGACGACCACTTTTTTAACCATTGCGTTAACTCACCTGAGGAAAGGTTACAATAAATCCGAAACGTTGTGGATAAAAACTGGTCGTTTTTTTTTGAGATGACCTATTATCCCACCTTAAAGAAGGAAAAATCATAATATTAACTGTTGAGGTCTAAAACATCGTTACTCTAATTATGGTTGGTACTTAAAGTTAAACATTCTGTCTAATGCAGTTGGTTTCTTTTTCTTTTACTACCGCGTCGTTCCCACCCCAACGGTTGTCCAAGTAAACCAGCTCCTGCCCGTTTCGAACTTATCCTCCGGTGATATCCATTGAAAATCTCAATTGATAATTACATAAATTCTTTAGAGACCGTTAAATCACAAAATCATGAAAGAATTTTTGTCGTTTCTGGGATCACCCAATCAGTCGTATCATTCATAATTAAATCCTATAGCGTTGCGTAAGGCTCGACTCTCTACTTAATCATATTTGTCTAGGTACTGATAACTTCCAAACGCTGTTAGTTCCAATATCCTAAGTATCATACCAAGAGGGGGACATGGGCAATTTGAAAAGGTAATCTAACAACCGTTGACAATGTTGTCAATTTCCTCAACCTTTGTGTTCTTATATTGTTTAACGTGGTGAAACACCACTAGGGATGAGGAGCTTTCCATCCATTCTACTTTATCATACTTACTATCATCTACTTCATCAACTAGTTACTGGTTTTCAACAGTTTTTGTTAGGTACCGTGTTCTGATTTTGTTAGTATTAACGAACTGTAACGTACTTTTCGTAATGTTTTTTTACAATTACTGTTTCACCTCCTATAACTCCCTTCGTGATTAATAATTCATCCCTTACGGATTTCTTTGTTTTTTCAACCCTTGCAAACAGTGCCAATCAAAGCGTTTTGTAGACATTTGTTTCTGTTAATGATAGTTAAACGTTTTCGCGATTTGTTGTGGTTACAAATGTTTATTTGTGTTTTGTAGACAAACGGCGTTAAACCGTGGCAATAGATTGAGTCGTTACGGTACGTGAAGGACACGTGTCTGGATGTGTACAACAATTTGTGAATATTCCTCCCCCTTTTTTTTTCGTTATGGTATTCCGTAGTGGATCAAAAGGCTGATGAATGCCTCCGTTCCCTTTTGGATTCTTTATGAAAGCACGTAGTAATCCGGACGTAAATTTCCAGCCTTTTTTTTTACAACGACCTCTTTCTCCTCTCGAACTCAGGGGCCTGCCGTAAACACATAACCCAACGGATATAAATTACTTAAGCCTCACCCCCTAATGGCAAAGGGATAAGTCCGAGGGATTATATATATATACGCGTGTTCCTAGCAGATCCATATGTGTAAATGGGAAACAGGGAGTCGCTAATGTTAATGGCCTTTAGTGCATGTAGGGGGCATTAATGCTATCCCCCTGTCAATCATTACATTATTCGGAGAAAATTAATGTATTCATAAATCAACTAGATTCCTCTTATTTTAACACACCTATTCAACTCGCCTGAATTATCCATTGAGTTGGAACTGATAGATTAGGAAAGCAGTATTCGGATAATCCAATTCAAAGCGATGTAATCAGTCAGTGAGATGAAATGTTATAAATTATTCTTACTCTTTTTCAATGTGTCATATTGAAAAACAAACAGCAGGAGATTCCTCTTTTTCCTGTTATTATCATCGGTTAGATTACTCCAACACCGACTAACTTCAACATCATTCACAAACTTAGATTTCGTGGTCCGATTGACTAAATACCATTTTTCAATTAATAAATTAATCTTTATGAGAGGTATTGGTTGAGATAAAAAAGTAAGTGTCACAAGCGGGATTCGAATCCAATCCCAAGCAAAATGATAAAAAGGAGGGAAAATTGAAACAGGTGGGTTGAGATGGGAAGTTGGTGTCCGAGTGGATGGCAGTCACGATAGCTGAAGGTTGTGGGTTCGAATGCCATTCATGACACTGACTTTTTTATCTCAACCAACAGCTCTCATAAAGATTAATTAATTGAAAATTGTTCACATTTTCACACTCAAAGAGGGTATTCTCGAAGCTTACCAAATTTATTAAGTTTACCTAACTTGTTGTAAATTATAAGGCCAGGGGATTTGAAAAGCTCAACCGTTCAAGTATGTTTGTATGTACATATGTTTGCCTGTATGTATGTGTACTGTACATGATAATTCCAGTAAAAATGGGTTTTCCCACCGTTTGTGATATTGTGTCCACACAAGTATTAATATCCAGTAGATTCTTGCTTACTTTCATACAAACATACTTCACGCCTATGTTTTACGTTTTTATCGTCAGCATTAATTATTTTGTTATATTATTAATTGTTATATTATTATTTGTTATATTCAATTTGTTTATCAAGGGAATGTGAATTTTAAAAAAATTCACACCTGATTTGGCAAACCTTGATTTTTCTTCGTTCAAATGGCAGACACGATTGATGAATTATCAGCAAGTCAGCAAGCAAAGGAATGCGATTTATTACAGTGAAGAATTTTCAGTAGGAGCCTTTCTGAGCGGTTGCTGAGGATCATTCAACCAAAGATATGCCATATAGTATATATCCCATTTGAAATGTACCGCATAAGGGCCTTGTTCTCTTTCTTTCACCTCTTATTGTCTTCCCACCCTCGCAGTTATAAATCAAGATATTGTTTATCGCCTCCCACTTTCCTTTGACGCCATTTATTAAATTCGCTCCACATTCTTAGCGGCGGGGAAAGAGCATAAATCCGTTTTTCGTATGAAATTCCCTCCGAATCCACCGGGGCTTTTCTGGGTAAGTTATGGTGAGAAAAAACCCGGCCCGGGCCCACACCTTTAAAGGTGTTTTATTCTCGCTACTTCGACTATCCATCATGTTGCACCCTGCATAAATGCTCCCTCGTGTATAATCGTTGCCCACTTACATTAAGGACTCGAGGGTCTTAATCTTTTCTTATGGCCTCTTTTTAAAAGAACAGACGAATCTGAGCTACAAACAGTTGTTTATTCAAACTACATTTAATTAATTAATTCAACCAATGTCTCTGGCCATACATAACCTCATAAAAGTATCTATGTCTATTAGTCTGAATTCCAATAGAAACTCAGAGGCACCAAATATCAGTTTTGTTAAATACAGAACAGGATTTTCATGATACTGTAATGCGTGAAGTGTTGTTCGTTGCTATAATACATTTATCATAGCAGTTATTTATCAAATGTTCTCATGTATTGGTTGTGTTTTTAACCATTTTTTCAGCAACTTTTATAAACTTTTTCTATATATTCAGAGGGGAACACAAGAACGTAATCTCCTCAGGTTATATTATAAGAAAAACAAAATATATTATCTAACATAGTTAAAATGTTGTGCTGAGTTGCTGAGCAATGATTATCTGAACAGCAATTGTTTTCCAATCTTTCTACGATATGGTGAACACACGGTTACGCCTATTCTTGCAGTTCATTACGGTTTAGATCTGACACAAAACCCTACTAAATTTTTTTCGTGTATTAGTATTGAGGGAAACAGCACTTTAGTCTCCTATGGTT
This sequence comes from Cimex hemipterus, assembly GCA_039619505.1. Lineage (NCBI taxonomy): Eukaryota > Metazoa > Arthropoda > Insecta > Hemiptera > Cimicidae > Cimex > Cimex hemipterus. The sequence continues at coordinate 13,138,388 of CM077105.1, forward strand.
CCAATTAAAGAAGGCCAAAATAAAACGCCGAACAGCACACAGGCACACAACTGCTCAACATATCTCCGATTTGCAGTACTTTCTTATTGAAAAGTGTTAGATTAATAAGTTCATAGTTATAAAGTGGGAGGGCTTGAAAAATATAAAGGGAAAAAGCTTCAGAATAGGAAATATTGATGGAGCGAGAGGTACGGGATACATATGGCATGAGATATTGAGATTGAGGTAGATATCCATGGATACAGATGGAATAAATTGAGAATAATTAATAGATAAATAGATTGTGAGGAGGAGGGAGAGTACGAGAAAAGGAGAGAGAGAGAAAGAGGGACAGTGGGTGGGGTGGAGACAAATAGAAGGATAAAGAAAGAAAGTAAAAGGGAGTAAGAGAGAAATAGAAAAAGAGAGGGAGACAGTTTGAGTGCTGGATAGGCAGATGAATGGAGAAAGGGAAGATGGGCTAGATGGATAATGAGACAGAGTGAGAATGAGTTGGAGAGAAACAGTAGGATAAAGAAAGAAAGTAAAAGGGAGAGAGTGAGATAGAGAGAGATACTGAGAGTGAGAGAGACAATTTTTCAGGAGTTTAAGTGGAGAGCTATTAAATTTATCGATAAAATAAATTTACAGTAACATTGCAGACCAATAATGTAAATATAGAAAGGTTAAATCAGATAGTGTTTTAATATTGGCGATTTTTTAGTAGGCGCATATAAAAGAAAGTTTGAAAATGCTAAATTGATACGTTTCGTTTTGATCATTAATAGTAATAATCTTCATTTTTAATGTTACAGTTACTAACATCTCTCGCAAGCGACTTGGACTTCATGTTGACGGACTTATGTCCCAGCCCACCGCCGCTGACAACAAATCCGTTAACACAATTAAGGTAAGTGAACAAGCTTCTCTTTCGTCTTTTTCCAGAAAATATTTTCCCATACAACAAAAACCTTTATACAAATTAATACAGTTTGACCGAAGTCGGTGTTATTTTTGTGGGATATCGCAAATGAAGTGACGCCGACCGAACTGTGGAAAGTTTCCGCCTGATTAAAGCAATCGGAAGGGAGACCCTCGAGGGCCAAGTTTCGCAGGTCTCGGAGGGGGGGGGGCTGACGAAAAAAGAGGAAATTATTAAGTGGCGAGGGTCTCTTACATTTAACCCAAGACTTACATTAACATTGTCACTAAGAGGAAAAAGAAACTTTTTTTAAACTTCAATTAAATCCTCCGTGGCCACGCCCTTCCGCATGGATCTAAACACACTTTAACAAGGCATAAATCTAACCTAAGTTGCCGCCGTTTTTCATCCTTTTTCCCCTCAGCATTTTCTTCTTTTCTTATCCCGTTGTAAACCTGAAGTGTATGAATAAGGTATTTTTAAACTTACGCTTCTAGAAGGAAGGAACATTCATCTGAACGAAGGGGGGGGTGTTTGCATAAATCACTAGGTTTCTACTTTTTCTTTTTTAATATCAAAATGAGAATGTACGATGCAGATGTACGTTTATGCAGCTATAATAGGATACTCACAATTAAGAATATTTTATTGAACTATAGCAGTAAGTTTATCAATTTCTAGTGAAAAATAATCGAATGTTTTTAAGACGTGAACTTAGAAATGCCCGGTAAGATTGTGAGCGTACCTTTCTTTTCTCAGCACGATAAACGTTGATTTTTCCTCAATACTCGGCTTGGAGATTGGCAGAGCCAAAATTAAAGCTATAATATTCCTTGAAGGCTTACTGTTACTTGTTTTGGTTTTCTTTTGTGTTAAATGGTAAGATGCCAACAGTTAATAAAAAAGAAAATTAATCAATTATTTCATTCAAAATTCTATCGATGCAATTCAAAAATATTAACGAATGACACGCTTCAATTCTTGCCGACATACCTTGCTTGTATCTTAACGTCTAACTTTATAGGATGTGGGATGTAACTATTATGAATGAGAGTATAAGGACAGATTAATAAAAAAATGTATTTCTCTGATTTAATTAATGCATATTTATAAATGAATAAATGTACGTGTAAATAAAAACAGCTGTTCAAATCATGGCTGCCATGTTGGTTGCCTACGCCCTAACGGAGAGCGGTGTGACCACATTTTCGACCTAATATCTCTCATTGGCCCTGGCTTATTAGAGCAATGTTAACTAGCCGATTCTTACAAGCCTACATCATCATTTTCTCTATCTAATTGGATCAAACGGAGTTAACACAAACATCGTAAATACCCCTATTATCTCATTTAGTAATCCAATGTAAATTTTAATGCACATGCATCGACCAGTAATACAGTTTTATTCTTATCAGCCATTTAATTCAATGGCCGATCCGCGTGGAGGCCGTGGCTTATTTAGAGAGGCAGAAATCTGTCTCGTCTCTCCGGCATTTCCTGCCTATTTCCTTTAATCTCCGGCCGGCTGTTGTTTTGCATTTTAAGTGGGCGAACAATGAAAAATGGGCTGGGACTCGTGAAAGTGTTGTCTCTCGTAATAGCCCTCTGTAAACCTTTACAAATGCCCCTAGCAGCATTTGTGTGGCAATGTTTCAGTACGCTGATGTACACTGATGGCCAATTTTTAAAGGTTTAATGCACTGCTCAATTTCTTTGGTTTAAAATTAAATACATTATCTTTCTACATTAATTACAGGTAGTCAGGGGATATCGTAGTTAAAATAACCTGTAAAATAATGCTTTGTTTACGTTTGTACTGCTTAATCCATTTGCACAAAATGTGGTGTTCGCCCCTTTCATTTTGCAATACCTGCAATTCCTTTTGTTTATCTTTTTCTTTCGTTGATTTCATTTGGTGTTATTCTGATTCTTAAACCTTTTTCAATGGCTCCAGTCAGGCAAGTGAGTCAGTATGACAGTGTCAGGGTTATAGCATTATTAGAGTAAGGATATATTCATCTACAACATCCAACGCGATGTCACCAGGAGACTGAATGTAAATCATAGTACAAACGGAAGGGAACTTTGCGGGTCGACCTAGGTTACAGACGAGAGAGAGACGATAGATTCCTCCGTTATCCGAATATACGAAACCTCGTATCTCGTGTACTTCTTCTTACTTCTCCTTAGAAAATGAACAGGCTTTAATTCGCACGGGAACATGTGAATTAGACGTTGGAAGATCGGGGACTAGTTTTTTTACAGATGAGGTTGGCCTCAAATCTTACTGTGGGTAATTTTATTTGGAGACGCTTAGGAGAAAATACACGCCACATGGTGTAGGGGTCCTCAGGCGGCATTTCATATGTGGGTCATTAATGTTGTAGGGTGGCGTTCCTTTGTACCGTCGTAGCGAATCGGTCATTCTGAGAGGAAGATTTCTAACTTCACAGAGATACGTACAAGACATAATCGTAGAACATGTAGGCCATTGCTCCTTCCCCCATCGGTGAAATTTTTCCTAATGCGAAATTTGTAATCCCCATAGAGCCATAGAGCGAGTACTGTGGAAGACGCCTGAATTTGGTTAGAATTGAGTGCTTGGTGTGGCCAGTTCGAAATCCAGGTTACTTTTGGGACCAACTTAGGCAGGCCGTCCAATGGAGCCGTTTTCGGCCGAAGCACTTTTCCGATCCAATAAATTTGGATTTTCCAGTCCTATTCGTACGAATGGTTACTTCGACTTCAACTATCAACTACGTGACATCAAACGTTCACTGTTGTTTAACACCGTTCTTTGCTTTTTGCTTACCTTATCGTTTCGATTTCATTTCGATGGATTGCGAAAAATTGATAAGTGCGGTCGAGGAATAGGCTCTTGGGACATGCGTGATCCACTCTATCATCGGAGAGATGTCCATCGTAAGATGTCAGGGATTGCTATAGAAATGGAACTTCCAATATTTTTGTTTATTTCTTTCATTCCATTTCTATGTAAAGTAAGAATTTTCGAGCATCAACAAATCTTGTACATCCATTTGGGCTGTGTCGCGAACTGACAAAATTCGGCTATAGTAGACACGGCGTTCGGCTATTGCCGGTCGTCCGTTTGGTCAAATAGTTCGGCTGTTAAACGGCCGTCGTAGTTCAGTTCCAGTGGACGAATAGCCAGCGATGAGGACGACGGCGAAACCCACGTGCCGCACCCTAGAAAGAAAGTCGGAAACGGTTGTTCATGATGGATGGGAAAGAATTCCGCAGGATTTTTTAAGAACTTTTTTCCAAGGAGTGCAAAGCGTTTAACTGACTTGATTCGTGCCAAAGGTGTTAAAGGGGACAAAACGTTGATTTGTACATTTTTGTTTAAAAAAATTGGAACTTGGATTAACATTACAAAACAACTATATATAACTAAACTAGGAATCCAGGTGATATAATGATAATGATGATGATGATAAGGAAATAATAGGAAGCGAGATTTTCCCATATTTGCCATATTCGCCATATACAGCAGCCTTCTGGCTATGGTACATTTCGTAGTTTTTTGTTCACCTCACATACTCCATCCTTCTTTTAAGCAGTGTTAAGTAATTGACTGTAATGCGTAATTTCTTCTTCTTGGTAGCCTAGGTCTCATCTCCGTTGAGTGCCATTGCTTCGCAATCGAAAATGATATGGGTAGCAATTTCTTCTTAGTCGTGGCATAATGTACAAATGGGAGTTCTCCTTTTATTTTTAGTGTACGTATGAATGGGGGAGTACATTAGTAATTATTGATCAATTTTATTGCAACCGTGACCGTTACATGAACTGTTGATAAAAGTTATCGTTGTAAAGAACAGCTGGATATATATTTAAAGATTGTGAGTTTTATTTATTAAAACTAAATATTTCCCAAACTGCATAGCCATTGTCGTCCCCAGTGTTATTTAAAAATATTAGCAATCGCTTAATCTATTGATGCTGCGTGATCGAACAGCAACGGATGCTAAAATAATTGTAATACTAACGGAATTGTATTGTTAAATAAAGCTCGATTATTACATACAGGCCTAAACTAATAACTATTTTTTAAATGATTTTGCACTTTTGCTTGCTATGGACTGTGAGTTGATAAATTTGTAGTTGGATCACTTACGATGATCCTGAGTTGACAATTCTTGCTGGTTTGGGCGATAAAATGCACCTGACTGATAAGATATCTGTGAATAAGATCGTGACCAAATATGGTCCAACAAACATATGTTGACATAATTCGATCGTTTACGATATTTTTGATCTGCCTAGCATACGCGTTCCTGTATTTCACCAACCCACCGAGAACCATAAACCTAATAAATCGACTTTATTGTAGAAATTACATATTGATTGGTATGTTGTAAAGTTAAACGGATTCGATTGCCTTTAGTCTGTATGAACCTTTTCACAAGGTACAAAACACGTTACCCGTATAAAATAAAATTACATTCTTATAATAACAGCAAGGTAGGTTTAAATCGTGGTAGAAAATGCTTTAACCAATACGAAAATTTAAAGGTGTTGCTTAGTTACTACTGTAGACGGTTTCGATATCATCCATGCCGAGAGGGATGCAGCACGCGTGAGGCAGGTGCGGCTAACGGTCACAAATGACCCATGGCCATTGCGTTAACATTCAGCAGGGCGCGATGTCCTGGGGTCCTGTATCGGCTAATGACTGTCTCCAGGTGGAGCTAACTGTCCGTCGAACCGGCGTCATCATCGGTTTCGTATAAATATTTCCTCCCGTTTAAAAATACGGACCACATATTCAAATTGTCCCTCGAGGACGAATTGATTAAGACTTTGATATATAACGCTTTGTCATCTGTGGTAAAAGAAAGGAGATGATAGAGGCCGGGCTACTCCAATTAATACAATTGAAAGAAAATGAGCCCAGTTGACATCATAATTCGATAGCTTAATTTATCTTCTGTTTATCCTTTCTTGATAAATAATTTAATTTAAAAACAACAGTCGACAGACTAATCAGCTTTCATCAATGTACGAATTGCACTGTTCTATGAAATTAACATAAAAGATTTATTTATCAATCGGCAAAACTTAACATGTATAATGTGAAACAAGGAGGCCATGGGTGACAGTGGGAAGAGATATAAATCTGTCTTGATATCGGTCCCAAGTTCGAATTCCGGCTTAGCTCCTGAAATTTCACTTACGAAAAAGTTGTGGTTGGCGTCTTCCGCGACGCGCAACGTGTAGTTCAATCGTTAAACCATTCCATATGACAGGAATTAATTTATTCAATACGAAACACTGAGGTAAATTGGGGTTCCTGCTAAAACTTTGTTGGAAGTTTGCTAGCTAGTTCTACCTGTCAGTACTCCTTTCGACATTTCGCTATCTTCATCGTTAAGAGAACGTGGTAGCCCAGTGGTCGGGAGCCCGAATCGAATTTTCCACGCTAGTGGTTCTGTGTTCTAATCCCAGCAGAGCTCATGGCTTTTTAATGGTCTTAATATGATAAATATACTGTAAAGTGGTTTGACTCCTCGTCTCCCATACCCAACGTTAAACTTTCCTGTTTGACAGGAATTACTTTACTTGGTGTTTTGTGTATAATTCTGTCAGTCTTGCCATTCTTTTAAGCTTGTAAAAATTGTTTTAAGAATTTTGGTTATCTTCGTAGTCTTATTTTTTCTACGTTCGTGTGTTTCAGTTATTGAATTAATCAGGGTTTTTTTTCTTGCATTGCTATGTAATGTGACGATCAGTGATTGTATTTTTATCAATTTTTGTGTTCTTAGGTTTTTCTCATGTTGAAGCATAAAAAGATAGGACATTGTTTCGTTAGCGTATTTATGTGAACAAAACTAAATGCAAAAAATTGCTGCCGATACCTTCTCACTAAGTTTTACCAGAACAAAGGTCCGTAGTTATTTATTACCTGTTTTGTTTCCCCCTCCCTTTTCTACTAAAAAACCAATGTGATGTTGAACATTACGTTCTAAAATATTTTTCCTTTACTTTCGGCTTGTTGTTTTATTTATGTTTAGCATTTATAATTTTGGTTTTTATGTGTTTTTGTTGTTATTACTTAATTTTTGACCTGTTTGCTATTTTAATCAGATTCTGTCCGGAATGCTGACTTTTTCTGTTTAGTTAATTATATTAGATACTTTTTCCTCTCGCTCGTTTTGATTCACCATAGGAAATATTTAACATGCAGGATGTAATTGTTGCCATTCTTGCAGAACACAGCCCATTAAGAGAGGAAGCGTCAAAATGGTGAGGGCGGGCATAGCCGCAAAGTTGGTAGGAGATTCACCCCATTTCGGAGAGAATCGGGCCGAACGCCCGTTAATGGCGAAGTCCCCGGCGCGTTTTCAGAAGGGGCTTTATCGTTTAGAGGTGATGTAGTATAAATTGCTTTTGTTCTGTACATATGGGCTATAGAAGGCTTAGATAACAGACGCGGATTTTCCGTGCCACTGTGTAAAAGTTGTTTGTTAATATACACTTTAAAAATAAATTATGATAGTCGAATCTCTTCTTTTTGAAACGAAAGGGAATTATTTACTTAAGTTCCTTGCAATATTAAGAAGAATTTGACTAAATTTAAATGCAATTTTATGCAACTACCAAAACTCCCTATATCGTTCCTTCTCACTCCCTCCCTCCCATTTTTATCCTATCATCACTACTATTGAGGATTTATGCAATAAAATGTCTACTGCAATCAAATATTTCTGCCGGATGATTTAAATTTGTACATAGCTTCTAGTATTGCTAATGTTGCTGTAAATAAATTACGCAATGCAATAACAGACGTGGAAAATTATAAATCCATCTCAAATGTTATAGGACATTCAGTTACTTTGCAGGATACCACATAGTATTAGACGTACAACATTGAAAGAAACCTATCTGGAATACAAATTTAAAATTAAATGCGTAGCATTAATTATTAGAAAAAAGTGTGGTGATTGGTGATGTGAAGATGATCTCAATAAAGGTCGAAACGTTGGCACATTAAAGAAAAATCTTTTCTGAAACCTACATCACACCAGACCGCATCTCATAATTTCTAATTAGAGAAAACTTATCTTGGACCAGACAAATTCATTCAATAATAACAAAAATTTACTCTTTACTTTATAATGTTGAAAATGTAATAACATACAGTACCAGAGAAATTAAAATCTTGTTATTATTAAAATTAAAATGTTGACACACCTCCATCTGCCTTCGAAACGTTAAAGAACCGGAATGATAAGAAACATTCTTAGCCTAAAAAAAGGTAATAAAATTTGAGATAAATTTGTAAATTGAAAAAATCAGCCTTTTGTATGATTGTAATTTTATAATAGAACTTAATTGTTTTGTAGGAAACATTAGTTGCCCTGTACATTATTTGCCATTTTCTTTAAAATATAATTGAATCACTGATTGCAGAAAGGGCATGGGTCACAATTTGTAAATTTTTCGGGAGACCAAAAAAACTTCTCTAATTTCAAATTTCAAGTATAATAAGATTAATTTATGGATTTTCTGTTTGTTATTATATAGTTCAATGTTATTCTACATGAACCAACCGAAACTGATATTTATTTCAGTAATAATTTAAATTAGCGTGCAAAAACCAATTTCTGGAAATTGATGACTCATGTCCTTTCTGCAATCAGCGATTCAATTAAAGGGCCGACCTTGTAAAATATTTCGATAAAGAAAAAGTTTAGCTTTTTTCTTATGTAGCGTGATGGTATCTATGTATCTAAGTTGAATATAAACAACTCTCCCCTTTTTGATCGCCGATCGCTCTCTGGCAGTAAATATTTGCTGGAGGAGCACGAAATTGGATATAAGATTTTTGATTGACAGTAGTGACTAAAGACTATTCAGAAGTGAATTAACAATGTAAATTTTAGTTCTGTAAATATTTAGGTAATCAGTATGGTCTTTAAACTTTGTAGATAACGGTCGGGAAAATGTGATGAGACCTTGGTAAAAGATCCCTTTAAAAAAATCCCTTTTACTAGCTCTCAACCTGTAACGCCCCATTCTTTGTGCTTTCCTAAGGGAAGAAGGGGGGAAATTCGACACAGATTGAAATTTATTACGTTCAAGGAGGCGCTGAAAACCCTTTATTATGGCGATTAAGTCTGAAGTATCGCATCGGATATGCGTCGATATGTGGATATGGCTTAAGGGGATTTAAATACCGGATAGTCCTTCACGTCTATTGTGCTCTTAAAGAGCCACGTGTTACGAGCACCCAATTTTTTTCCTTTTAGTTAATTAACGTAGATACGATTAAATAAACATTATATGCATACGAGGCAAATATAAAAAAGTGAACAGAGAAAATAATTTAGCGGCAATATAAAATCATTTAAAGTAAATAGATGGCTTCTTCTTGCACTTCGAATCTTTGATAGTTTGCTAGGTATACTTAATAATAAAAATGAGTATTACATATTTTACTATGAAAAATTTATTTATTTATATTTCATCCTTCTTTTGTATCCTAATGCTGCTGGTTTTTGTTTAATCAGGTAAAACCAAAAAATTATAATGTCTAAAAATTATTAAATAAGAGGACAAGAGAGAGGAAGTAGTATTAAATAGGACCAGTTCAGAATAAACATTAAACACACATTTTAATTTATGGATGAACAAAAAAATTATTTTTCAGAAATCGTGAGATGCGGTCTAGTGTGAGGTAGTTTTCAGAATCATTTTCTTTGTCGTGCCAACGTTTCTATATTTATAGCGATCATCTTACGGGCCTGGAATTTACAAAAATTAATCCCAGGCCTTGAAGATGATCGGAATAAAGATCGAAACGTTGGCACGACAAAGAAAATGTTTTTCTGAACCCTACGTCACACCAGACCGCATCTCACGATTTCGGAATAATTATCGATTAACGGTCACTAACCACCACAGAAAAAATAAATTATTATTTAAACGTTAAAGAACATAATTCTAATGATGCAAAGAATTGACAAAGTCCTGCAGAAATAGAATCTTTTGGGACAGTCCACTCGAAACTACGTTAATTACAAGGAATTTGGGAAACCATACGAATTTGTTTCATACTCTTATGAGTACATATTCTTTGTACCGATTGGCACATTAATTGATATCGAAACTACTTGATCAAAAAAGGTCACCCCCTCGATATCTATGGAAAACGATACGTTGTCCATCGTTCAGTAGAGGTTTGGTCAGTACTTTTCCTTCTGAACTATGGAAGTTTCAGGAGAGAAGTCGAGAAAAAATTGTCATTCTACAAAATTTAAATTTGAGGGGAGATTCGGCATAAAACCGATACAACTAAACGTTCACGTGGTTAGTTTCTAATCTCATGAGTCAAATTCTCCAGGAAAACTGAATGCGAATAGTAACAACTATTTTAAATGACAACCTACCCATCATCCTACATTTTGGAAGCTGAATTCAACGATAAAAACGGTCTTTAACGTGACCTAACAGTTCTTAAATTATTCGCATAACACTATTTTCAAACATTGTTTTTTTTCTAGCTTCTTCAACCAATTTTCTTTCCAAATCTTCAAATTATTTTTCTGCCATTTTTATAAACTGCTAGGTAAATTAATTGCCTGTGGTATAGAAAGAAAAACTGCAATTCTTTTTCCAAATCACATAGACTAACAGGATGCTATTGAGCGATTCAGCTTGGAGCAGAATTTGGTCTCAATTTTGCACTTATGTCATAAAATCCAAACCTTGTGGCGTTGGCTGAAATACGAGAAATTAAGCTTTTTGTCGGTTGTAGTACTTTGAGGTTGGATAAAACGTTGTAGAGTTAAGAATTTTTAAGTTGATCATTGGAATTTGGCTAAAAACTGACTTAAGCTAATCTAACAGAAAATGTCATTTTTTATATTAAAAAATATATTTTAGAGGCTATAAAAAGTACTTAAAATAAATCCCATTCTTTTCCTAGTTTGTTGGGACTGATCGGCAAGAACAAGGCATCCTTAAGTGACTGATATTTTTTACTTAACGTAGCCTCCCTTGTGAGTATATGAAATAAAAATATATTACGTTGAGATATATGGATGACTGGTGATGCTGCTTCTTCATTAGAGTTGCGATTGGCTGAGAGTAATTGACAGTAGTTAATCAAGTAAAGTTTCAATGGTTGTTTATATTAAATTGCTGACGCCTCTTTGAAGAATTGAGAGATAAAATAACCTGCTTATCTAGACGGAACGGAAAATCAAAGTAAGATAAGACATGCTATTCGAGTCGGGTGCGATCTGATTAAAATTGTAACCGTGATTGATCACCTTCAGGACGAGACGAATACAGTTGTGCTCGTTGCGCCGATGGGAAATCACTGCAGTCGCGGAAACGAGTCAGGAACCCGTCAAACGGAAGAACACGAGTGGGGAGTGACAACCTGTCTTTGGTGACAAATTTACATGGCGTCACCATGTTCTCTCCCCAAAACTTGCTCTAGTCACCCGAACGTTGCAACTCGTCCTAGTAGGTCGCGTTGAGAAATGGGTCTGATGGGGTGTGTAGTCGGAGCTGTTACCCGATTTGTGAACCTCGGGGTGAATCAGAAGCAGATAAAGGATACAGTCGTCTTAGTCAGCGTTAAAAATTCTATGCAACAATGCGAGAGGTAAATTATTTCCCTTAGTATAAAAAGAAGAAGGCACCAAGGTAATTTCATATTTTAGAGAAGGTTAGAAAACTATAATTTTGATGTTAAAAAAGTAAAAAATATAATCCTATTCAAATTTCCACAATTTCAGTAATATTCTTTGGTTGGATATTATTATTTTATTGTATAGTTGGCAATTGGACTGTTTATCATACATTAGGCAATGGATAAATCATAGTTTCTAGGAATTAATAATAAATTATTGTTTAAACTCTCGAAATTCAGAAGGTAAATTGTCTATAATTATATTTCTTTAAACCTCACGTCAGAGTTTCCATTGTAAATGGGCTATCTTGAGAGATAAGATAATTTTATTGCATTCGTCAAATTAGCCAAAAATTGTGCCAGCTTCGATACTTAATGATTATAAACTAAGTCCATAAACATAATCGTAGCACAGATAAACGGTGGAAAGAATCGTTTGGCTTTTGTATAAGAAATGAATAGATTCTTGGTGTTTTGTAATAGTTATGTCTCATTCAATTGATGTTTTTTGTAGTGTTGGGATCGTGTTCAATGATGGTGCTTATATTACATAGCACAAAGTGCAAAAGTTGATCATTTTTTCTTCCATAATTACATTTACCTGCTTACATCTTGTATAAATCTAAATATTGTTCACGCGGAAAGATACCTTTGAGTTTTAACAAAACCATTTATTATAAACTTAATTATGTCAGTTTTTAGATTGTTTTGCCCCTATGATGACCATAAAATAGGTTGGAAGCTTATAACAAATAGTTTTGTTTTTTTATCCACACCATACCGAAATCCAGATTATTCGCGATTACATAAATACACAATTTATAGAATAAATTGCAATTTGGCTCATGAGATTAGAAACTAACCACGTGAACGTTTAGTTGTCTCGGTTTTATGCCGAATCTCCCCTCAAATTTAAATTTTGTAGAATGACAATTTTTTCTCGACTTCTCTCCTGAAACTTCCATAGTTCAGAAGGAAAAGTACTGACCAAACCTCTACTGAACGATGGACAACGTATCGTTTTCCATAGATATCGAGGGGGTGACCTTTTTTGATCAAGTAGTTTCGATATCAATTAATGTGCCAATCGGTACAAAGAATATGTACTCATAAGAGTATGAAACAAATTCGTATGGTTTCCCAAATTCCTTGTAATTAACGTAGTTTCGAGTGGACTGTCCCAAAAGATTCTATTTCTGCAGGACTTTGTCAATTCTTTGCATCATTAGAATTATGTTCTTTAACGTTTAAATAATAATTTATTTTTTCTGTGGTGACCGTTAATCGATAATTATTCCGAAATCTTGAGATGCGGTCTGGTGTGACGTAGGGTTCAGAAAAACATTTTCTTTGTCGTGCCAACGTTTCGATCTTTATTGAGATCATCATCAGTGTCTCGGGTTTATAAACATTGTTTGAATTTTACAAATACATGTAGGATTTGGTAAAAAAATAATGAATTTATACAATGCTAGAAAATTTTAGATGTAAGGAGTAAATCTTTTTAAAATTCTCTTATGTAAGAAGTAAACGGTCTATACATCACCCTTGGATGTAGATTATAACCACCTAATTAAGAATAGGTCAGACGCTTACTTATTTATGGCTTGTAGAAGAAAAGTTGTTCATGTTTATCACGTAATTGATTGCGTCATTCTTGGCTTCATATAGGGAGCGTATTTGGGCAACTGTTCCAATTTTTTAGGAACAGGTTGTTTTCTATATCAGAATTTGTATAATTAGTTCGATCAAACTCCATGCGTTTAATAAAATACAATAAATATTACAATCAACTCAACAATGATATTCAAAGGAAAGTCCAAATATGGCACTGTATAAAATAATTGAATGTTTTTAATTCATTTAATTGTTTGAGATTTAGGTTTAGTTCTTTGGTCGAACTGCTGTGCCGAATTTCTGTTTTAATCATAGCTGTTCTTATCAGAAAAATGAACCTTTCCCGATACACCTTATCTTCATTTATACGACGTCTCGGTCACGTCCAATATCAAAACCCCTGAAAATATGGTTCATTCTTTCGAGAAAGAAAAAAAATCCCATTCAGTAATTTCCAATGAATAATTTTCCGTTGTCGTCTCTCGGAAAATAGGACCGCCGTCATATATCGAAATTACTTTCCGATACGGGGATTTTCTGCCGGTTCATCAATCATCAAAACGGGTGTTACTGAGTCCGAACGGGTGATTAGCAGCTGGCACCTGGTGCTAACGAGACTACTTTCGTTATTATATGGCTAAACCGCCCGGCATTGATGAGTGTTTGATGCTGCTAAGATTTGTTTTTATGCAACCGTGTCAGGCAGAAAGAAAAGAAAAGGAAAGTGGACAAATTGTATTAAGGTTGTCTTCAAATCTTATATCCTCTTCCGAGTCGTTTCTGATCAAAAATATAGAAATTGTTTTTATAAGGAACAAGATTTAGCTATCCTGAGACAAATCAACCTTACGAACAACAAGAAGCGACAAAGTTACTAATTTTCTATTACTATGTTTAAGTATTTGCATTCACCATTAAAATATTCGTAGGACTTTTATTATATTAACAAATTATTATAAAAGGCAAATTTTAAAAGACATAAATTTCAATGAAATTATTAATATTTGTTTGGTTTATTTGAAAAGTAGTTTTTAGAACTCACTATGACGCCCTATTAAATTTTCAGTGTTCTCTCTCTCTCTCTCTCTCTCTCTCTCTCTCTCTCACACACACACACACACACACACACACATCAAAGGTTATAAATTTAAACAAACTGCTTATATGTTTCACTCTTACGTGGCATGTCGAGTAGTTATGTCTTCGAGTTGAATTTTAAGTAGATGGAAAGGGAATTGTTATCTTAAAAGGTTCCAAGCGGTTGAACACTTTAGTTCGAGGTTTAAGAAGGCAATCAAAACTTGTAATGATTTCAACGAGTTCAACCGAATAGCCTGAAAAGTATACGGCGTATCAAATGATTGAGAACAACTGAGCAGTCAATGCAGACGTGCTTTTTTTCAATTGCTTAACCTCTACGTCTCATATTAAGGGGACATCTGGTTAATAGTTTCGTCCAATTGCGTCCTCTGGTCCCATTAGCTTATCACTCAGACTTCTAAAGCTTTTGAGGGGGGGGGGTTGTTCTCATGCGAGGCACGGAGTCGCTATTACTGTACATCAGAACGGAACAAGCATCCACCCCCTGCGGACCCTTGCACATATGTTTCAACCCTTGGCCAAATACTAATCTCCTAAGAATAGGACCTTTAATCTGCCCTCGCAAACGGACTGAAACGTTCGATGATCACGACGTGAAATGAATTCTTAAAGTGGTTTAAAGGGGTGCTAATTCTATCTGACTTTTAAATAGGGGAAGTGCGACTAGACGTAAGTGGGGTTATATTGACTTTTGAATTAGTTGATAATCTTTTCAAGAAAAGTAGAATAGTTATCTTTGTGTTGCAATACCTCTTGTTCTTAATTGCAAAGGATAAACAGAAAAAATTAAACTGAAGTATATCTTCACTAAAGCTCTCCGGGCCATTTCATTTCGAGTCATATAGATTACACGACATTTGAAAATAGCAAAAAGGAAGGGAAATTAGGTGCGGTTGGGATGGGAAGTTGGTGTCCGAGGGGATCGAACTCACGATAGTTCAAATGTTTAGAGCAGCGGCTTATCTAACCAAAAATCGTGGGTTCGAATCCCGCTCGTAACACTGACTTCTTCATCCCAACTAAAAACCTTAATTAATTGAAATATATTAATTGCTCAAGCGGACCTCGTAAATTAGTGAATTTCAGAGAATGTACGTCCTACTATTAATTTATCCATAAATTAACCCATTCCTTGTAATTATTGTTAGAAAGAGAAAAAGTGATTTAAAAATATTGGGATGGGGTGAGAAATTGGTTATTGAGTGAGTGTGTGCTATGTACACGAAAAATCTGCCCTTAGTTTTTATTTAATATCTATATTAAATTATTCAATTATTACTATTTACATATTCGTCTAAGCTATGTTTTAAATTGAGAATATCAATTAGAGGTAAACACACTTAATCGAAAACAAGGTTAAAGTATTTTTGAATAATTATTTGGATATCTTGAGATGCGGTATGGTGTGAAGGTTTTGGAAAAAAATTTCTTTATCGTTCCAACGTTTCGAACTTTATTGAGATCATCAACGGGACCTGCGATTTATAAACAATGCTTAAATTTTACAAATATATGTAGGATGTGGAAAAAAACATAGGATGGCAAATACATCACTCAATTATTAAATGTTAAACAACGTGAAAAGTGGATTAATGCATACGAATATATACAAATCAAGTTATATTATAGTGGGTGGAATTTTTGCCTGTCAGTGTATAGTTTTCTTGTCCCTTTTGTTTCTGTCCATTCTTGCAGTTCCCACACCATTATAGGAGAAGAGTCGTAGTGTATTAAAACGGTTTTATTTTTACACTTGTTTGTAATTAAACGGGAGGCAATATGTTCGGACAATAAATTAAAAAAACCACTCTATACCAAGCTTTGGCCCAGTTTAGAAAGAGAAAATGGGGGAAAAAAGACAAATTGCGTTTTAACGCGTATGGCGCAAACGGAACAATTAAACATCCGCATAGCCGTTTAGGACCTGCGGGTGGGGCTTGTGGGACATTAAGTCCTGCCGTCCATTGTGTGTGTCGGGCGGTTAGGGAGACGACTTAGGCTAATCCCCTTCGGCTCCCGGACCAGGAAAACGGCCCGAATAATTCTGCCACTGATGAAATTTTAATATCCGGCCGGGAGAGGAGTCGGCTCTCGACCATTTTGAATATATTGTCCCATCTTGGGGCATTTGGGTGCCTGTCGACAGATTCTTCCGGGGCGATAAATCTGTTCGGACTCCGCGGAAACTTTAATCTCCTCGCCAATCCATCCTTTCCGGATGTCCCCCATGTCATTTTTATTATATCATTGTCCCACTGGACGCTGGGGTGGAAAAAATGATAAAGCGTTCTGGAAGGACAATGTAAAATGTCCATTGCATTACTCGCAAGTGGTCAGTTATTCGTTTCATACTAGGCTGGCCCGGCCGATTTATACATTCAAATTGTCATTATATTCTATGTTTAGAATTCATTCATTATTCCTAAATAGTGAGATGCGGTCTGATGTGAAGTAGGTTTTAAAAAAATATTTTCTTTATCGTATCCACGTTTCGATCTTTCTTGAGATCATCTTCAGGGCTCAAAATGTTTGTTTTATGCGTAATTGTGCCATTCTTGTGTGCCCTATTGAGATTGCCCCTTGGGCTTGATAAAGAAAATGTTTTTCTGAAACCTACGTCACACCATACCCTCATCTCATGATCTCCGAATAATCATTGAATAACGGTCACTAATCACCACATATAAATCATTCATTTTCTTCCCGACATGTCTTTGTTTAGTCATTACAAGTAGATTTATTACTTCAATATTCACTTTATTGTTTCTTAGTTTTAAGCATGCTTGATTTCGATTGTTTTTGTTTTAAAAATCGTTGTTTTTCCATGTTATTTCAGTATTGATGTTGCAACGATGTTCCTTAGCTTATTCTATCGAGATCTTTAAATCGCTAATTTCTTCTTGAACAAATTTCATATTTATTATTTTAAAAAACCTTGATAGGTTGAGGTCAAAGTGAACGTCATTCAGTCAGATTTTGAATTATTTTTCATGATCACTGAGGGGTTAAGGCTACCTGTTAATGAATTAGCAAATAACATACAATTTAATACATTTTTGTAAATTTTTTGCGGATTAGGTCAAAATGGAATAATCTTGCAGGCGAATTAGGCGAGCAATTTATTTATTTTTACGTATTGAAAGTTTCAAACACGTCAAAGTGAATTTGTCATGGCATGTGAAGGTAGGTATATAATAAGAATTCGCGTCTGTTTTTCTAATGTTTAGGAAGTTTTGTTTTTTAGATATCCTCCCTCGGTAAAACTTTTGGTTTGTGTTGTTGTTTTCGTTTGTGTGTCTGCTTCTGTAAATCCAACTTTGAACTGTCCGAGGCGAGTCATAACGTGCGTTCACCCGACCGTGATTCCTCCCCCATTCGGCTTAAATATTCCCCAGTCCGGGGCGGGGGTCTTTTAGTTCAAATTATTTTTCTAGGTTTACAATATTCAAAAATCCGTTTCCAAAAACGGTTTTTATAAAGGTTTTATAACGCTGACTCTTAACCTTGCGAGGTGGTTGTATACGCGGAAACCCAAGTCAATCCTTGGAAGTCTATTTAAGGAGGTAGAAAGTCAGCTATTTGTCTGCCAGTTTTATTTCAAACAAAAAATCATCCCTTGAACCTTGAATAGTTAATTTACGATCATGGCAAGCGTGCGATGGAAAATTTAGCAGTTACATGCCATTGAACAACATTCCGTCAGTGTTTCGTAACGTTAAATTGTTCTTTTTATTATTTGTAAATTCAATATAATCGGTAGAATAAATTCGCTTATACAAAATGACATCGTGATTCGTTTACATTCAACGTGTGTGTGTCAATATAAGAACGCAAAAAAAAATCGTTTAGCCAGTATGTACATATTGAAAACGCCACCATCTTTATAAGTACACTAAGCCACCATGTGAAAATTCAGATTATTGTAGAAAATCCTCTTCATTTTTCCTTAATTGCCTTCAAATTTAAATTATTATAACGAGAAACCATTTTTATTTTTGTCTTTTTAACTAAATACATTACAAAATTGTAGTAACATATGATTATAAAATATATATTTTTATTCGGGCTATATTTTTTGCTCAAGTGATAATTAATTGTGTACCAACAAGGCGCCCTACAGTTAACATTCTCAACAAGTAATTTTTCGGAAATCGTGAGATGCGGTTCAGTTTGATGTAGGTATCAGAAAAAACTTTCTTTATCGTGTCAACGTTTCGATATTTATTGACTTCACCTTCAGGGTCTGGGATTTACAAACGTTCAAATTTTAACAAATACATGTAGGATGGGGAGAAAGGTGAATTTATACAATGGAAAATTTTTTTTTAAATATTCAATCGAAGTATTTCTACTCACTCAAATTGTTTGTTTTCTGCGTACTACTCACAACAAGACACCTAATAGTGACACATCTACAAAGAAAACACACACTATTCATTAATAAGAATAACTAAACCGGAAATTTCTGTATTGTATATTTGATCTCATAAATTTATATTAGTTATGTTTATTTATCCCAAACTCTGAAGATGATCTCAATAAAGGTCGAAACTTGTCACAATAAAGAAAAGGTTTTTTAAAGGAACCTATATGACACCAAACTACATCACACGATCCCTAAATAATCATTACTTAACGGTCACTAAACATTACACCCATGAACACTTTATCTTGTGCTATAAATAATTGTATTTGGCCAAAATACAAGATAACAAGGAAACTAATAATTTAACAAATCGTCTGAGGTTGAAAATACAGGCCAATGCCCCCCCTTACGATCTATTAAACGCTAAGTTATTAAAACATCGCGGCTTGGTTGACCCTAAAAGAAATGTGAACAATGGTACTTTAGATTGGTCCTTTCCGAGTCCTTCCCTTCATTTCGGTCTGCGTATCGTTCTATCAGATGGGCTTCAGCTTTTCGCCATCGCCAGTGTTCTGTTTCTGCCCTGTATCACCCGACATACATCCCTGGCCATGAACCAGGCCAAATATATAGATAGAATGGACTGTACGAAGTAAAATAACCTAAAATAACAACTGAAGATGGCGTGAGGTTGTAACGTGCTGAACAGGCCTAAGCAGGGGGGATATGTATACGAAATGATCGGAATTGGAATAATGAATGGCATGTTTAAAGTTTGTGGGATTATAAGCATGCTATTCTGAAAATTGCATGTTTCGTTGAAAACTTTACAAACTTTAAAGATTAAAATTTTAAAAAATCTATATTAAAGCACGTTTTTTTATATGACAGTGTGGCTGTCTAAAGTTTAAAAAACGAAATAATTTTGAAATTTATCATCCTTATGAAGTTGAATTGTCTCAATTGTCACGATGATAGATAAAAAGTTCATTTATTCACGGGAATAGAGGCGTAAATATTGCGAAAAAAAGGGGAGACGAAGTTCGTGGAGTATCTGCCATGAAATATACATCACGGATGAGTTGTCGCCAGCATTTTCAGAATCTATTTAGGGGGGGAAAAGGCTAAAATTACTTTCCTGTGTACACAAGAGGTAAAACACACCACACCCAGGACTTCACCGATTTACGAGTCGTGAAAAAAACTCCAACAACACTTGTTCCCTGCCTGCAACATCAGAAGTATTGAAGGTGTTGTTCAGGGACAACTTTCAATGTAAAAGTTATTTTTTTACTTATGTTAATAATTGCTGGAAGGCGTTGGTACGGGAATGAAAAGTTGGACCTCTTAGGGACGTCATCATTCCCTTTTATGTAAACCGCTTTATCACCTTTAAAGACAGCGTTCGACCTTACAACGAGACAAGTATAAATATGACATTACACCACGGAAAATAATCCGCTAATCAAGAAATTCCCCGCATCTTCGGGAAGTTTAAGGTAAATTCTTATTGCTCATTTAATAAACGCAAGTGCTCAGAAGTTTACACAGCCTGTTTACACCTCGGGTCTTAGAGAGATAATTACAAATTTCACCTTTCAACTCTGTCGATTGCAGACTTTCGCCCTCCCTCGCGTGAGAATGAAAACAGATGTCACACATTTGGGGTTTTAACTATGCCTGATAACACGTTACGAGCTGGCACAATTGATCCGTGAACATGGCAGAGATTTAATCATGTTCACAGACTGTTGTTAAGATTTAGTTTCCAGTTGTTGGTCGTTAAATTCCGGTTGGATGTGAATTTTGTCCTTCAATTTATTTTTATCGCCGATTAATCAGGCATGTTTATGATTTTATCTTTTGTTATTTTTTATATTTGATGGCTATACATAGCTGGTTTAGTCAGATGCACCTATTGGGTTTATCAGTGACGGATAGGGATTTTTCGACATTATTCTTTTTACAATTATTTAAGGCTTTTAGTTGAGATAAAAAGTCAGTGTCACGAGCCGGATTCGAACCCACGATCTTCGACTAGATACGCCGCTGCTCGACCACTTGAGCTATCGTGATCTCGGACCATCTCAACTCCATCTTTTGAATTTTCCCTCTTTTTGATTCTTGGCGATAAATGAAATGGACTAAACGAGAATCAAATAGATTTCAACGGTGGGGTTGAGATGTGTAGATCAGCGGCGTATATAGCCGAAGATAGCGGGTTCGAATCCCCTCGTGACACTGACTTTTTTATCTCAACTAAAAACCTTCTTTAATTGCTAGATTTTCATTAGCCAACAGACCACGAAACTAGTGAGTTGAATGGAATTACTCTTTTTACAGACCTATAACAGAGACTCAGACCCAACCACTGAAGTTCGTGAAGCGCGTCTGACAAAGAATACTAAAACCTGATCAGATTGACTAACTCAGACTAATCTGTGAAAAGTTCACGTCACCGCATGCAGCCCCTACCGAAGACTGCCAATGTAAACACTCTTTCCAGCTTTGCTCACATTAAGAACGCATGAAAGGTGGACTTCTGACAAAACAACTTGGAACCACTGAATACGTTGAAAGACGTGTTCAAGACAAGTTCACCGTAATAGTTGATCAGGGTGATAAGCTTGCCAACTACTTTACTATTACTGTCAGTTTCCTACATATCAAGGCTGTTTTACAGAAAATGAGCAGTCATAACTTCTTTATCTCGCATTCTTTTCA
The DNA here is from genome assembly GCA_039619505.1 of Cimex hemipterus. Classification (NCBI taxonomy): domain Eukaryota; kingdom Metazoa; phylum Arthropoda; class Insecta; order Hemiptera; family Cimicidae; genus Cimex; species Cimex hemipterus. The sequence continues at coordinate 13,159,763 of CM077105.1, forward strand.
CGGCATTGGCAAAGAGCGGACAGAAGATGACGAAACGCATTATTAAGATAAAACTTAGGTAGTTCGTTGTCCAAGATGACGTTTGTAGGTAATCGATTTTTATGTCATCGAAGCTGCCGACAGAAAGCTGGCAATCCGACACTACTTATTTAACCGTAAAAAAACGTAAAAAACAGACTCAATCACTGAATGTGGCGTTTTATATAATCAACCAGCGGCGAAGAAAGGATAGTATGATTTCGCTTAGCCATTTTCTTAAGGCGGTCGGCTTTTTCAGTAATCAAACATGCTGGCTGAAGACCAACAATGTGAACACTCGACCTTTCGCGTCTTTTGTTTGAATGAAAGGTGACTATTCCCGGGATGACTTTATTAAGGGGAATATGTTTTTAAATCATCCTCGCTGCTTACAGAAAACGGGTTATCCAGACCAACTTTTTTAACAGACGTTGTTTTTACAATAGTATAAACAAGACACGGCTGTCAAAATAACACATATTCACCTACGGAAGATGATGAAACATGTCTGGCAGGCAAAGCAGCTCCTTAGATAGGGCAGGATGATTTGGATTGCCTTTCTTTCGGAACATGCATACTTCCACTCCTACAGTACAGTTACAGAGTACAGTTAAAGGTACTCATCTAATAAAACAACACGCAGACACATTAACTGAATCGAGAAAGATCTTTGGGAAGAAGAAAATAAAACTGTCATGCAGTCCGACACAACTTTTTTTAAACTTATTATAACCCCATTTTATAAAACGGACACGGCCCGCAAAATAACACATGAAGGTGGCGAAACGCGTTTTAACATAACCCGCGTGAAGGTTGGCCAAGATGATCTGGCTTGTCTTTTAATCGAGGAATGTTGTTTTTCCAAACATCAAAGATGTCAATAGAAGAAAGGAAATCCAACAGAACCCTTTTGATTCATATTTGAAATAGTGTGACAAAGTAATAAACAATAGACAACGAGATGATCATATTTTTTTGAACCTACAAATACAATCGCAATTCCCCTATCATTCTGGTTTCTATCCTTGGTTGGTTTGTCTGTGAGATACTTATTGGCGTTTCAAAACCTCAACTGATTTTTGGTCATCTGACCGTTTATTTCATATTTTCACTACGAAATACCATTGGCAGATCGGCCAGATTGAAGGAGCTCAAAATGATATTCGCTTCGTAAATATAACAACAGTGTACAACGTTCAAACCCACCTTTTACACTTTTACCCACCATTTAACACAATAACAAGAAACAATAATTGGTTGTACGATAAAATGGCCATTAACTCGCAAAGTCATCCTATTTATAAATTAGACAAGTCATAAATTAAATAGAAGAATAGCCGACGGAATCGGATGGCGATAAATTGAATGATTTAAATGGTATTTTGTCGTTAGACGGGTATTAATTTATTTAAATACTCTACCATGATTATGTCCATTCAATAATGTTTACAATGCACATTACAAATTGGGGAATTGTTCGTTAAGAATTACTAGCGTTAATGACCTCTCCTCACCACATGTGCGATGATTGATGGTAATGATCGATCGATCGACAAAAAGCCAGATCGGTATATATTTTACCTAAACTTGTCATTGCATTTGCTGATGTTGCTTTAAGCACACAACAGACAATAAATATTTAAAAAGATTAAATTGTATAAAATGTTCAGACTCTAAAAGAGAATTTTAACGAAATTTTCATTGGTTCTCGGTATGGTCGGGATGAAAAACCAAACACAAATTCAATTATTATCTGCCAAGCTTTCGACCTATTTTAATACTTTGCTCGGGGCAAAACAATTGAGACAACTAAGTTTTTAAGAAATAGTTCCAAATTTCTTTTAAGGTAAATTCAGTCTCACTAGTGGTGTTACTATTTTTTTTTTTTTTTTTTTTTTTTTTTTTTTTTTTTTTTTTTTTTTTCCGGGGCTATCGACATCGTGGTCATTTCAGCCCCACACTCAGTCTACATTCGCACACATCATTCATACGAATAAATACGTTCATACATTTTAACACATTCACACAGCACACTCATTCCGTTTGGTCGGTGGAGTACTTGATATTCCTCCACCGACCTACAATTAAACTAACCTAGATTGGGGTCGATGGGGTACTTTTATTAATATTCCGCCATCGACCCCGCACACACACTCACTCGCTTTCATCGTTCGAGGGGCGATGGTGACGTTCTATTCACCCTCACCCCTCGCCATTCACACCAATAAATACTTGCACACAGACAAAACACAAAGACACATAACACATACTATATACAATAAAAAACCCCAATTTCCCCTAAAAAGCGGAACAGGGGACTCAGAAACTCGCTGCCGTGTTCGAGGACTCTTCTTGAATCCGGCGGCATGCCTGCACGCTCTCTGTAAGGAGCCAAGGCATGACACGCCTCTATTATGTGGGACACATCGAGCAACCTTTCTCTGCATAAGGGGCACCTGCGCGGGCTTTGGTGTTACTATTGTCCTTGGCAATATTGGGACTGACAACCGGCCGATATTCAAAAATATTTGAAACCATCTATTAAAACTTGAAAAATGTCAATTTGCAAACATCCAAAAAAGTCATTATCATCAACATCATCTTGAATAATGTCACGCATGTACCTCTTGCGAGAGTTATTGGGAAGTATAGTTGGGGACAGATAACGAATAAAAAGATTGAGACGGTTTGGATCAGTAATTTGGATGAGAATTTCCTATTTTCTGGAGTGAGCTGGGTCTTGAAAAAATGGGATATTAAGACCATAGTTGATTTGGGAGGTTGGTAAAATGTATTTGAACTTTAACTATTGTTCTCAGACTTTTTGGACTGTACGATTTGGGCATTGTTAAGACCGGAGCGTTTCGCTTTGCCGTAAAGTTCAATTCCGTACGTACAAAGGAAGCAAGTAGGAGTATATATATATATATATATATATA
>CM077105.1:13163119-13210360 GCA_039619505.1 Cimex hemipterus
TATATATATATATATATATATAATTTTTTTTTTTTTTTTTATTGGAGTCGTTCTGTGGAGTGTTACAGTTGGTTGGGTTTTATTGTTTAGTATTGCCAGTGTGTGCGTTGTATCCAGGCTTCAGAATTTTAGATCTGTGACTGTGAGTGTATCCTGTACGAGTGGTTTAACTAGATTCACCACTGGTTTAAGAAGTGTGAGGAAATTGAGGAAGGTGAAAGTAATTGTATCTAGTAGGACGGTCATCCTTGTAAATTGTATACAGCAGAGAGGCAAATGCGCTCCCCTGTGGGACTCCTTCTCGAACAGGATAAATAGGAAGGAGAAAATGATGTTTGAAGGAAATGGAAATAATGATCGGACTTGTTTTTAGCATAACATCCATCTTATACAGTAATCACCCCGAAACATCTTAGTTGGGGTGTACATTCTTTCGCAATATTGGGACTGAGTTTCCAACGAAATTAGTAATCACTTATTAAAAACTTAATTTGCCAATTTCTAAACATCTTAAAGATTGTTAGTCCTGATGATGACCTTAAAAAAGTTGGAGAGCTTAGCTAAGGACAATTGAATTTGTTTTTCCATCCTGTTAACACAGAGATCCAGATTATTTGCGTGTAAAAAAAGTACATTTAACACTTAAACAGAACTATTTCTCGGCGCATCTTAAAAATATTAGATTTATAGTAGTGAATGTCAAACTTTTAAATAATATTGAAGAATAATACATAAAACATTGTGTGATAATAATGAATGATTGTTTAAAAAAGTAGTGCTTTAGAATAAAAACCCGTTTATTAATTTTAAGGAAATAGTAATATAAGCCGGCCTAGATTTTATGCTCCGATAGATTTTTCATTTGGGAATTTTTAAAATCTTTTTCTGAATTGCTTTTCTAATTAATGATGAATGATTTTTCAGTTATTTTGTAATTGTTTTTAATAGACTATTAGATGAAATTACAAATAGAATCTTGCAATTTAATTATTTTGGTCGTTGTAAAAGACAGCATATAAGACTGTAGTACTGTTTTACCTAACTCATTATAATTTCAAAACTCACTTTTCATTCATTCCTACATTTCTTTGGTGTCTCATCCACCCTTAGCCTTTCTTTATTCTTGACGGTCGGTCAATTTATTCACCGGAAGAAAACGAAGAAACAGGTCTCTTAAGTTTTCGTCGAGTTTGTGACAGGGGGTCTTTATGTGGGGGAAGTTGTGTTGGAGGGCTTAAGGTACTTTGATCCGAGTTCGCTCAAAGCCGTGTCAGTCGCACAAGTGTCCAAGTATCTTGGGGATCCGCAAACAAGTTGGCAGCTTTATCAAACCCAATCTTGAACAAGTGACAGCCCATTTCGAATAAACTCATCCCGCCCGGTCCTGCAGTATTATAGTAAACTTACTTTTCCTCTGTCCCCATCCTGATTTCTTGAATAAAACATTTATTCACCCGCAAGTACTAGGGATTGTATTCTTAACTGTATCATTTCTAAAAACTACTTTATCGATTTCAAAACAGACACGGACATTCTCGTCAGCAAAGAATAGCAAAACTGCGCCATTGACTTTCCCTGCAAGTACTCATAAAAGGTTAATTAAATTGAACTTTATGTACAGTTACTATGTATATGACGTGAGAAGCTAAAAATTTAGTAATAGTTGCGCTGAAGGCCTTTTTTGTTTTATGAAATCTTCCTGCTTAGGATTTAACAACAAATGGAAATGCAGAATATTTTATTAAAAAATTTTCATATAGTCGCGCCGTTGAAATTCATTTACCATACCCGGAGATAATATAGACCCCATTATTTAAACAGAATAATTGAAATTATTGTTCCATAATTAATTAAAATGTTATGAAAAATATTCTGTGGCATACGAAACAAATAATTTTTATAATCTATATAAAATTTAAATAATAATTTATTTTTTCTGTGGTGGTTAGTGACCGTTAATCGATAATTATTATGAAATCGTGAGATGCGGTCTGGTGTGATGTCGTTTTCAGAAAAACCCTCTTTTATCGTGCCAACGTTTCGATCTTTATTGAGATCATCTTCAGTGCCTGGGATTTACAAGCATTTTTTACATTTAACAAATACATGTAGGATGTGGAAAAAGTGAATTTCTGCTCACTCTTCTTTTCTTAATCTTTTCGTACCACCTCCTTAATTATTTAAGCATTTTCTTCCTTTCGTAAATCTGTTTTGGATTTGATTTTCTCTTTTTTCAATCATTAGAAGTACATTCCTCCACCAGTATTTTGCCTTATGTTCTTTTCATTGTTACAGCAAGTATTTTCCGAAGTAAGTCAACAATTCAGCATTAGATTACTATTGTTACATTCTATTCTGTGTGATAGAAGTAAGATGATAATTAGCTGTGAAATTACTAAATAATCAATTCTGAAAAATGATTGTACTAAGTATATTGAACAATTACAATGAGGAGAAGTAAAAGTCGAATTAATACATTTCTCATCTTCTTTAGACTCTCGAGAATCCCCCCTCCCAAGGAAAACTCAAGAAATGTAGGATAGTGAAGCCATAGTGGTAGCTGTGAACTTTTGCTAATTATCGTTCCTGCAAAAATGCTAGACATAGACTACAGTGAGCCATTTGTCACGGGTCCGTTATGGCTTAGAATTTAGAGTTAACTACTGATCAGTCCCAGAGATGAGGAGAAAATACAGGACAGGTTGTCTAAACCTTTGGTAAATTTTTATCGAGCGAGCAAACATTGGAGGGATAGTGTGTGGCTTTGGCTTACTACCTCGTTTGTGGATTTTGGCCACGTAATCAACTTTGTTTTGAAATATGAAGACCTGAATTACTTTATTATCCCCCGAATGATGGATTCGGAGGAAAAGTCAATCCTGACGAATTATAGACGTATCTTTCTCTACCGCTTCCTCAATCATATGTCGTGTACAGGTGTCTGTCGCCAAAAAACCCTGAAAAATGGGATTTTTGCCAAGTACTCTGAACGTAGCCTGTGCGCCATTTATTTTTCTATAAAACAATATTTATTTTTTTAACAATTTTCACGCCACTTTTCTTTTATTTATTGCTAATATAATCAATATTTAACTGTGGAGGGCACAGCAAGACCGGAGTGGTAGAGTGGTTAGGGCGTACTAGTCCAATTTGCCAGCTAGTTGTTGTAGGTTCCAATCACTGTACAGTCCATGAAATTTTAGTTGGTAAAATATAGAATAAGGTAGAATAAGGTATTAATAATATAGAATAAGGTAATAATATAGAACAGCTTTTGTAAAATAGTTTGACTTTTCATGCGCGATAACAAAAATAATCCTTCATGACAGAATGGTTCCAAACAAAACAAAAGAAGTGGATCAACTCTAGCGGCTTAGATTAAAAAAAATATGATGAAACAATCCTCACCAAAACAATCAATGTTGCAATTGGAGAGGGGTAAACTCAGATGAGTTGTGGGGCTACTAACTGGTCACGGACGTATGAGAAAACATCTATACAACGATGATCCGCAGATTATGTATTGAGGAGGAAGAAACAGCCATCCATTCCAATGTTTTATCTTCGACATATGAAAAAAAATTGTAGCAGCGACTGTCAATGACTTCTGATGATTCTTGTAAGAAGTACTATAACAGTATAAGGAACTAGCAAGGTACAATAAGCCAGAAGACTGCAGTGCCTGGGGAGCTCCCTGGTATACTTATACTGTACACCATGCCGTATATGACACCCGGTAGTTTACGACGTTAAGCCCAGGATAAAAAAAAACTTTTACTGATATTACTTAATTATTCTGTAGTAATGTGTTATGAAAATTAAAAATAATCTTATGATGTGTAGAAGTGTTTGGAAAATTAACCAACGTTGTTTTTCAGTAACGCAAAGCGCTATAAACGAAGACGACATTCATACAAGGCACATTTTTCTGGCATTTTTTCATTACACAAGTTTTTAAGTCACACATTAGGAAGAGTAAAAGTTAATTTTAGGAAGAAGAAAACGTTGAAAGGAAAACAAGTGGATCTATGTGGTCCTCGTTAAAAATTGGTTAGGTAGGAAAGTTATTTACCACTTCCTGGCTCAATTGAGCGATTCTTCCGCGCTCGGAATTAAGGTTTAACAATTCAGGCGGTTGGCTCTGAGGTTGCTCTCTTGAAGGTTTAATCTGCCAAAGTGTGCATTAGTTTGCCCCCACTTAACTTCACCCCCCTTATTGTTCTCTATTGTGCTAACTGTATTGAACTTTTTGGAGCAATCAGTTTCTACTTGTTCGCCCGCTTTTAACATAATTACCAAAGTACGGTGCAAACATGGTAGTTGTATCTGCCTTTCTGCCAGTTTTGGAACGTTGACTTTTGCGTTACTCTCGAAGTAATGTACTTAAACCCCTACATTATTAGCAGAGAATCCTGAAGAAAACACCTTAATATTTCCTGGTATCGGATAAGTTACATTTATCTTGAAAGAAACTTTCGTAGTAGCAGTAATGATAATGTTTCCATTGTTGAACTGAATATTGACCAAGTTTTGGTTTAGTATTATACTTATATCTCACTCTTCTTTCACTCACTCACTGTCAATTCTCTCTACCTCACTCTCACACGCTCGCGCACAAACAGCGACAAATTCTTTCACTCATTCACGACCTATATATCTCTCTGTCTAAATAGGCCCCATTCTGAAACACATATTTTCTTCCATACTTTCTCCCACTCTCCGAGAAACATTCATTCTCACTCTTTATGTGTTTTTGTTTTTTCTATCTGTCTGTCTGTCTGTCTGTCTGTCTCTCTCTCTCTCTCTCTCTCTCTCTCTCTCTCTCTCTCTCTCTCTTCTCTTTTTTTCTTTTTATTTATAATTTTTTTTCTCTGTCATGTCTCGCTCTTTACATACTACCGTATTTTCTTTTACTCCCCCTCTCTCTCAATCTATTGATCTCTCTCTCTCTCTCTCTCTCTCTCTCTCTCTCTCGTTGTCTCTTTCTTTTTTTCTTTTTTTCTTTTTTTATTTATTACTTTGTATTCTGTCGCCATCTCTTTCTTCTCATTCTTTTCGTACCGTATTTGCTTTTACTTTTCCTCTCTCTACATCTATTGATCTCTCTCTCTCTCTTTCTCTCCCTCCCTCCTTTTCTCTTTCTTTTGCCTTCCTTTGTTTTTTTCCTATGTCACACACTCACTAATATCTCTATGGTACTTCCCCTTTCGCTCTCTATTTTATTTTCCCTATTTTTACACCTATCTTTCTCACCCACTCACCAGATTTTCTCTCTTCTGTCTCTTTTTGGGTTATTCTGTGTATTTTATCATTTCATGACAACTTAATATATGCATACATTCTTTTCCGACTGATTTCTTCATTCAGTTCGTTCGTACTTTTCTTTGTATTTTTTAAGCCTACATTTCTTTCTGACTGATTCCCTATCTCTCTTTTGTCCTAGTTTTCTGATTTTTAATAGTTAGAATTAGCGCCTTCTTGTTTTTGTTGGTTTTCGGTTTATTCATTGCCTGTTGTGAATTGAGTTTGTTGTTTTTATTTGCGTTTTTCATCAAACTAGCAATGGGTACGCTGAAACCGAAATATACATTGCAAGGTAATATGTATGTGATGGGATATCTTGGGTTTAATGTAAATCAAAGTACATTTTCATTTCCAAAAGCGTCTACCGCTAACAAGCACTCGTCTCAAGTGTTTGTAGGTCCTGAACCGTTTCTTACTTGTTACACGCTATGAATCTTTAAACGGTCCTGGCATCTCAGGCAAAGGTTAACCGCATATTAAATCCCAAATCTCCCCTCTTGTGGAATTTTTCTCAGAAGTTGTGTACTTTAATTAATAAGAAAAAAGGGAATCCGTTGTGCTATGAAAAAAAAGCGGGCCCCAAAGAGAATCCTCCAGATTAAACGAACGGGGGAATCCTTAAAAGTTTCCCTACTTTCGCCCTTTTGAGTTATTAATGAGGAGTGAAAAATTATTTGCTTTCTTTTGAGAGATGTGTTGAAAAAATACTCGTCATTGTCTTTGTAATTGAAAGAAAAAGATTTAATGAAAGAGCCACAACTTTAAAGATAAAAATTCAATTTTTCTTCATTAATAAGTGTCTTTGGCATGCTACTGTTTATATCCGCAATAACTATAAGACGAATCATGAAAACTAAAACGAAATATTTTATTGCATAGGGACTATTGTGGATCCGTCTACACGTGCGGGTTTCGGTGCTATTGCTACACGTCTCGCGTATGCCACCATCTTAGTTGTGAACTGTCTCAATGCAAATGAACTATCATTAAGTTTTTCTGTTAATTATCTATACTGCGCTAAGTCTGTTATAATATACCAAACCGAATTGTGGACTGAATTCGCAATTATTTTCCATAATATTTAAGGGAAAATGATGAGGGGGAGGACCTTTACGTGACGCCTAATTATTTTCCCGATGACGGAAATACGATATCCGAGGTAAAAAGGAGAAAACAAAGCCCATTGAAGATTCCAGGATGAGAGGAGCCGAGACGGCTAATAAAGAAGAAAATGGGAAACCTTACGAGACACTAAGAGGATTTGGGAGGGAAGGAAACTCAATAAGGGTCAAAGGGAAGGTCAACTTTAATTTGTTACTTTGCACTCCTTTTCCGCCTCGAAGTTTACGTTTATTAACAGAGATGGGTCATCCATTCTAGACAAACTCTTAACCAATGGGATTGTGTATTAATTACGTTGTTACAGGTTTCGGGAGGTTTTATATATTTATTGAGAACCGCTGGAAAAACAGAGCCCCCTTTTATTAGGGGGATTACTTCCATAATCCTTTAGCCGATAAAACCTTGGATGTTAGAAATTATTAAGGACTTTTTCCACTCTAAACGGTTCTAAGTCGATGGGCTTTAGTCATCTCAGAAGTTGTTCTGTCTTAAAAGATTGCTCCGCTTAAAATACAGTTCCTGACAATATTGCTGTTCACATGAATTAATTGATTATTGATTGATTAATTTAAGACAAAGGAGTGAAGGAATCACAGTCATTGATATTTTTCATTGTCTCAAGATTTGTCATGTTAAATAGGTAATATTTGTTTTTGAGGCGGATTGCCTCGTCTGGACGGCTGGAAGTGAGTGCTATTATAGGTAAAAGCCTACTTATTTGTCTTCCTTTAGCTTAGAAGAGCCTAGGGCTGTCCTGACGGGGGATTTGTCCACTCTCCTTCGTTGTTCTTTTCCTAGGAGGTCCTACGACCCCGAATTATTCCCGAGAGGAAGACTCGTACGTCGTTAATAAAAATCTGTCCGTATCAAGCCTACGTTCTGAGAAAAATTACTGTGTCGTTCTTTCCAGTGTTTCCATTACAAGTAAGCTTTTCACTACAGGAGTACGAAATCGTCATGGAAACCTAGGCACGCTCTTTTACAAGTTTTATTTGCAAATGTGCTCGCACTCTATTCGAAGCCTTCTTCATTCTTTCTTTAATGCACGCTAGTTGATTATTTAAAATAAATTCACTAATTTCGTGGTCCGCTTGACCAATTAATTAAGATTTTTAAGTTGACAAAAAAAGTCAATGGCACAAGTGGGATTCGAACCCACAGTCTTCGGCTAGATACAGGGCTGCCCGACCACTTGAGCTCGATCCACTCGGACCTTCTTTCCCGGTCTCATAGTCGGGCTGACATGAGTATCTTCAATGTCCGTACCTAAGCTAAAAGCTCTTACCGGATAGTCCGGTTCTCAAAGTGTGAGCTGACGACCCCGAAGGGCTGCTACCGACACGTTAAGACCAGCTCATCGAAATACATCGGCCCTAACCATGGGTTCGAATCCTGCTCGTGCCATCGACTTTTTTATCTCAACTAAAAACGTTAATTAAGTGTAATTTAAAATAAAATTGTAGATTCTCAGTCAGACAAGCATGGCTTGTGTATAGGACATGCAGTTGCAAGTGGAGAAACATAATCGACTAGAATGAGCGGCATTAACAATGGGGCAATGACAATATTTAAACAATGCTAAGAAACTATATTAAATGTAGCCTCGTTTTTGAAAAATAATGTGAACATATTTTTTAACGAGGGTTTGAAATAGTAGAGGTTATATCAACCCTCGGGTGCCGGTCCTGTTGAAAAACGTCCCATTTGTAAGCATGTCGGGCTCGAATGCAAGGCCGCTGGATTCGAACCCGTGACCTTTACCTTACAGTGATGAGCGTCGTGTCAACGCCCAAACCGTTGCGGCCACCGAGCCCCCTGTACTACAAAATGTTACAATACACTATTGCTCACCTTTTTTCTATCCCCATCTTACTTCATTCTCTCTACGCTCTCTCATCTCACTGCTTTTATCCTCTCTTTTTCTCTCTACCAAACGTCGCCCAACATACTCTCTCTTACTAAGAGCATCACGTCAGAAAACAAATGTTTTGTTTATTGAAAATAATATTAACAGTTATTACTAGTCAATCATTAATATTTTCAAAAGCCCGCCATCTCTATTAATCTGACTGCCTCTTTTCAATCTTTGTATATTTTTCTATTTATTTATCTTGTCACTCCCTTTCTATTATCGCATTCTCTATCTATCACTTGGTTTCTTTCTTTTCTCATTGACTTATTTCTCTTTTCTATTTTTATGCCTGACTGTCTCTCATTCTCTCTGTTTCTGTCTTTCTCTTTAGTAATGATTATGTGAATCTTTCTGTCATTTTGTATATCGGTGCATTACTCTTTCTTTTTCTTTCAGTTTTTTTGTTAATATCTTTTTTTCTCGGACCTTTACCTTACAGTGATAAGCGCCGTGTCAACTCCTTAACCGTTAAACATAACAGACGCCCCTCATAAAGCATCATTCATAATTGTCTCGGTTTAAATCTTTCGTAAGCTGAGTTAGAATTGTAGTTAAAAGTAATAGAAAAATATTTGTACGAGATATTGTGCTGAGGTTTGCGAATCGTAGGCTTTACTCGGCTCCATATCATGATGTTTTTTTCTGTCAGACATGTGTGATGTTATGCCATTGAAAACCCGTCAAAATGCCCAGTTCATCCAGTGAATATTGCGAAATGCAGGGCACGTCTCTTTGACAAATCCAATGAGAATGGACAGGCCATTATGATGGAAGACGTTGAACTTGTACGTAACGTCATCGGTTGGTCTGTGCTAGTTGGTCAACCACATATTTGTTATAAGCGCAGGTTTTTCATTAGAACAGCCGGTTTTTCAGGAATCAAATATTCTGATGTGAGAACGACAATCAATTGAGTCATATTTCCAATGTGAAAAGGTGGACCCAACCACCGAAGATGACGAAACCCATTTGACATACAACCAAGCAAAACAGTTTACCAGTATCTGATTGTATGTTGGTCTTGCTCACTGGACAATTGGGTTGTCCCTCTGCAAAAATGGCGATACAAAAAAATCTGCCTAGTCCCTTTTCATATATTTATTTTTGAACTAGTAATATTACATTTTTTAACCCTGCCAAAGCACGTTCAAATACCGAAGATAAAAAACAGACAAAAACCAGGAAACGTAGGAAAACAGGTTCTATTATTCCTTCCATCTCCTGGTGCTTAGGAACAACAGCCCATTCACTTCTGCTATCTTGCCAACTGTATGGATGACAAACACGACTCGCAAGAATAGCACAATTACACTGAAGACAAACACTTTGAGCCCTGAAGATGACCTCAATAAAGATCGAAACGTCGGCACTATAAAGAAAATGTTTCTCTGAAACCTACATCACACCAAACCGCATCACACGATTTCTGAATAATTATCGATTAACGGTCACTAATCACCACATGTGTATGAATGATCCTCGTCTGACAAAACACCACGAAGACACAACCACACTAAATGCCTCCAAAAACGTCCTCAAGATTAAACCAGGGTAATAGGTTGTGCAAGGAGATTACTGTTAGCATAGAAACGGTTGTAGGTGGGTGGGTATGACAATTTGTATTTTTTTGTAAAAGAGAGATCTACAAATAGAATAAGTGGAACAATCTTTTTAAGCGAGTGAGATTAAGCTTGTTTACATCGCTAGGTTACTTAATTTGAAAAAAAAGTTGACGACAGAAAATAACAAACTGACACACATTTTTTTACCTGCATTCTTTTACACATCTATTGTTTTAGAGACTTACGGAAAAACGCACAGTACAGCACTAAGGAAAACCTGCACCCATTTCGGTTTGTACAAACGCAGAATTAGTCTTAAGCTCTGACCACACTGAGGCAAAAAACAGCCACCCTCGTTTTTTTATTTATTTATTTTTATTTACTTTAAAAACCTGTGAATACTTGCAATCGTTATCATTTTTATTTTAAGTTCTTTACTGGATATTTTTGAAGAAAAATATAACGTTTAGATAAATAAAAAATTAAACCGACAAGGTCATTTCGGCCGGATTTGAACCATACGGTTTTTAGTGATAATACACTCGAAAATTTGTTAAAGTAATCATCACTTTTAATAGGCTCTCACTTTGCCGAAAAATATTAAAGTAGAAATTAAAAAAAATACAGAAACTAGGAAGATTCGTTGTAAAACGTTTAATAGGTCGTAAATAGGCCTACGTTATTATAATTGCAATTGTCCGTTTTATAATATTTTTATTTCACCGTTTACTTGCTCAAATCAACTATTTAATATGTCATGTTACAGCATTGTTTACGTAGATCGCAATAAAAATGTAGTAAAAGCTATCAAAAATTTAACAATAACAAAAAATTTCTAAAAGCCAAATATTTTCCAAGTATAGCTCATACATTTGTTACTTTTTTCCGTTTTAGCGCCAGTAGAAACAGCTATATAATTTTTTTTTCTTAAATTTAAGCATATTGTTTTTCACCGCTAAAATTTTCTCGCCTGACATTTATAGTACAAGATATAAGAAATTTGTTCTCCAAAGTTAGCGGATCGATTTTCATGGTTGTTAATTTTTTTACAATAATTGTCAAGTGGATTTATAACTGTACCAAACAGTAAAATCGGACTATTATTTTCCTTTTGGTTGATTCGACTATCAATAGTTCAGAAAATCTTATAGCTCAATGAGAAAATATCTCATTTATAATCCCGATGCCTGATCAAACTGTATCTACTGTACTACTTTTTGAGAATAATCTGATATGGATTTCTGTACGTGATTTCATCCCGGCAGTATCCTAAAACAGAACCGGATCGTTCTGTCCAAGCCCAATTTCCTTTTATGCTTCACCATCTCGTCGGGACATACTGTAGAATCGTCTTGTGGATTTTCACGAGGGCTCATATACGGTCGTAATGGGAAATCAAATGTGCTTGTGAGGCAGACGGATGCGAAACGCCCCCAATAGCTCCAGGCCAAGATCAATCGGACTAATGGAAAAGTCCGGTTACTTCGCGCCCCTAACAATAAAAATAAGGGCTGGTAGCACTTCGCCCCCCCCAGGCCACGCCAAGGGCCCGAAACACCGCCGAGTTTGTTGTTAGAAACGCCGTTGAGCATCGTACTAAGCTCAAAGCGCAAGTTTTAATCACCTAAGTCACCAAAGAAGCCAGCCATCCCTGGTACCAGTTTTATTCCAGGGACGAAGATTATCCAAGTTTTAAACTCATTCGCTCTAGCAAACCTTATTATCCTGTTTACATAATTTAGGAGGATCAAGTCCGACCATTTTCTTTCATGTTTAATGAATTGGCACTGCCTTGGAAATGAGTTTTCTTACATTCATATGGTTCTAACATGAAACTTATATTTACTGAATTAGATTAAAAACTTTGCATCGTTTCATGCTGCACCAACATTACTGCATCATTAATTTTCTTTAATCGATAAGTTTTCGCAATATTCCCGATTGCTGTGTACACATCTGTGTACATTTGTGTCTTCTTCAAAACATATACTGTTCGAAATCGTCGATTATTTGTCGCATTTTGCTGCTAAACGTGGTATCACTCACCAATCTGCCTTAGTGGCAAATAGATTTTATTTTATTTTTTTGTAATTTTCTATAAATATTCGTCTCGCTTTTCTCCATTTAATAATGTTTTCAAAAGAACACTTACGTGAACTAGAAGATGTTTTTTTAAATGACTGAATCTAGCTTTGAATGCTTCGGACGTAACGAGTATTATTAACGCTAGGTCATTTTCATTTTTTTTCTGATTTTCAAAAAATTGAAATCAATAAGTATAATTAAAATTGATTAAAACCCGTAATAATAATTAAAAGTAATGCTAATGTTTACAAACTATTGTAAATAATAATTAATTAAAAATTGCAAATATGTATTGAATATGAGTTATATTATTTTACCTTAAAAAAAAATTTAAAAAATTATATTTCAAAAATCAAATTAATAGATTAAATAATAGATTAAAACGGATCGAGAGCCACTATTTATGACTGTCCACGTTCTTTTTCATATCTATCTACCAACTTCTTTTTGGCTTTGGTGCTTGATTTCCGTGCTTTGTTTGTCCATTATCTTCTCAAGATGTTGGGTTCCTGGGTTCCGGTCAATATAATAAATATACTTGAAGAACTTTATAAATATTCAATATAATAAATAGTTTATGAGAAAAAAACTAAGTTAAAATAATTAACGATTTCGTGGTGGTTCGTGGTGACGCGCCTGGCGGGAACTTTGTACTATATGTGAGTTAGTATTGTATTGAAATTGATTGGAATATCTTCAGAGTATACTGGAATAGAGGATGGATCCTAGGACGCTGCCTTGTGGCACACCCGCATCGACTGACTATGCGTGAAGAATGTTAAGATTCGCATATAAAAGTACCTATGGTAGTAATAGGATTGTAGTATGAGGTAATAATTGAAAAGAAATTTTGGTGCACTGCAAGCCTTCGTGCCACCACTCGATCGAAACCTCAAAAAAATCACGTGAGCATGCAGCGATGTCATACGCGGAATTGTAAAATGGTAGAGCGTTGTCGCCTGAGCCCGTATATGTCGCTTGTCATGACATTGGAAATTTCAAAGATAGGACTTAAGTGTTTCACTTCATTTATAGCCACGTTATAACCGCTTAGGGTAAACGGTATTCGGATTAAGTCATATTGAATAATTTAAAGCCACTCCATTTAACCTATTTTAAAAGTCTGTAGTGAATCGAAGAAATAAGAAATCGGTTGAAAAAACAAAGTTAATTGAATGCAAATATGACGCTTATTTAATTGAACCAAACTTGCTAAGTAACTTGTAAATAATCCTAAAAAGGATGAAAAAAATATGAAAGTGAAAATACTATTCATTACCTTGAATTTAGATTTACTTTTAAATATTTCATGTTAATTTATTTTCCTTTTAATTATTTTAATTCTACATTGCATGCAAACAAATTCTTTAATTATCATAATTTAAACCAATGTCTCAATTAAACTTTATTGTCGACTTTTTTTACAAGTTGTTCTTGCATTGCAACCTTCCATAAGAGGCTAGACGTTCTTGATTCAACTATGATTAAAAGCCATATAAATTATAAGATAGAACGAGACTTAGAAAATATAAACAACAGATTTCCTATAGATTAATTCATGATTTTCATTAATTAATCAGAAAAATGTATTATTAATCATTCGGCTGTATCCCGGTCCTATCCATGCTCTATTTCTCTCCCCGAAGTCTTCCTTGGCTCCTTAATTCATGATGCCATTAACACCCCATCGTCCTCATTACGTTATCCGGTCCATCCGATTCAAATCCCCTTTCCACTCCTCCAATACTCGCTCATTTCCCTATGACCTAATCATTTCCCGGCATAAAATATGCACCTTTAAACGGTCTATCCTTGTCCGAGCTCCAAAATTCTTGAACTCTCTCCCCAAAGTCCGCTGTTATTGCATTGATCACGAGGACAAGGTTTATTTCTGTGTCAAAACGTTCAAAATTTTTCTTTTACCTTTATATTATGTATAAGCGGGCTCTTTTGTCCCAGAATAAATTATTTCTTCTTCCCTACGCTTTTCCTTCTTGTCGCTCGTAATTTTCGGTGTCAACCAACCGGAATCAATTTTTAATCTGATGGGCGAGGGGCTTGGTCATTGTGTACCACGTGGATTTATAAGAGCGTAGGTCGAATCATTAGGCTGACCTGGAAATTTCTCCAAGGCGTGAAAATCCGTGCTGAATAAAATGCTTAGGCAGTCGTAAAAAATAATTCTCCCCAATATTACGCGTAAAGAAAAAGAATGAAATATAAATAATACTTAGTACAGATGATAGATGTAAACAGTATTTTGAAAATTATATGTTGTAGACGTCAATTTGGTCTTTGTCATAATATATATTACACTTATATAATACCGATAATAAATAATACAAATGTTCCTAAGAGCAAGTGATAAGAAAGATTTTTGTTTCTCTCCTTTTGTCTGTGCGTCGGTCGTGACTTCTTTTAAATGTTATGTTATTTTTGTTTTGCTTGTCCTTCTATATTTCTCTTTTTCTTTCATTCCCTTTCCCTTTCTCTCCCTACCTATCTACCTTACTCTTACTTTCTATCTATTTTTTCTATATTTCTCTCTTTCTATCTATCTATTTCTCATCTTATACCCCACTCTTTCACTCACTCTATACCTGACCAGTCTATACGTATCTGTATCACTTTTTTTTTCAGACCGTCATTCAGTACATTGTTTTATCTGTAGTATTAGGATTATTTACTGACTGCTTACAGTTTAGCTCTTTATTTATGGGCATTAGTGCAAGGGCATCTCTTCTTTTTTTCCTTTCTCCAAATTTACATTCTTTTGAACCGTTATTGGTACTTGAACTGGGCTAAACGTTTTCGCGGGATTTGGTTGTTTTGTTTGGTTTTAATTCGTTGTTACTTTCTGTATAGCAATGTTGAACTTCTCTCAGTTATCATATGAAACTCAAGGAAACAATAACCGGAACATGTTCGATGAGCGTAATCCTTTCGTTAACTGTCTCATAAATAAATACCGAAGGAGATTCATGATTCGGCCTCGTGCGAAATGTTTGCATGTAGGATACAAGCAATCTGGTTACGACCTCCGGTATGTGACCCGCGTGCGTAACGTCGTACAAAGCCGACAACTTGGGGCCGGTAACATATTACAAAGGGGTCGGTAGCCAAGATGGCCGAAATCAAACAATCCACCGTACATACCTAGGATTTAATTGCCGCCGCCCCATTATGCGTAGGGCGGTAAATCAGCATCCCGGCCGGGGCGTGGATCGGGGATGGAGAGTGTCGAGACTGAGGATCATTAACTTTGGTATGTCATAACTCCGGGATGACCGCTCCCGGCACGATTTACTGTGCTTGCATGTAAACGCTTTTGCAGGGATGGTTTCGACCATTTAAAGGGGGAATAAATGCGGAATTTAAATGCAACTCGGCACCTCTGATTGCCTCGACCGTACACCGACTCGTCGTTAGCTGGAGCAATTGCAAATTAGGAAATTTACTAACACAAGTAAAACTGAAATGGCGTTTGCTTGCAAATTGTTTGATTCAGTTGAAGTACATAGCTACTTTCATTTGGTTTAAACGCAGGCGTTACGCGTAAGCTTTATTAAGAAATACTGTATTTTCGGTAAATACAAACAATGTCTTAGTATCAATATTGCTTGAAATCACCAACTTATATATTGTTACATCTTCAAAATTAGAACACACAGTCATTACTTTTTTCGAACTTACTCATCAACAGTATAAAAAGAATGTTGCCGATATTTCTACCTAAATATGTAAATCTATCGTCTCCCTCAGGTGCCTAATGTAGCTTATTCTATTTTTATTTAGAAATCGTGAGATGCGGTGTGATGTAGGTTTCAGAAAAACATTTTCTTTATCGTGCCAACGTTTCGATCTTCATTGAGACCATCTTCAGAGCTCTGTGTCCTTGTGCCGTTCTTGCGTGTCGTTTTGGGAGTGTCCTTGGCTGTGTTAGTGTGGCATTTGTGAAGTTGAAATTGTTTTTGATGTGAGTAGAAAATAACTTGTGTTGTCTGCATTTCAGCTAATTGTTCTCTGATTGATGGCCGATGCGAGTTTCTTCACATTGTTGTAGATGTCTTTCAGAATACTTTTAGCCTCCTGTCCGTATGCACTTGAAATTTGTTCATAGAATCCCATATTCTTCGTTCCTCTCGTGTCGAAATGTGTAGAGATAATTCGATAATTATTCATATATCGTGAGATGGGATCTGGTGTGATGTAGATTTGAGAAAAACATTTTCTTTATCGTGCCAACGTTTTGATCTTTATTGAGGTCATCTTCAGGGCTCAGTGGGTTTGTCTTCGGTGGACTTGTGCCATACTGCACCTGACCGCATCTCACGATATCTGAATGATTATCGATTAACAGTCACTAATCTTTACACGTATCTTATTGTATTTACAGAGTTATAGAAAAAACTATCGATACGATGAAGCAATGGAAACAATTCTCTACCCTGATTTAATAAAAACAGTTGTATCGTTACCTACTATTTTCTTTTTCTTTTACAACAGCAGAGGTCATATCATCCGACCGGGTGCCGATGTTTTTGAAAAAAAGCCCATTTGCAAATCGGATGCTGGGCCGCTGGATTCGAATCCGGGACCTTCACCTAACAGTGAGGGCCATGTCAACGCCTAAACCGTTGCGGCCACCGACGCTTCCGAACAAAACTACTTAATAACTAAAATTATAAAGTATCAGTACGTTGAAGTAATTGAAACAAATCTGTTGGTACACTAAATTCTAGAAACAGAACTTATCAATAC
This sequence comes from Cimex hemipterus, assembly GCA_039619505.1. Classification (NCBI taxonomy): domain Eukaryota; kingdom Metazoa; phylum Arthropoda; class Insecta; order Hemiptera; family Cimicidae; genus Cimex; species Cimex hemipterus. Next base: position 13,179,866 of record CM077105.1, read on the forward strand.
ACAGAATTAATTGAAATATAACTATCGATGCACTGATTTATGGAAACAAAAATATTATCTTCTTGCGCATCTAAACAGAACTATCTATACCCTGATGTAATCAAAACAGTTGTATCGTTACAATTTAATAATCGAAACGAAACTATCGATATTCTGAATATAGATGGAAGTTTATCTATCTCCTGGTGTAATTGCTTTATAACTATTGATGAATTATAAAAAAAAAAATTAACGATATCCTAAAGTAATCGAAACAGAGCCTAAACCTCAAAATTAAATCTCCCAAGATGAGTCAGAAAAGACTACTCCTACCTTCGTAATTCCTTGTTTTGCAACACTTCAAACCGACAATTTCAACTTCATCAAATAACCATCTTGTAACGTTCCATCACTCAGCTGAATGCAGTATTCGCAGTTTTCTGTTCAATTTTTAATAAACGTGTGAATAGGACCAAAATGAACCACGAAGTGTAATTGTAAATATCCTATTATAGACTTAAGAAGTTTTAAGTTAAGTTAGGTTTTAAACTTAGAAAACTATAAAAGAAGTACACTAAAACGTCCATAGTAGGTATGTAACTTGACAATTGGCTTAACGAATCTAAAGGACACGTGTGACTTCATCCAAGCCGAATCTGCGACCATTTTAGTAGTAGGAAATTATTTCTAGACTGATCTTACTCAGATCGTATAACTTCATGAAACATAAATATCTATGAAAGAAATTTGTTAATGAGAATGCGAGTGTTTTATTTCTGCGCAATAAGAAGCCGCTTATAATAGCGTTGCACTTGTTGATTCATTGGTTCAATTAGGATGGAAGAAGTTTAAATAGAATTTGTTTGAAAGTTACAAAAGTTTTGTTTGGGGTTTTAATTTCCTTTGTTTTAATCTATCGTCGATTCGGCGTACGAACCGGCTTTATGAAGTCGAATCTTTAAAAGGTGTTCAGCGAACAATCTTCTTTTAAATATTGAACTTCCCCTTGTCAAAAAAACCGTGTTGAAAGTCGCCGTTCTGAGTGGAGGACGTTATTTACCGTGCAATTTCCTGGAGAGGGCGATGGTTCCAAGGGTGGCCTCCCTTTTATTAAACAATATCTGAGGTCCTTGGGGATGATGTAGTGTTATTGCTGTGTATCGCAACATACCGAGAGCCTTACCCCCCTCGACCAAAACACCGGCCCATATCCCGACAAACATTGTTCCCCATTGTCTACAACCACAATTAAATTTCGAAATTAAACCAGGCCGTCTTTGAATCCAATATATCATAAACGTTCATCTATTGGCTAGAATATTAAATTTTTGGTGTAAAATGTTTGAATTAAATTAAATTATTTGAAGTATGGAAAGTATATTTTTATAATTAACGAAATGGTAAATACGTTTAAGGAAGAGAAACTTAGGCTATTTCCTTTACTTTTTCGTACATTTAATTATTAGAATATCACACACATTCTCTGTCTGTGTGTCTCTCTCTCTCTCTTATTTATTATTTTGTTTTCTATCACTGTCTCTTTCTTTCCAAACCGTGTTTTCTTTGGCTCTCTCTCTCTCTCTCTCTCTCTCTCTCTCTCTCTCTCTCCCCCCTTCCCTATGACTCTCTCTTCTAGATTTCCCTTCTATCTTTCTTCATTTTCTCTTCTCCAGCTCTTACCGCTCTCTATCTCTCCTTCTCATACAATTTTCATCCGTTGATTCTTATTTGTTTGCGTTCCTGTGTTGTGTTGTTACGTATGGGTGTCATCTTTTTTCCCGCTTTTATTCCTAGTGCGTTTAGAGTTTATTAATGAGATTGTGAAGTTTAGTGTATATTTTGCATAACACAAGAATTGTCAGAACGGGTTGTTTAGGAGAACTAACTACTCCTGTTTTGTCAATCTAGTGGTTATATACCTGCGGTTAATTATAGTAATTAAAAACGTATGTCAGGAGTTGAAATATTTACCTTCCAAGAAGTATTATATGATATGTAAATTAAATGGGAAAGTATTTCTTAATAGTCTATATTGGTGTTAACGATATTTTAAGTGGATGTAAATAACAGGTACCTGACGTATTTCGTTTTTAAATATTTATTATGACGCAGTTTAGTTCTGTTTTACGTCGCTTTTCATTTTCTATAGCCATGGATCAGCCCAGTTACTCTCTAGCTTCTGAAATTAAAACCCGTTAACTTAGTTATAGGCCTATTTGTATTTTTTGTCGGCTGGTTTCTAACGTAAGTAGAACAGTTTGGTTTATTATACTCTTTTTGTGCGTTTGATTCTCATTTTTCTCCTAGAGGTTTAGCTCTTGTTGAATATACATGGACCGATGTAATTATAGAGTTAACAGGCGTTAACCCATGTTTAGTTTGTTAAATTAGATCCTTAAAATACAGAGGTCATTTTAAACGCTTTAATAATTACATTATTAGTATTATTATCACTGCAGTGTTTGTATATTTCAATAAAGCAAGTTAAGTGATAGTAGATGATGGATGGATCAGGAATAGGACGGGGGGGGTGTTGTTTTGCGAGGCAGTAGTTCTACCGACTGCGTCAGTTGGGTCTGAAGCTCGGACTCGTAAAGACATTCGTTTAATATTTGAACTGCGATTTGACTGGTTATATTGAGTACTAACTACCTTCAGTTACCTTCAATCAAACTTGAGTAAAAATACCTTGCAGATTTTATCTAGAGGGATGTTAAAAAATAAATAATCTTTGCGAAGAATAGTTGCCAACCTAGTGGCTATGCCATCATTTTACAATTAAACGACGATGAGTGGGTCATCCCCAAACACTGCAACCATTTGGCCTATTTAAGAAGTAGTAGGTTATTGAATGTCATTGCCACGATTCTTCTCTCCCAGTTTTCTTCGTATCCTAATTTATGCTTGCATTGAAGGGTTGCTTCCTATTTCAAGATAATAACGGTGGTAGCTTCTTCCTCCTCTTTACATAACCTACAAATGGGCTGTAGTTCAATATAACCACGTGGTTTACTTGATCTCAGATTGATAGGTGTAGTAAGTTCCCTTCAGTTTTGGTGAGGTTTTAACCGTAAACGTACCGTGTCTGGCATTTCTAGTTTTATTTGTTGGGGATCTTTTGTGACATGGAATATTCTATTTTTGATCTTGTTATCCCCAAGTTAAGTTTTGTTCTTATATATGTATGATCTTTGTAGATCCTCCTCTGGCCAGTTGGTCTTCATGTTCATTACATACAATTCCGTTGGGCCCAAGATATTTTAAGTTTGTTATTTTCAGTTTGGGCATTGCAGATTCTTTAAGGGTCGTTTGGCTGGTTAGGTGTGGCACCTGGAAACATAAAAGATAATTGTGTTTTGTGGAGATTTTTGCGTATTATATCGCATTTCCCCTTCTTACTCTTATTTTTATGTTCTATTTACTATATTTACTTTTCCATCTACATATCTATACCTATATTTGTTTGTTGCTTCCTACTGAGCCTTGCATTCAGTGCCACTTTTCAATCTCTTTCTCTCTCTCTCTCTCTCTCTCTCTCTCTCTCTCTCTCTCTCTCTCTTCCCTCCCTCCTCCCCACTCCCCTCTCCCCTCTGCCACTTCCCTTTTCTCTCCTACGACTCTCTTCTATCTTTTCCTTATATCTCTGTTTTCATTTTCTCTTCTATATTTGCTTTATCCAGCACTCACCGCTCTCTCACCCCCCCCCTCTCTCTCTCTCTCGTGCAAGAAATTCTTGAGTTTTATTATTTAGTATGCAGTGATGCTATGCATTTGACTAAATTTATTATCATATTTTGTGGACATTTTGTTCCGGCGTTGACACGATTAGGTATAGGTCCTTGGTTCGAATGCTGTGACGCTGGGCTGGGTATACTTAAAAGTGGGCCTTTTTTGACAAACACCGACACTCCAGGGGTTGATATAGTCAATTTTCTGGGAATATATCAGGATTGGCTATCCCTTTAATTATTAAATTTAAGTTTTATATTACTAAGTTATCAATAAAGCAACACTTGTAGGAAAAGGATATTATATAGCACATCGGTCTGGGCTATATGAAGAAAACACGATATTGTGATACATATCAATCAGTTTTAATTAATTGGCTCATCGTTATATTGCACAATATTTCTAAAGAATGTGTATATGTATACTGTTAATTATAAATATTTTTTTTCAGGTAAGGTTTCCTTAAGAAGAAATTAAGTTTTGAGGCAGAGAGTATGTGAGTAGAAGAACTTTTTTTAATAGCATGTGGTCATTTTTTATAAAAGTAATTTATGGCGTTCTTTAATATCCATTGAGAATGCCTCGAGACGATCGTTTGTTATGTCCGAACATTATCAAGATATTAAAGAGAAGAGCGGACATAAAGTTTCGCGTCTATTTCACTCGTCACACCCCTCTCGGTATATCTCCGTGCACCAGGTGTTTCGAAACTTTTTCATTTAAAAACTAAAAGCCAAGGGCCTCAGGATTATATATCGGCTTCGTCTTTCACCCCTGGGGTCGTCTGCATATTTTCGCATGGTTTCGTCGCGTTTCGACATACATATTCCTTAATTAACTCGAATCGGTTAGGGACGGTTAGGAATTGGAATCGGACGTCAATTTATCTTCGGAATATGCCCCCAGCCTTTTTGACGTTCTTCCTTTATTAAAGTGAGGTGTGAAAAAGGATCTCTATTTTAAGCTCTCTTGCCCTTTTCTTTTTCAAGTCGCTTTATTACAAATTCAGATGCGACATCTTTTATTATTTTTATTAAATATTACTGTCAAACAACTCACGGTTCATTATTACGAAAATTCTGCGTTTCCTTCTTTTAAATTACACATTTTATCGTGTTTTAGAACATTACTGTGAAATGATTAACGATTCGTCGTGAAGAACGTTTAAGTGTCAATTGTATCGACCACTTTTCTACCTACGAAAAACGTGGGTCTCTGTGTGGACTTGAAAAAACAAAATCAATTGTTTGTGCAGGTTTGCACTTGTTTTAAGATCATCAGCAGAACAATCTTAAATGTGTTCGAATCGAAATAATTAACATTTTAATAGAAGTTTCAAAATTTTGTGTAGCTCGACTCAGTTCTAACATTACCAAGGACGGAAAGACTTTTATAGTGTTATGATTGAATAATAACGATATATTACAATTAATTAAGGTTTTTAGTTGAGATTAAAAAAAAAATCAATGGGACGTGTAGGATTTGAACCCGCGATTTTCGGCTTTTTACGCCGCTACTCTACTATCTGAAATATCGTGACTTCTATCCCGTGGGATATCAACTTTCTATCTAAATCCCACCTGAGTTTTCCCTCATTTTTGCCTTTTGGTTAACGGCCGCTAAACATACAATTAATACTGTACGTTAAAAGCTTACAAAACTAATATAGACACAAAAACTTACAAATGTAATATAATTTACTGTTTCATCTTCGTCTATAACAATACCTGATTGTTGATTTATGCAAGCTCATAGCGGCAGTGCATATCACTCGCATTCCCCCAAAAATTCCAGTTTGTCATTTACAGTAAATTGCCTTCACGTATCGAGAACCACCTACCGTGGTTGGGCCCTGTGAGCTGCAGACATTTCATAGATCATCCCACAACTCAATCAGTTCCTACGAGAAACATTATCCAGTGATTTTATGTGGATTTATTTCTATATTCGGCTATATAACCTAGACATTGCCCAAGAAGATAATATAGCTTTATTTTAAAATTATTATGAGTATACATAGGGCCGCCTCAATATGGGTATTTATAAATTAAACTAACATTTAAAGTTGAAACGTGTACGGACTTTATTCATACAACTTCAGCAAATACAACTGGATGCATATTATAATAAAAATGTGAATTATACTGAAATACAATATCATCAAGTTTTAACAACTGATTTAATCGATTCATTTGCATGCGTAAACGGCTATCGTCACGATGTTTATTTTGATCACAATAGGGCAAAAATTGTTTTAGTTCTCCAATTCCTACTCCACTTGGTTCATTTCGTGCTTCGTGGTGTGGTGATTCAGTAGCACGTGAGTGTCACATATGAAATACATATTGTTCACTTCGCTGTGCTGTTTCTTCTTCTGTTTCATTTTGTCTTTCATCTGGAATTCTCTTGGCATTATTAATAAATCCAATCCTCAAATCAACGACCCTACGTATTTTACGTAATTAGTAATTGTTTATGTATACACATATCTGTAAACTAAAGTAGGTTTTTCTAAACTTTATCTTTGTACAGTAAATAAACGTTCACTTGGAGCATTTTTTCCAATTGTGATGTTTTGGCTTAGCGGAACGCCACGTGTCGGTAGGTCGTTTTACTTCCTACACCACAGCTGCCTATGTTAAAGAAACTTGTATCTTCCTATCTTTACATCAGCGAACCAATTCTGTAGTATTGGCGACTGTTGACTGTTTCACCTCCAAATCAGAATTTAAAAGATGCGCGAAACAGCTGGTAAACATGGACCCCCATAAATTTTTGTTTTTATTCTCTGAACCCGCCCGGCACCAATACAAACACAATGTGAACGTTTCATACGAACATTCGTTTTTATATATAGAGATTAAATATAATTTAATAATAATTTGAAACCGTCTGTTAAAACTTTAATTATGTCGATTTATAGTCGTATTTCATTAGATGGATTTGTTCTGATGGGTCCTTAAGATAAATCGAAAGTTTAGCAGCAACAATTGAATTGGTTTTTCCCATCAAAACTTATCAAACGGATTATTGAGCATGAAAATTCTGCTGTTCCTCTGTATAAGTTTGATATTTGCTCTATTATTTAACCAAATTGATCTTTTAAAGGTTTCGTTTTATATTGCAATACCTTAAATGAAGTAACATTCCTTTTATCCTTTAATGTAGATTTTTCTTGATTTATATTGTTAATGGTACTATCAGCTTTCTTGAGAGACCTGATATTTTCAGTACCAGGAGTTCGTTGTTTTGAAAATTCTTCATTTTTAAACTCCTGTAGGTATAAATCGGACATTTCTTTAATAATTTATAACAAATATCAAGGTAAATTTGCTTATCAGAATATTAAACGAATGAATGCGAAGAACGCAATAGTTGAGGGTCTAGGCCTTCCGATTTGCAATTACCACACTGACGGTCCTGCGTTCTAATCCCCTAGAAGCCCATAGTTTTTAATTGTGATTAATATAAAAAAGGATTATAAATGAGGACAATTTTGATAGCGTTCTTCCTTATAATTGGTTCAAACTTTAAAGCGTAAATAAATCTTATTCGACGGTATTTTCCGTTCATCACACGGCGGTTAACAATTTTCAAAGAATATAATACTTTCTATAGATTGCATTACTAGTTTTTCACTTTCTAATTTTATTTACCTTCAATGGAGAAAACGGTAATAAAAAGACAGAAAATATTGTTTTTCTAGAATGTAAAAATGTTTTGCGACGCGTACAAACAAGGATTTGGCTGTGGGCCATCTGTTTACCGGCCTAAATGTCAGTAAATAAACTATAAATAACTATAATCTATATCATCTCAGATAAATTTTGATTGCAAATAAACAGACGCTAAGGATGTGTCAAAATATTAGCGGCAACATTAATTTGAATTTTGAATTTTGAATCCTTCATCAACGTCTTATTTCTGCCCAGGGCTGAGAATTCCTTCTTCATAATAAAGGATAGTCAATTGTAAATCAACATTGAACAGGACTCATGTCTTAAGGTCTCAATCGTTTTATTAAAAAAATAAAATTCCGCGCTTAAATTTAAGTTCAACAACCTGCAATATAAATAATAAAATTCTTCTTAATATTACTAGTCGTCACAACATGTCTCAAACTCATAGTCGCCTAGAATACTTGTCTAACTGTTAGTAGTCTTGAGTAAACGTTGTAATTCTATTAAGAATCTATGGTCATATATAACATGTCAGGTACCAAGAAGAACTATTCTGAACTCAAACCGACTCCAGCCGGAATACCCCAAAGCAGTGTTTTTTGGCTTGTTCTATTTTACTCTTCACTACCGATGGACCAGCCACCTTGCTGCTGATTCGGCAATTATATTTTACAAGTTTCTGAAGGAAATTTAGAAAAGATATGCAAACTGAACCTGAAAAACTCAATCTCCAGAATCCATGAATGGACGACGAATTGAAGGATTAAGATAAATGAGGACAACTCGTTACAGTGGACATGAGCAATCCAAAAACTCGTTGCAGGCCAACTGAACTTAACGGTCTTGAAATCTACGTAAAAAAAGTTAATAGATCATTATTAAATAACATAAATGGGGCAAGAATTCTCTATTACTTATTGTCAGTGAACTAAACCATGTCCTAAAGCATATAGGCTTATGGGGTCCAGCTCTGTTGTCCCAGCGTAACTAATAGAACGGAAGTTTCCACCATCAAAGATAATCCACCATTTCACACCCTATTTTTTTTTTCAAAGATTAAGTCCTTGAAAAATTGAAATAAAGTTTATATTACTTTGATCCACGTTTTGTCAATCTAACATGATCGTGTACTTTTTTTTACTAAGCGTTTTATGCTTGCTTGCTATCCATTTTAAAATCTGTTTATCAACTATATGAGTTTTACGATCGACAAAGGTTCCCGATTTTTATCTTTAACTGGAAGAATTGATAGGAGTTCTAAGTATAAAAGATAAACGAGAGTTGGCTTTTGTTATTCATGGGCGGTTGGAGCGGGTTGTGGTGAACCCGCGTTAAACCTTAAATACTTGAGCGGTCTTGTTTACGTCCGAAAATAACGGAAAAAAAGTCTTCCTGTCGACGTCGGGATCCGATGAAACTTGCAGGAAGGAAAGAGATCGGAAGACAGAAAATTCATTATTGATTCCAGTGAATGAGGAATGGGCACCGGCTGGTAAAACACCTTGCCCACTTCAAATTTTCACAAACACGACTTGTTTATTGCCTCTCACTTTCACCCTTTAGAAAACACGCATTGTGCCCAGGCCGGCGTTGCCTTCTTCGAGGGTTTAAATAGGTTATTGCCTGACGGTTGGATACCATTAAACTTTAAGAAGCGTAAACAAAATTTAAATGGAACTTGGTGCCGATCTGTAAACGTTTATCTAAAATAAAGAAATCAGAATCCAGAGGTAATTATTTTATAAAAAAAGACGCAATTGCTAAAGACCCTTCGTTACTGCACTGAAATAAGATAATATTGAAAAAAGCCGTACTGACAAAACTGCACATAGGTCATACAGGAATGACCTTTTGGCTAGATAACAACCACTTATGTGCCCGTTATGTACCAATAAGATAAAATAAGCAAATTTTCATTTGCAGAAGGTTATAGGCAATATTTTGATATATCGTCGGGGCCTGTGTAGTCTTGGGGCGCCTCAGGGATGCAGGGATTTTTAAATGTATACAAAGTGACCTTTTTAGATGGCCCAACTGAATTTTTCTTTAACCAATGACGTTATAAAAAATACGTGTTTAATATTTTTTAAGTCTATTCTCAAATTTTTACCTTGTTTTTGCAGAAAAATTATACAGGGTACCTTTGACCCAATTCACCTTCAAAATTTCAAATACGACTCGACACCCATTATTTTAAACGGGTTTTTCGCTTAAAACAACAGTGCAATCGGATTTCAAATTGGTACAAAAATGTCTTAGTTATGACAAAAAGTTTGGAAAAAACCAGTCGTTTGGTTTGATATTAATTTATACGTTTCATATTCGAACTCTCTGCCTTGCGTAAAGAAGCACGGTGCTCAGAGCGATGGAGTCTGTTGAGGTGGAGTGATAAGCATTTTCTTATCCTTTGTCGCAGTTCTTCAACTGAGGTTGCTGGACTATGATAGGCATAGAAACATGTCGCAAAGGAACATCATTTAATAGTGTTGGTAAAAGTCTCGCAAAAAAACGAGGAACTGAGCACCATTTAAATGATTGCATACGATGCGCAGATTTGCTCTTTTTAACCACTCTTCGCCGGTGCTCAGAATTACAGATACTGGGAGATGGATTGAGAGCATTTCTTTCCCTTGCCGCAGTTCTTCAACTGAAGTTGCTGAGTTATGATTGGCGTAGGCACTGTTTTTTAAACTGCTCCATAGAAAATAATCAAGTGGAGTTAATTGGTTGACCGAGGAGGCAAACCGATCGGGCCGTGAGGTCCTATCCACCAATCCCGGAAGTGACGATTGAAATAATTTCTCACCAGCAAAAATCCATCAACCTGGAGAATAATCCTTTGTCCTTGTTGCAGTGGGACATCATCTAATTATGTTCGTAAAACCTCCCATCGAAAAATTCTCAGATTTACCCACGTTCGAAAATGCCAACTGTTTAATATCCCATTAGAGGTGGACGTGGATTCATGAGTCCAAAGAACGACTTTTTTCAGCCGCCCAAATCGACATTTGTACAGGTTATGGCAAATAGATTGAAAAAGTGCATTTCTTCACTAAAGTAAACATTAATTGCATTTATTGTTTACATTTTGAGATAGTTTGTCAAACTCGCAAATTTTAATGCTTGGCAGTAAAAACATTTTAAATTAGTAGATATTTGTTACATTTAGTATCGGTTCAAAGTATTGACGAACCTCAGTTAAATTAGTTAAACGATGTATGCGGAGGGTGATGGTGGAATATCAAGTACTCCAATATCCTTATCGAAAGAATGATATGAAAATAGTGAAAATGTATTTAAAAGTGAGTCGGCTCGGATTTAGAAACTAATTCCTTTGGGGTTGAAATGTCCTAGATGTTTACAGTCCGAAAAGAACTCGAGTGATGTGGCCCAAAACTGCCAGGACCCTTGGTGGATGATTCTCGTTTCCTGCGTGTATTGTAAATATCAAAAGTCGGATTTGCACGCGGTTTTTGTTTGTACATGCTTGTAAAAGATCTTATATCAATCTGTTAATTATTTATAATCGTGAGATGCGGTCTGGTGTGATGTAGGATTCAGAAAAACATTTTCTTTATCGTGCCGACGTTTCGATCTTTTTTGAGATCATCTTCAGGGCCGTGTGGTGTCTGCATTTCAGCAAAAAAGTTCTCTGATTGATAGCCGATGCGAGTTTCTTCTCATTGTTGCCGATGTCCTTCAGAATACTTTTAGTATCTGTAATCAGTATCTTTATTTGTTTGGGACTATTCCTAACCAAAATACTGCTACTACTACTTTTACTAGTACTACTACAAAAACCTTTGCAATAAAAAATTGGGACTTAAGTCGGGGTTATTACTTGTTACTGCAAGTTATCATTACTTTCTACGTTGCTCATATCTATTTGTTGGTAGACCTTTCACTGGAGATCTACCTTGTTACTGAAATCTGGGCACACTGGACTTACAGCTTCTCCCTCTATTGTCACACTTGATGAAGGACTCTAATTCAATCAATATTATAGAAAATGTAAACGCATTCTTACAGAGAGAAACAGCAGCCTATTATAAACCTAATCTAACGAGGTGCTACCCTTGCATTTTTTTTCCAATGAGAAATGCATTAACTTGGTATTAGTATACAAAGGAAAATAAACATTGTCTGAAAAACTATTTTGAAGGAGGATTAGCTGTGTCAAACTGTCTTAATTGATTTAGGACTTATTTCTTTTTTTCCTCATTTACATAAAAATCGGTTGGGTAGGCGGTTCTATCATCAGCAATCTTTTCATAGAATTCTTGTCCCTTATCTGAGTTCTAAAGCCCGGCTTTCAAGTTCCCTTTATCAGACCTTTTCCGGCTCCCAAAGATAGAAAATAGTTATAAGGAAAAACGTAAATAAATAATTCTTTCTTTTTATTATGCGTGTAGACCAATGTGATCAGTAGTGGAATTTGATATCATTATACCTTTATTATCATAATTATTCAGAAATCGTGAGATGCGGTCAGGAGTGATGTAGGTTTCAGAAAAACATTTTCTTCAACTTGCCAACGTGTCGATTTTTATTGAGATCATCTTCAGGGCCTGGGATTTACAAACAATGTTTACATTTAACAATTACATTTTGGATGGGGAAAAGTGAATTTGTACAATACAAAATATATAGATTTTTTAATATTCAATCAAAGTATTTTAAAATGTATGTCTTTTGCGTAATTGTGCCATTCTTGTGCTTGTCTTGTTGAGAGTGCCAGTGAGATTTTGTTGTTTTATGTTTATATATTTTGGATTTTGAAGGGGTGGGGAAGGAAGCCGGCATAGAAAAGTCATTTTTGTTTAAGCCGTCGGCTTATTTGAGGTGAAAAGAGCCAGCGAAGGGGAAAACGTTGGTAATGGCTCAGCTAGATTATCCTTGCAGGATTAATACTAGGAATGCTTTCATTGAATATAAAAAATATTTATAGCATTGAATAAATTCACTTTTTTCCACGTCCTACATGTATTGGTTAAATGTGACCAATGTGTGTAAATCTCAGGCCAGATGAGATCATCTTCAGGGCTCAATAAAAGATCGAAACGTTGGCACAATAAAGAAAATGTTTTTCTGATACCTACATCACACCAGACAGTATTTCACGATATCTGAATAATTACTCTTTAAAAAACCTCTATCAACTTTGTTTTCCTTGTTGTGATTGTTTTCTTTTAGACTTATTCACCACTTTGGGAAAATAGGCCCATCTTTCTATGAATTTATATTTACGATATATTGACGATTTAAATGGAACAGAAAAATCAAAATTTTAAATTGGCTTAAAAAGCATCCCCCAAAAGTCTTATCATTTTTCGCACTATCAAAACTTCAAACTTCGTTCTACGTTGTAAATTTTTATTACATTAATCTGTTTCCGACCGAAAAACATCCAACAATTTCTTCCGTAGGACAAAAGGCATTGGTATTTCAACGATTTTCAAATTCGTGATTCTTTTTTGTGCAATTCATTAAGTTGGTATAACAATATACGGGCAATTATGTCCAAATTGTATGATTATTTATCCAAATTACAGTTTACCAATGATCTTATGAAAAATTGGGCTTAATTCGGTTATTTAAATATATGTTTTGTTTTTTTTAATTTACATATACACTTATGTAGTGTTTTCACTATGTAGTGTTTTCAGTGTTGTTTCTGTTATAATTTTAATTTTTATTTTCTGAGATATTATATCTTCCATTTATTTTTAGTATTGTTGTCTTATGTTATCGATTTTTAAATTCATTTATTCTCACTTTCAGTTTGATTTAATTTTTGTAATCTATTTTAGTTTCTTGTAACTGACATGTAATTGGTTATTGTAAATTTTTCATTTAGTTATTTTTAGGGGAATGATGTTCCCAGAACATATTAAACAAACACAAAACAAACATTGTGGAAAAGAGCTGAAGAAACGAACCAGTTGCATAAAACATAAAAACAGTTTATTCGGTTTTGATCGTTTGGACTTAAGAGTGTTCGTGAAGCATGATCATTAGCAGGCTCCCTTTCTTCATATCCTTTATCATCGCTTTCCTCCGCCGGGGCTTATAACTCTCATCCCATTAGGTCTACGCCATTTTCAAAATTGACAGACCCATCAAAGTTTATGGGAGTTTCTTAATTTAGAAAAGAAAAGCAATCTCTATCCGTAAGTATATGTTGTCGAAACAGTACTTCGTAACACATTTTGCCTCGTTCAACTTTCGCTCACATTTTGCCAAGATTTGTCAGCGATTTTCACTGCGCTTTATAATCGTATTAAACATCGCCAGGCGAAGTCACGCTTTCCCCGCTAAGCTCCTTATTTTTCAACTTGTCGAACCAGGTTATATCTTCCAGAAAAGCCTATAATTTTAACTTACGAAGCGGATTTATTAATGAAAATGTCTGCGAAGGAACGGATTGTTTTCTTTCAAATTTGAAATTCTTTTAAATCCCTTAATTTTCATTTTTTTTAAAAGTTCTGAAAGAACAACAATACGCATCTCATATCACATGATCCATGTCGCTAGTGAATTTAACTCATTCCATGTTGTAAAGAATGTATATTATTTAATTATAATTAAATATATTAAATAAAAAATCTTTTATATATAAAATTAGTTAGCTACTACTAACTAGATCCTGTTAGAAAACGATGAACGTCTTCAACTTAAAATAACAAACCCTTTGGACACGTTGGATATCCTGACGTCTAATTAATCTTTGAGGTTTTTGATCTTTGTATATACTAAAAGGCTTTGGAAATAATTTGCAATTCCAGGCAATCAATTTTACATTTCAACATCTTAAAAATTCACCAAGCGTGTTCGTTTCTATTTCTATCATGCACTCAGAAAAAATATATTCCAATTTTAAATGCTTGAAAGTAAAACAATTCTAAATAGGATGTAGGTTTTTTTAACTTCCTCTCGGTTCTTCTTAACGGCCAAGTATGCGTTTTATTGCACCTCTAGGCAATTTTACAAACGGAAAAGAGGGACTGGGGATCCTGAAAGAACTAGAGGGAGGCATGCTGGCCGGTCGTCCCCACTCGCGCCAGGCCAACTCGCACTCGTCCCGAGCAAATTCAGTCTGCTTCAACCAACGGGAGCGCCTGCGCCGAGCGAGTTCAGTGATTCCAAGGTGTGTTTGTGTTTGTGTTTGTGTTTATCGACTTCTCCGATTTGGATTAATCTACGAGCGACACTTTACAAATCCGGATTCCTTTTTCTAAAAATATTCCTTTCCGCTGCTAGAACCGAGAAAGACGCCTTTCTTGCAATGCTGTGATTTTTTTTCACGACCTGAATTCTACGCAGTCTTCGTTCAAACTTTGCAATATATTGATTTGGCTAAAATTCTTTGGCCTGGCGTAAGTCTTTTGTTCGTACTTTCCTGTTTCTGTTTTGAAATTCTGAATCAGATTTTTTAAGTTAGCCAACTGATTGCAATCTTCCTACTCTCTAACCAGTCAAAATAGGTGAATCATTGCTGGCATATTTCAATTTTTACCCATGGTTTTTTTTCTGGTGAGCTCTGTGGTTCAATATTGCATCTAAAAAAATTTATCGACATATAAAGATTTTTCTGTAATCTTATTTACTATTCTTTCGAATAAATATATGTATATGTTTACGCGCGTATGTTAGTGTATGTGTGTGTGTGTGTGTGTGTGTGTGTGTGTGTGTGTGTGTGTGAGAGAGAGAGAGAGAGAGAGAGAGAGAGAGAGAGAGAGAGAGAGAGAGAGAGTGAGAGAGAATAAACACCCTGAAAAATCCAAACTAGTAGATCTTTCTAGTAGATTAAATTTTCTGAATGAACGAATCACCTCAACATTTAACTCTATACCCGTGTAAAATAGAGATTTACGAAATTTTTCCCTACAGTTACATATTTGGAATTGGCCTTTCTTGATTTTCTTAAATTTCTGCAAACTTGGACTATGACCTCTATTTTCAGTTATGACCACCTTTTGTTGTTTGAGCTGGACGGATGCAAAATCAAACCAAACTGTCAGTCAAATTGGTTTCCTTATTCAAAGTAAGCCTACTTATTGGATTTTTATAAAAAGCTGTAGTTTTAAAGATATAATTCGTTGACCGAGTTGCTAACTGTCCTTCTCGTAGTCAAAAGCAATTCAAATACGTGTATTGTTGACCTCATTCACAAATTTGTATTGTTACACTTTCTAGTTTTTGCTTTATTTAAAAAAAAAACTTTCGACTTTACAGAGTATTAGCGAACAATAATGTTATTTTTGTATTTTCTTTGCATTAAAAAAAAATTGATATATGGGTCAAGTTTAATGGCTTGGTTACCTTCACTCTAATATTATATCACAAATTTATTCCTGTTGGTCAATTTTTTTTTAATTTTCGTTTTTTAATAAGTTCATTTGTCAAATTCGCTGATTGTATTATAAGGTTAGTTAGGATTTATAAAACTATATGCGTTTGCCCCAGTTGATTGGATGTTTCCTGGCATGAATGTTTGAAAAAAAAAATCGATTGATATCTTGGATGAAATTTCTAGAAATGTTAAATTCTCTATTTATCAAATGCCTTAGTACTTCTTTTTAAAATATAAAAAAAATCTATATCTAGATGATACATTTCAAAAAGTACTGTTATCTTCTAGTTTAGGTGCCTTAAAGTTCTCTAATCTATTGAAATGATAGATTTTTGTATGTATATAATTTACCGCAATTTATAACTTTTTCTCTGATTTTCGACATTGTTCTTCCATGTAAATATCTCTTGTAGTTTTATGCTTTATTCACTTCACTACCTAACTTTCTATCTTTTTATTTACTTTTAATTTCATAGAGGGAACTTCCTTTATTTATTTCTTGTAAATTGATCTTAAGGGACCCCAGTCCCAGAATAAAGTTATTTTTTTTTATTAAATTTCAGTAAATCAAAACCCAAGTAAAAACACTAAAAATTATTTTTATATTTAACTCTAAACATAGTTGAAATTGATTATTGAAAAGAAAAGTAGATTTATACTACTGTCTGTCTTGTTATTGCAAAACCGAGGTTACCTCATCATAATGATGTCATCAGAAATTTGAATATTCCAAGTTATTGATTTGTTCGGCCTTAAAAATTTTTTCTTCACAAGTCCTTAACGTGGAAGGCTTTTTAGAACAAAAGAATCCGTCGTGTTTGTTCAGGTTGGGCATCCGTTTATTATTCATAAATACATTTATCAGTATTCATTTGCTAACTTCATTAATCTAAAATGTGCAGATACGCAAAAATAATTAACAACGCGGTGAATCATCAAATGCCGTTGTTGATTTTGTCTCTCAACTTTTCTTTATAATTCTTCATTTTTTTAAACACATTCTTCAGTCCGTTTTGATTCTGCGTTATCTTCCCGTGCAAAAATTGTCGGGTATTTTGGGAAATTGATATTTTCATCGTTCCATTTTCAAATTGATGACTGCGGGTCTTATCTTATATAAGCAGTCAACGTCGATTTGAATCCCACGTGAAAAAAATAAACCTGCAATATCACCCTCCATTGCAGAGGAGATAATTCGGGTTTCTCCCTTTGTAGATATCTTTTACTCTGGGATAAATTTTTTTATATAGATGCGAAGTCTAGCTCATTTAATATCATTTCAAAACTTAACGTCAGCATTTTATTATGATTAGAATAGCTGAACTCGTTTTAATTTCCCTCTACTAAAATACCAGTATAACGGCATTAAAAAAAAAAAAAAAAAAAAAAAAAAAAATGAGAATACAAAAATGAAATAAAATCTACTAAATTCGAATAAAGATAAAATAGAGATTAAAGAATACCATAATTGCATATGATGCCACTAAGAAAGGTCAAATTATAAATAGTCGTAAATTTTTTGAAATCATAATAGGAATTAAATATTTAAAGAATTAGATAATTTGGATATATTTTTTAATTAAATTTATTTATTTAAACTGGTCTGATTAGACCAACAATTAATTATACAATAATATTATAAGAATAAATGAATGTTTACATTCTTATGAATTGGTACAAAAAAGTTTACATTTCACTAATCCCTGTTCAGTTTTAACTACATAAGCTCATATGGCCGTTATTTTTCATCTTCTGACCATTTTTCGGTTATGTAAGAGTTTGGTCCCTTCCACATTCTCGTGCTGGCTGACGCCAATCTGGTGTTTGGCGGAAAACCTTTGTATTTCCGCCGTGACTTCAGGTATCTTAAGATCCCTGTGTAAGTCCTTATTCCTTATTTACCAAAGTGCATTGACCATGCTACGTGAGATATTATTTTGGAGCGTTTGTATGATTTGATACGGCAGAGTTTGATACAACCCCACAGTTAAATACCATATGTCTATACAGGCTTTATGACTTGTTTTTATATTAATATTTCATTTTGTACAGCAAGGTTGGAGCCTCGTCCCACCAACCGGTATAGTTGTCTGTACCTTAAACCTATTTCTGTAACGTTTTTTCTTCACGTGTTCTTTCCATCTCATCATGGCATCTAAAGTCATTTCCAGATATTTAGATGTATTGCTGTATGGCGGCATAGTCGTTCCATCGGTTGTGAGCGGCGGAACATTGCCCACCTTTTTGTTTGTAAAGATTTGATGAACTGAAGTATGCTGATTTAGTTTGATTTTGGTCGAATGGGTGATAGTCGTTCCTAGTGATATCACCGCAGTGTCATCTGGAAACGTTGCAATGTTTACTCCATCTATTTTCGGAAAATCACTGGTGTATAACAAGTAAAGCAGTGGACCTAATTTGTTACCTTGCTGCACTCCTGCATTTATTGTTTTTAATTTTGAATATTGATCTTCCTGTTTGACGCTAAACAGTCTGTCAGTTAGGTATGAACTGATAATATTGACGTAATGTTTTTGTAGCATACTTTGTAGTTGCTTGATGAGTACTTCATGCCAGACCTTGTCAAAAGCTTGTGAGTTATAAAGCTATCAAGGAAGATAACAGATTTTTCTATTACGTTCGTTACTTGGTGAATTTGGTCTATTGTTGAATAGATTAATTCATTCTTCGGATATGAAAATATCAGTCGCTACTTTTTTTCTTGTTTGATATTCATTGTTTGATTGAGCAAAAAGGTTATTTTTAAACACATACATACAAGACCATTTTAAAAATAATTGTTTAAACTTTAGAACGTTTGTTGTTGATTTGTATTAAATCTAAAAGGTTTAGAAAGAAAAATCTTCAAAAGAGAATTTTGAGTTTTGATTGATAGATTTAAACAATAATTCCATTGCAAATTATAGACTGAACCAAACCAAACTAAACTGATTTTAACAATTATTTAGAAATCGTGAGATGGGGTCTGGTGTGGACGCAAGTTTCAGAAAAACATTTTCTTTATCGTGCGAACGTTTCGATCTTTATTGACATCATCTTCAGGGCCTCTGATTTACAAACATTGCTTACATTTAACAAACAAATGTAAGTTGTGTAAAAAGTTAGTTTATACAATGCAAAATACATTTTTTATAATAACATAAAAAGTAGAAACATAAAACAGCGAAATCTCACTGGCACTCTCAATACGGCACGCAAGAATGGCACAATTACACAGAAGACAAACACTTTGAGTGAATAGAAATACTTTGAATGAATATATAAAAAAATAGCCCAGGCCCTGAAGATGATGTCAATAAAGATCGAAACGTTGGCACGGTAAATAAAATGTATTTCTGAAACCTACATTACACCAGATCGCATCTCACGATTTCTGAATATTATCGATTAACGGTCGCTAATCACCATACATGATTGTAACAATTTTAAATTTTGGATCTTAAGACACTCTTAATACAATCAATGTGTAACTTAAAATTTAACCTGGAGTCTAATATAAATACTAAATATTTATTATTATGTGTAATTTGTATGGGGTAACAGTTACAGTTAACTAGATCGTTTACAATAAAGAAAAAGTAGGGACTTCGTTTTTCTGATAGGGTGGTTTATAATAATTCCACATTTTTACCTACGTCATTAGTCATGCAAGTTGACAATTTTAATTGTAGTTTTAAAAGTTTTCTTTAAAAACCCGAATTTTTCTCATCATGATCTAGACTTATTACTAAGTACTCGATTAAGCACGAGACCGGTTTTTCCGTTGCAGTTCCATATTTAAACGATATTTTTATAGACAATGAAATCACACGTACTAAATTCATAATGCTATTTAAAGCAGTTTGGTGTTTGATCGAGCGTGAAGTTGGGGGTTCAGATAGTGTTGTAAGAGGGAGTTGACCTCTGGAACTCCGTTTCTGAGAGAAAGAAGTCCCTTTAACATCGGATTCGTAACATCATCATCGCCCTCTTAGATCACAATGGATTTTTGAAACTATTTAACAAATCCGGGTCGCTTAAGTAGCTACGTATACATCAACATTATACAGTAGCTTTCAGATTTTGGTTGTGCTCAGGAGCAAATACGCTTTGTGCGGATTTTTCTGTGGTGATAATACCAAATTAAATTATTCTCAACTACTTGCTTGATTTATTCAAATTTCGTTTAATCATGACAGTGTTTTGGCATTACAATATCTCTTCGACAAATACCTGTATAAATACACAATGAATAAACAATAAAATAAGTGTGTGGTGGTCAGTTTATGATTATTCGGCAATCGAGAGATGCGGTCTGGTGTGATGTAGGTTTTATCAAAAAACATTTCCTTTATCGTGGCAACGTTTCCATCTTTATTGAGATCATCTTCAGTGCCTGGGATTTATAAACATTGTTTACATTTGTGTGATAATAAATGACCGATAATCGATAATTATTCAGAAATCGTGAGATTCGGTCAGGAATGGCACACAAGAATGACACACTTATGCAGAAGACAAACACTTTGAATTTTAAAAAATATATTTTGCACTGTGTAAATTTACATTTTTCCTACATGTGTTTGTTAAATGTAAACAATGCTTGTAAATTCCGGGCCCTGATGATGATCTCAAAAAAGACCGAAAAGTTGGCACGATAAAGAAAATGTTTTTCTGAAACCTACATCACACCAGACCGCATCTCACGATCTCTGCATAATTATAAATCAACGGTCAGTAACATTTATTATCATAATCTATTCTTGTACTGGAGAAGCGTATGATATCTGACCCTGCAATTTTAATAAACGATTGAAAATTTTATTTTGATTTAAAATTGATGGGTTAATACTTTTTTCATAAACCAAACTCTTTTGTATATTTATCAAATACATGTAAGATGTGGTAAAAATTGAATTTATATAATGTAAAATTAATCATATTTGTTCAAAGTATTTCTAGTCACTCAAGTGTTTCTTTTCTTAATCTTATATAAACAATACAAGGCTTCGACTGAATGAAAGTGAGATGTACGAAAACATTGTCTAATCGTTTTACAGATAGAGTCGATGTTGTTGTTTGAAATCAACACTACATCAAAACAAACCATAAAGCCGCATTGCTTTGTTATGCTAATTTGCTAGGATTAAACAAAGCAACTTGTTTTTCGTCATTTCAGTATTTGAACATTACTTTTGACATGATTGATTCTGAAATTTTCCGGGCCTTTTCCGTCATTAATCCACTTCAGTATTTAAATTCGAACGATTCCATAAGATACCGTTGAACTCTTCTGTGCAACCCACAAGGTTCCTCCCAAGCAAATATTCATATCGCGATTTCGCCGTATCCGCTGTGCTTTTCGGCATCCCCGGCGATCAGCCTTTTGCATATTAATCGCTAGGGCTGTTAATCCTTCACGCCGATCGGGTCAAATCACCCCAATTAGAAAGAGGCGGGGGAGTTATAAATTCGTTAGCTTTACGACTTAATGGACGGATTAACATCTAAAAAAGGACGGAGGGGAAATAATTTCTCGATTAATTATTTGTTTGGCCTTAAGCCTATATTCGGCCTCGGTGTGGGCCGAACCGCTAGCTACTAGATCGAAGTTCGAAATTTCCATTTGAAACGAGTCGCAGTTATATCACTTATATCGGGTTAATCGACTTGAATTATTGATGACGGATTTCATTTAGCTTCATTAACAATCGAGAAATCTCCAAGATATTCTGAAACCTAAATTCTTACCTGTCAAACCGTCAACCGTTTTACTGGCTTAATCTAATGGAAATTTTGGTCTGGTCGGCCAACTTTCGACAGCTTCCGTCATATTGATGAAATTGGGACGCCCCAAAGTAAACAACAGATATAAGAGAAACCAAATCGTAGTCATTATTTGTCTTTCCGATGAAAATGTTTATTCGTTTCATAAAATATTTTCACATAAAGAATGATTCTTCATATTGTTCTAAAAAAGTGTTTTTATATTTGCTTGCACAATTGCATTACAACCAAAATAAATAAAATCTTGATGTGTGGTGGTTAGTGATCACTGTCAACACGACATGCAAAAATGGCACAGTTACACAGAAGACAAACACTTTGAGCCCTGAAGATGATCTCACTAAAGATCGAAACGTAGGCATGACGAAAATGTTTTTCTGAAACCTACATCACACCAGACCACATCTCACGATGTCTAAATAAGAAGACCTTAAGTTGAAATATAAATAAAATTAAAATTTATTAAATCATGAAATCTCAGCCTATCTTTGAATAATCGATCATAGCATCAATAGAATTACTTATTTATTACCCGACATGGAAAAATATTAAAGAGATAATTGTATTGAAGCCTACCAAGTGATGAATAGTAGTTTTTAGGACTGAATTAAGCTTGATTTCTTTCTTTGCTTTGGGGAATCTTAGGATTTGAACTGAAGTTATTTGCCAGGTTAAAAATGATATCCAAATTTGGTTGGAGTTCTGGGAAGTGGTGTACCTTTAATGGTTTAAACATCTTTGGTCAACTCGATCTGCCTATTCTCGTTGAACCTGGCAACTGGTCAAAACAGCTCAAAAATATTAGCCATTCTTTGGGGATTATTGGAATTCAATTTTACAATAATAACAGGCTTAGAAATAGGGTGATATATGGGACAAACATAACCATAGCCAAATTGAGTCACGGTACTGAATTTGTGCAATTTGTCATTAATGACAGGCAGACGGTCATTCGTGTTAGATAACGTTATTTGGTATCCAGTTCACTAATTTCGTGGTCCGCTTGATCAATTGATATATTACAATTAATTAAGGTTTTTAGTTGAGATAAAAATGTCAATGGCACGAGGGGGATTCGAACCCACGATCTTCTGTTAAATATGCCCCTGCTCTACCACTTGAGCTAGTGTGACCTCGATCCATGCGGTTGAGATGGGTAGTTGGTGGCCGAATGGATCGAGGTCACAATAGCTCAAGTGGTAGAGGAGCGGCGTATGTAGCCGAAGATCGTGGGCTCTAATCCCGCTCCTGTCATTGACTTTTTTTTCTCAACTAAAAACCTTAAATAATTCTTATTTTCTATATCGAGATTTAAGTATTGTACTTTATTGAGATTTGTTTCTGCAGATCTCCCAAAGCAACTAGGTTACTTAAGGGCAATATTAAGTCATTACAACCATTTTAAACCAAAAATCATTACATTCTTCTTTGTAAAATATTCTAATGACGGATGTGTTAATTTCGATAGAAAAATTTATAAAAAAATCTTTTGGTAAACTTAAATAATTTAGGATACATTTCCTTAATTTGTGAGAAAACTTGTAGTTGTCTGCCAGGTTCCTTTTACTTCTTGCTTTATATGTCACGTGGTTGGCCTATGCGTTTAGCTTTTATGATGTATATGTGGAGGCTATGCACTGTTATGGCGAAAGGACGAAATGCGGTTTATGTTTCTTGGTATTCATGGCAGATGAAGACTACCAAAGTACCTTAAATAATTCTTAAATAAATATGTTTATACAAATTTATAATGTCGGGGAAACTAGGATGGGTCAAAAAATAATCTCTATGGAACTGTTCTAAATTAAAAAAATTGCAGCCTTGAATTTTCAAAGTACAAAAAGGAACGATGTTTTGAGTCATCTGACTCAGGAAATTCCAAACTCAACTTTTATCTCCGAGTGGAGCTGAACAATTTTAATGTTTATACAAAGGACTCTAATGGAATTCTGCCAGTGTGATATTCATTTCTGAATAATTATGCCATACAGGCCTTGTAACATTTTACGACTTATTATTGCCGTCGACGTGTCTTTTGACATGTTTGTTTATACGAACCATTGCTCTTTTTGGAAGATATGCCGTTTGATTTAATTGAATAATAATCGGACGGAGAAAAAAAAAACTGGTTCTGCGCAGACGAAGTTTGGCTTGTCTCCAGAGCAACTTGTTTGGTCATTATTGCAGTCTTAAATATTGCACGTCCTAGTTATTATATTTGTACCCATACATCTTGAGTAGATATTTTATTACAATTACATTCTAGCTGTAAAAGCTATCTTTTGTACGAACACTGTTAACATGTATTACCAGTATATCTCGTGGATGGAATGGGAGAATATCCTGGATTGATTGATCATCACGGGCAGGTTGGCCTTTAGGCTTATGTTGATGAGCTTAAGCGGATTTGCTGATAGTTTCCGCGACAATCACTTCCTTGAATTATGGCGAATCTTCAGTTATAACGGTTGTACGTAATATGCGACTTGTGACCCATGACTAAACAGCTGATCTTGGAACCCCATGGTCATATGCAATGAATACTGCTAGTATGAAAGGCCTTACCTTTTAAGGATAACATAGCCAAACGTCAAATACATATTTAAATGCTTTCCTCGGTCTAATTTTTCTTCACGTCACACCAATGGTAGTTTTGTCATTTCTACTGGTTTTTGATATCGTTAAAATGGGGTGTAGTTCTGAACTCAAAAGATCTTCACTTCCTTTCAGGCTTGATAGAGGATACGGTCCGGTCCATTATGAAATATGGATGGTTTAGGTACTTAGTTTACGGATGCAATCTTACTTTAAAACAGCTATGGTTTCCTCATTGTCTGTGAAGGTAGTCGTGATATTTTTCTTGAATTATCGTTCGTATAAGCAGGTTTGCCCGTTATAAATGCAATTTTAACTTTTGCATTACGCGCATTTTCGACATTGTTCCATCTCACGGAGAAAGAGAATACTCTCATTTTTATGAGACTGCGACGAGCGGTGCAATATACTCAACCCTCGGGAGTAAATAATACAAAGTCAGAAAAATGATGCACACGTGCTCGAGATTACAGCGGTGAAATCAGTCAATCCAGCTCCCCCTTGTCTTCCTCTTATCAGCCGGGGGAGGAGTGTGACACTTCTAGATGGATATGGATAATAAAGATGGATGTGTCCTCACAGATTTCACTTTCTTTTCTGCCCCTTGCTGTTAATTTGGCCCCACTCTAATACACTTTCCGAACGTCGAGATTTTATTCGCGGTGTGCCTTCGCCTGTCGTCAAGGTTTAAAACTTTTTTTGATTACGGTCACTCCTTGGCGACAGAAAGTGGAATATCTTGTCTGTCGATTCTTATCGTTTCGACACATTCCTTTTCGATGTCGTCTCTATATCTGCTTTTTTCCCCCGCCCAATCTAAATTTTGTTGTCAATTATCTCTGAACACTGAACCAAACATAAAGAAACAGGTTCGAACATGCCTATAAACAAAATAACCACTTCCGTATTTACTGAAGTCAAAATGAGTTTTAGCCTTATTAAGAAATTGGGAATGATAAAAGTTTATATCTGAATTATTACTTTGTTGGTATAACTTTTATTGAGTAAGTTTCTGTTTTCATTTTTTTACAATCGCCGTATGTTTTAACGGAACGATGATTTGTATGCACTCTTGGTGGGAAGTGGATGATAGAAAATTCCAGGAACGACGTGGGTTCGACCCCACGACCGCGGAGTCTACGCTAAGCACTCGGTTACTTCTGTCCCTGGGCGTATTTAGGAAAATATATATTTTTAAAATTTTTGTATCGTTAATTCCTCACAAGCTATTACCAAAAGTTTTGTCGGGTTTTTACTGGAAATACACGTGCCACATTTAACATACAATTGTTTAATACTTAATTATTAGAATTAATTTTCTTTTTATCTAAGGTCTTGGGTTTGGATGAAAACGTTGGTAACACCAGCGGGATTCGAACCCACGACCTTCGGCTCAATACGCCTCTGCTCTAACCACTTGAATTATCGTCAACGTTTTTCATCTCAACCAGTCATCGTTTCCTATTGTCACATTTACTAAAATAGTGGAACAAGCGATTCTAGATTTCCAAAATTTCAACTCCCCTCTGATCACCTGGAGAAGTTCATCTGAGCCTGATAGATCGTTCGAAATAAGGGTATATTTTATTCTGGGACTCGAGCAAGTGAAACCTAAAACATGTTCTCGACTCTTCTCAGGCTAATTAGCGATGGTTGAAAAATGTGGTTACGAAACTGTCTTCCACTGGCTTGTCTTCAATTTGTGGAAGAGAACTTTTTGAGTTTGTCATGTTCCGGCAGACCCGTATCGAATTCCTCCACGGATAAGACCCCATATAAAAATTCAATCGCCCGCATGGACATTTTTTCCGGCCGATTTCCGCGGAGGCGTTTCAACAATTGAAATTATTATCCTTATTAACATCATAATGAGCGGTATTGTAACGAATTCCCGCACCGGTTGCCCACGCGTTGACATCTTTGCCCGGTCTTCACCATTGTTTGCCTACTCCTCGACGGGGTCGTGATGAAACAACGGGCAACACACGTCCCATTTTGTTTGTTCGCTAATCCCCTGACCGTATAAACGTGGGCCAACGTCGGCTTCAGTGATTTGCAGCGATAATTATTGTTCATAATTCATTAGCAAATGAATTCGTTTATCTGTACAAACAAAAATGTCTATTTTTTTGCATAAATTACAACAGTTGCTTTGTTTCGTCTCGCATTATTGCAGGACATTTCATCACAGTGCAAACTTGACGTTTCACAATTGAATAATCTACACCAACACAATCGATATAACCGCACTTAATCTTAGTTATTTGAATTAAAATAATATTTTTAAAATTTATTTGCTGGTTTCATTTGATTGACAGACGGTTTCACTTGCTTGAAAAATGGTTTCATTTGATAGAAAAAAAGTGTCATTTGACTGAAAAATGCTATAAATAAACTCAAAACCTTCCGCGCCTTTCAATTTCACAGGCTCACTACAAAAAATAACTTTTATAATACTTCAAAGCTACGTCGAAAACATTATTTTTTATGTATTTTTCTTTTAATTTGCATTCTATTTTAATGTCCATCATTGGCGCACACCACGACAGGGCATTGTTCATGTGTAAATATTGTGATTTGAATTTATAATCGGTCCTGTTTTATCAGAATTTTATCCTTGTGACTGGGATTTGTTCCGTTTCAAAACAAAAGGAATTTTGGTATTTTCTTGTGTGTCTAATTCTAATATTCGAGGGGTATGCATGTCTCCATTTTTATTCCCAGTTAACATTTCAGAGTATACGATCGTCCTGTCAATTTTTCTTACTATCAAACGTAACTATATACATCCTGGTTTTAAGTGCAGTTTTGCAGAGGGCAAACCGGAAGTTGTCAACTGTAAACTTGAATTTTTCATAGCCGGCCTTGTTACCGTTCCTCATTATAGGATATCCCCTGATAGTCGGTTCACAATAAGTTGATTGATTTTTGACACTTCATCATTTTTGATGCTAATACAGCTCTGTTCTCCATAACATTTCCTGGAGTATTTCCTATATCAAATTATTTAAATGTAATAACACCAGCAGATAAAATGTATGCTACAAGAGTAATTAGAACTGAAATTTAATTTGTAATACTTGACACTGAATAAAAGGTTATGAATATTTAAAAATCAATTTTTCAATCAATATAAATTTTAAAATTGAAATTAACATTGTAAAAACTTCAATCAGATCTATGGCTTTGTGATATTGTTGAAATAGACAACTTATATTCCCCCTTCGCTAACCCTTTCTCCGTCCGTCCGTCTGTCTGTCTGTCTCTGTCTCTCTCTCTCTCTCTCTCTCTCTCTCTCTCTCTCTCTCTCTCTCTCTCTCGCTCTCTCTCTCTCACACACACTCTCTCACTTTCTCTCTTTTTCTCTCTATCTACCTCTACCAGTATCTATTAGGTATATATCTATCTCTCTTTCTGTAGCTATGCATATATTTATTTATCCCTACATCCTTCATTGCATTTTCTCTCTCTTAAATTTTTTTTTCAATTTAACATCTATATTTTGCAATTCTTCTGCTATATGTGTAAAGATTAGTGACCGTTAATCGATAATTATTCAGATATCGTGAAATGCGGTGGGGTGTGACGTTGGTTACATAAAAATTTGTCTTTATCATGCCAACGTTTCGATCTTTATTGGGATCATCTTCAGGTGCTGGGATTTACAAGCATGTCTCTCTCTCTCTCTCTCTCTCTCTCTCTCTCTATCTATCTATCTATCTATCTATCTATCTATCTATCTATCTATCTATCTATCTATCTATCTATCTATCTATCTATCTATCTCTCTCACACTCAAACTTATCACTATTTCCTGCATTGGTTTCTCTTGCTCTCGTAGTTCATTTTTTTCTCAATCTGCCACGTTTCTATTTCTAGTTTGTACTACACATTCTCTCTCTCTCTCTCTCTCTCTCTCTCTCTCTCTCTCTCTCTCTCTCTCTCTATCCCCTCCCTCCCTCCCTCCCTTTCTCCCTACCTCTCCCTCCCCGAGATAGCTAATCGATTTAATTAAATAACATTCTGTTAGGTTTTTCAAATTTCTCTTAAATTTGCCGTTGTCTTGTTAAGTCAATAGAGATACACATTTACAAAGAGAGGGAATAAAGATTGAAATCAGCCTCGAAGGCTTGCCGCTCTATGGGCGGTTGATGATTTCATCACGGTCCTGGAACGAGTCCAACAAGCGATTAGTTCGACAATTGCCCAAATCGAAAGGATTCTCCAATCTGAAGGATCCACTTGCCCACACCCCAATCACGATTGCACGGAGGTGTGATTGAAAAACCTTCTGACTCAAGTCTCAACTATCTGGTGTGATTTTCCATCCCAAGTGTTTCTTTGTCTTATAATAGACCATAAGATACGTCTTGATAAATTGGTAATTCGTTCTTTCATAACAAATTGCACCATATAACCCGACAAATGCGACGAATTGGGAACAGGAAATTTCGAGAAGTACAAATCAGCTAATTTGCATTTGTTTATACCAAAGAATTTTTTTTTGTTGTAGCGAAAAAATCTTTGAAATTAAACAATATTTACATTCAAAATAGGTTCAAAAACAATTCAGTAGAAATGCAATTGTGTGTTTGGCTATTATTTCAATTTACTTCTTTTTGTTCCCCCTAGACCATTTAACTTTGATAAAAGTATTGTGAATTAAATATGGCGTAGAAACAGGTTGATTAGGCACTTGAAAATGCAAATATTTTCTTTTTTAAAACGAAGGAATCCGGCTTTCTAAAGTGTCGTTTTTTCTCCCATTGGAATAGTGTTAGTGAGGTCTTGTTTGTTTCCACCAGTTGTACGAAATTTAGTGCGATTCAGTCGAAAGCAAGTCGAGGAAGCGTAGAAAGGAGTACCGACGATGTTATTGACTCCGTATTTCGACAAGTGGATGTTAAAATGCTGATAACACAGTATACGGCACTCCTTCTGCAGACCACCAAGAAGACAGCCCTGGTCTCGCCCACGTTCGTCCACGAGAGAATCAGGTAAAATATCTTCGCCCATGTCTCAATTTGTAATTCTCACGTAATTTACACGTATTACTTTAACCTCACATTTTTTTTCAAACTCGCTGATTTAATATAAACCATATCTTTGTGGTGAGAAGTTTTTAAAAGTATTTAAAATCTATTTTATAATTATGCTTTCTTTACTCGTTGGAAGATTTTGTATTTAATATATTAATTGTGAAATCCAAGTCGATACTTAAGCATTTCGATTTTTTTGAGCCATCATAAAATCAATTTTGTTATGATTCTTTGTGGGAACTTTCAGTGGTAAATAAAAAATTAATCCTTTTTTTTCATTGAATAATAATAGTGAAGATATAAAGTAATGTTTAGACGGGAGTATTTTATAAGTCAATTTATTAATTTATATGAAGTGCAATCCCTTTTTTTTAGTTTTTTCCTTATAAACATGAATAATAATCATAATTATTCAGAAATCGTGAGATGCGGCCTGGTGGTTGTTGGTTTCAGAAAACATTTTCTTTACCGTGCTTACGTTTCGATCTTTATTGAGATCATCTTCAGGGTCAAATTGTTGCACGGTCCGCACTCGCAATACAACACGCAGGAATGGCGCAATTACACAGAAGACAAACACTTTGAGCCCTGAAGATGATCTGAATAAATATTGAAATATTGGCACGATAAAGAAAATGTTTTTTTCTGAAATCTACTTCTTCTGAGTAATTATCTACTAACGGTCACTAATCACCTCACATAATAATCAAAGCTGTCCGCAATGTGGTGCTCTAAAAAACCGTATTATAAAAGTGGGAGTTAGGCAAGGATGCGTTCTAGGTTCCTTTTGAATATTCATGTACTTCCCTTACTCGGATAACTTAGTTACAAAACAATTTGCAGACGATGTTGAGGTCTCATGTTTTGGGTCCCAATAATGTCTACAGATGTCCCCTGGTCGAAACTGGACATGTTTGCGTACTTAAACGATTTACATCAGGAAATGATAACCCTAAACGGTAAACTAGTCCCTAACCTGGAGTCTGTTTCATTCTGAACGGTAAACTAACTTGACGTGAACAGACCAATGACATAAGGAAACACGCCAGACACCGTATTTTATGCTTAAAACTCATAATACTCCCCTACTTTACCATTGCCCCTACATTTAGGAGGCTTTCGTCAATTGCTTTAATCCGGTCGATAAGGCAATAGAGTATGGCATTCGGAAGCAACCAGTCATATAAAAAGAGTTTAGCCCTACTAAAACATTTGTAAAGCTAGCAACCCTGTGGTTAGTTAGCACTTTGCATAATCATTGGACATACCGGAAGTTGATCTTTCTCTCTCTCTCTCTCTCTCTCTCTCTCTCTCTCTCTCTCTCTCTCTCTCT